>JAZKJV010007225.1:0-408856 GCA_037367405.1 Ottelia alismoides | reverse complement strand
TCATCATCATAAGTGTCAGGAGGTTGCGATTGTGGGTTGAGGATGTCCTGCATTGTTTGATCCTCAACAAACTTGACATCTCGACTTCTCACAATTTTCCTTTGAGTAGGATCCCACAGCCTATACCCATACTCATCCCTGACCATATCCTACAGAGACGCACACCCTCATCTTCGAGTCAATCTTGGTGCGTTCATCACTGGGTACATGAACATATGCAATGCACCCAAAGACTTTGAGATGATCAAATGAGACATGTTTACCTCTCCAAGCATGTTCTGGATAGTCTCCATACAGGGGTGAGACGGAGAACGGTTGATCACATATACGGCAGTGTATTGTGCTTCTCCCCAGAAGCTTTTCGGAAGATTCGATTGAGAGAGCATGGCTCGTACTCTCTCCAACAAGCTACGATTCATCCTCTCCGCAACCCCATTCTGCTGTGGGGTCTTTGGCACCGTCTTCTCATGCAGATGCCATGGCTCCTGCAATAGCCCTCAAATGGCCCTTGATATTCTCCACTATTATCAGATCAGATGACCTTTAGTCTCCTTCCGTCTCTCTCTCCACAGTAAGGTGCCATGTTTTGAAGACGTCTAGTACTTGGTCCTTCGTCTTCAAGGCAAAGGCCCACACCTTCCTCGAGTGGTCGTCGATGAAGGGTTACAAAGTACAAGGCACTTCCAAGCATTTTTACACCTATGGAGCACACGTCTGTGTGCACAAGATCAAGTGGGTATCTTCATCTTGACGTTCTCTCTGAAATGATGTATGCCTTTATTTTCCAGCCATACAATGGTTGCAAACCTTCGAGAGAACTCCGGTGGATGGAATGACATTTTTCTTGACGAGAATTTGCATACCTTTCTCGCTCATGTGTCCCAGCCTTTGATGCCAAAGAGTTGTTTGGTCTCCTTTAGCTGCATATGAGCTCCCACACGACCGACCATGAGTCATGTACAATGAGGCTTCCTTCTTTCCTCGGGCAACTATTAGAGAGCCCTTGGAGAGTCTCCATTCACCTCCACCAAATTTGTTGGTATACCCTTCATCATCAATGCGCCAGTAGACAACAAGTTCATGCGTACTTCGGGACGTACCTCACATCGTTCAGGCTGAGTTTGGTGTTGTCTGGCATCTCCAGAACCACTGTCCCGTGACCAACAATAGGACAACTTTGATCATTGTCCAGTCTTACCACGCCAAAGTCACCAGGCTGGTAAGAAGAGAAGAGCTCCTTCCTAGGTGTGATGTGGAAGGAAGCACCAGAATCCACCACCCAAGTGGACTCTTGAAGTGAGATATTGGCTGATCCAACATCCGACATGATAACAGCTTTCTTCTTGGCTAGCCATGGCTGAAGAGCTAGCTTCACCGATCTCCCGTGCATCTTCTCTTCTAGGTTCTTTGCAGAACCTCTTGATGTGCCCTCTCTTCCCGCAGTTGAAGCATGTGATGTCTTTGCGGGGCCTCAACATCGAGCGTCCTCGAGACCTGTCTCTTCCTGAGAACCATCACCACGGCTCTTATTGCGGCCTTTCCTTTCATTCACCAAGGCTTGTGAATGATCCTCGCCATGCTCTTCCTCCTCAGCTCCTCGTTCATCATACTGCCCTTCACGGTGCTGAGGGAGAGCGTTCCACTTGACGTGGAATTGCTTAGGGAAACCACTAGCGTTTCCCATGAATCAAGTAGTAAGCTCAAGAGGAGAAGCACTTGCATCTCATCATCGATGTCCATCTTCAGACTGAAAAGTCGGTTTACGCAATCTTGGAACCGACTAAGATGCTCACCGACGGAGGAGCCCTGTTGGTACTTCAGATTCACCAATTTTCGGATGAGGAATGCCTTGTTTTGAGCCATCCTTGGCTCGTACAAGGCTGTAAGCTTCGTCCCCAGGTTGCTTGCATTTGTCTCTGTCGAGACATGGTGGAAGACGGAGTCCTCCACCCATTGGCGAATGAACGCCACAGCCTTGCGATTAAGCTTGGCCCATTCTTCATCCGATTTGCCATCTAGCCTCTTCTCATCTCCTTCGATAGGGTCGTACAAATCTCTTACAAATGAGAGATCCTCCATCCATGACTTCCAGATGGAGTAGTTGGTGGAATTTAGCTTCACCATGGCCGTTGACATCAATTGGTTGCTCGTGCTTGAATCCATCTCCTCCTTCTATCAATATCACGACGTCGCGAACCTGGCTCTGATACCAGTTGATAAGGAATGCCACTAGGTTTCTAAGTCCCTCGTTGGCTAGAAACCTCTTTGACTTGCTGGATCGATGCGTAGAGTATTGGTGTGTGGGAATGTTAGCGGAAACAAGCAATTCATAGGAAGAGGGATGCAAAAGCTCACACATGTTTATTTGAGCAATCACAACTATATATATATATCACATTGCGGGAGAAAATGAAAAGACACAAAAAACGGACGTAGCCCACTATCTCATGTACGTCCTCTCCATAAGTTGAATCATAAATGAAACAATTATTAGCCACATAATTGTCTCATATGTTATGCTCCAAAACACATGTCAATAAAGGTGCATGTCCATTATAAACACCATGCATGGCACTAATTTTAGCCTTAAATGCACGTGCATTGATTTCAATCCATGCAAGGTGTGGAGGAAGGCGAGAGATCACAACAATTCGAAACTCTATGCAAAGTTTTATATCTTTTTCATTATATTTTATATAAATTTATATGAACTATATACATATAGTATATTTGTATAAGATAAACCATCCAATCCGTGCATTTAAGTTAATCTGTACATTATTCATTTTCATAATATGTTTCACTCCCTATCCGTTTTATCTTCCTCTTTTTTTATGATATACGATAACATATCTGCATCAGTATTCATATTTTAAAAACTTACACCGATATGGTTAACATGTACGCATATCAGTAACGCTCATGTTTACGTACATGTTTGGTATCCTACGGGATATTTTAACTAGTATTTACATGTGTGTATACGATTGAGATCTTACGAGCAACATCTTTAAAGTAGCAGTCAAACTTCACTATGTATATGTTTGGTTAAGCAAGATGGTCCATAATAAACCACTAGGGGTACACATAAACTGACGATAATGATATCCAAGTCAACATCACTCGCAATCATCTCCCTCTCTTTCACCACACAAATATTTTTTCTGATCGGATTGTAAGCAGCAGTTAGAAGCTGAGACGATGGCATTTTGATGAACACGCTGCATGTTTAACATACGAGACAGAGACGTCCCAACGGACACGAACGTGAGATCGGTTCATAGCGGATCGTCTGCTGTAAATAGGATTACAGCATCTGCTGTAATCCATATTTCTTCTTTTCCGATTTCCATTCCAAAATCCAACCTTACAGATTGAATCTCAGATTAATTCTCTACATATCCTTCAAATTTCGCTCAAATAGGAGGTTATTTGCTATTTTATCATAATGGTCAAAGAGTTGGGTCCTTTTTAAATGGAATTTAAGTTACTTAAATATTGTCCGATCTTTGACCCTTATGATAAAATAAAAAAATAACTTGATTTGAACGAAATTTGAAAGATACGTAGAGAATTAATCTAAGATTCGATCTAAAAAGCTAGATTTTGAAATCAAAATTGCAAAAGAAAAAAAGTATGGATTACAGCAGATCTGCTGTAAACCCATTTACATCAGACGGTCTGCTCTCAGGGTCCGTCTGCTTATTTTTCTACGTGGAGACGAATCAAGTGTCAACAAGTTGCGAGCTGCGAGCAAGGAAAACGTGGACTGTGCAATCCTAATTTAATCGATGGAGGAGACCGGGATAGGGGAAAGGACAGGATTATCCGAGTATTTGGCGGATACAAGGCAAGACCTTCGAGATGGTGGAGGCGAAGAACGACGGCCGATCGAGATGGCCGTACGTTTCAAACTCCATGAATGGACTGCCATCCTTTTTTTCCAGATCATCGCATTAGTGGTCAAGTTATATGTTATATATATGTTCTAACATCGGACGATTGCTTCCGGACAAATTGGATGGATGGTCGGAAGGCGGACAAGTTATCTCTGGCCTTGTGCTTCCACGGTTTTAACGTGAGCAGCCATGCGGTCCTTCAATAATGGTTGCGGACTGCGCTGGATTACGTTTGAATGAACTCGGAGAGAGAGACTAGTGTGTGTTTTATTATCAAATCCATGTTGAACGATCTCTCTTTTTAAAGTTATTAGTTACCTAAAGCAATCCTCTCAAGGACGGATTGAACCGTGGTCTTTTAGGTGGTATCGATATATCCATATCCGATCTTCCACCGTATTCGGTTTATATAGACTTTGATATTCATATACGTATCCGTTTTAAAATGGATATGGATGAGGATATCACTTTGATATCTGTAAATATACGTATATGTATATCCATTTTCATATAAGAATATAGTTGTTGATTTATTATTAATCATATTTTGTATAATGATTAACCTTCTTTCACCATATTTAGTGTAATTATTATGATATAAACACATTTAGTATATTTATATCATATGTATTTCATCCGATACGTTAATATTTAAGTTATTCTATAACATATTTTTAATAGGGTTTTTATCACTTGTGCCCCTCTGAGATATCGTAATTTCAGTTTTGCCCCTATCTTTTGGTAATATCAGTTGTGCCCCTCACTTCTTTCTCCATTATAACTTGTGCCCTTCCGTCAGATTGCCCGTCAATGAGTTGACTTAATCATAGTTTTTTCAAACCTTGATGCAGTTAAGAGGGGTATTATTGTCCAGACTTCTTCTTCATCGTCTTCCTCATCCATTTGTTCTTCTTCCTTTATCTTCATAATCTCTCTCTCTTAGTTACACCTTCATGCATCCATCGAATCTTTAAAATTTTTGCATTTACATGGATATATCACTCATTACGGATCAAACGATGAATTTTATTGATTTTTTCGATGAATTTTCATGAATCAATTAATAAAAAATTTATCTAAATACTAAAAACCATGGGGGGTGACCTGGGGGCACGGGGGCGGCGAGGCTAGGTGGTGACCTGGGGACGGGGGGAGGCAGGCAGGGGGAGGACCTAGGGGCGGCGGGGTTGGGGGCGCAGGGGGAGGCAGGGCAGGGGTCGCAGGAGGGGGGGGGGGGCAGGCAGGGGCCGATCTAGGGGCGGCGGCTGGGGGCAACCTGGGGGGGGGGGGGGGGAGGGGGGGAGTAGGGCAGGGGGCGTAGGGGTCCGGAGGGGGGGGGGAGGCAGGGCAGGGGGGGGGGGGGTGGGGGGGAGGCAGGGCAGGGGGGGGGGGGCAGGCAAGAGGGTGACCTAGGGGCGGTGAGGCTAGGGGCGACCTGGGGGGGAGGCAGGCATGGGGGCGTCCTAGGGGCGGCTGGGCTAGGGGGGTCCGGGGGGAGGCAGGGCAGGGGCGCAAGGGCGGGGGGAGGAGGCAGGAGGCACGGGGTCGCAGGGGCGCGGGGGCGGTGGGAGGTGCGGGGGGCGGAGGGAGGTGCAGTGGACGGAGGGAGGTGCTGGGAGTGGAAGGGAGGTGCGGGGGGGGGGGGGGTGGAGGAAGAGAAGGGAGGAAGAGGAGGAGGAAGAGGAAGAAGATGGAAGAGGAGTAAGAGAAGGGAGGAAGAAGACGGGGTGGAGCAGGACTTTTCATTCCTTTTTTTTTAAATTTAATCCCATTTGTGTCCTTGAAGTTAACGTCGTTTGTGTTGATTATGTGCGGTCACTAATCCGAGGGGCACAAGTGAGAGATTAGCAAGAAGTGAGGGGCACAACTGATATTACCAAAAAGATAGGGGTATAACTGAAATTATGATATCTCATAGAGGCATAAGTGATAAAAACCAATATTACTCGTACACCATCAATATCCCGTTTTACAACTGTGTTCGCTTCTTAAGAATACAGTACCATAATTTTGATGTCCGTCAATATAACAAATTCGTTTCTGACGTGAACCTATGCTCCATAAGTCGAGAAAGAGAAGTTTGTATTCACAGATATTTGTCGGATATTATCCTCATGTTGATATTGCACGAGCAATATAATCAGAATGTTCTACATCAGTGGACTCTCTTTTTCCTTAAGCCGTTGACAAATCACAACTCGATTCCGCTGTGCTTAGTTGATTTGAGTCCAATTCAATTATGCTGTAATGCAGTAGGTGTTGTATTCGAGAGGATCATCCGATGAGGATCGGACAACCCTCATAGGAGCTAAATCATATGCCGTCAATAAGTAAATCTAAGAGATAACATTTGCAATAGTCAATAAAACGATACCTATAACTTGCTATTTTTCAAAATTCAAACTGACAGCGGCTATTTTAGTTAGCATAATTAATGGCATTTAGTTTAAATTTTGAAAATAGTAGCCGGTAAATGTTGCTATATGGATCTTCATTAATTATGTAACGATGAATATTATATTCATCATTAATTTCAAATATAAAAAATAATTTCACATCGAATAATATTTGTCATTATATATACATATATAACAACACATGAGATGTTGATGGAAATGCACAGTGAAGCATTGCTGAGAACGTTGCATAACCATCAATGTCTACAATATTATTTATCGTTGTTAAAAAAAACTCCAACAGTAGCTGACCATCGATATTAGGGACATGTATTTATGTCTTCATCGTCCCCTATAAACAAACGGTGGTAGTTAACGAACTCCAAACACCCTTTCTTCTACTTTCTCCCAAATAACCGCTCTTTGTCAGCAACTCGCTGCACGATTTGTGACGAATACTTAAAATATCTAGAGATTTTTACCCTACAGATCTTATAAACTTTTTAAATTACCTCTACGACTTTTTGCACAACGTAATTACCCCTCCAACTCTGTAAATTACCTCAAGAACCCCCACGGGCTTCAAATAGATTACCCGGAGGGTTCATGGGGTAAGAGTTGGCAAGTTTACATCGTCGAGGGAGGAATTAGGTTGTTTCAAAGGTCGTGGAGGTAATTGGCAAATTTAAATTTCTATATTATTATAAAATAATATATTATTAAAAAAATAGAAAGGTAAGATAAGTAACATTAGTAACTAAAACAATTATTAAAAATAAAAAGTTTGAATAATGATGCAATTAACCCATTGAAAATCTATGAAAAATAATAATTCGAAATCTAGATTTCTTTGTGTTTTTTTCAAATTCCTTCATTCGCACTATGTGTCCCTGAGTTTATTGAAATCTTCTCTAACGTGTCCATTTTTAGCCTCTTTCTTCGGCCCTCACAAACTCGCCGGCCCTACTTTTAGCCACCTCCAAACAAGAAGAGAAGGACATGGATGTCTTCCTAGTAAAAGGGGACATCCAACAAGTTTGCCACATCATCACACAGACCTAATAGCTTCCAAGCCATTATAAACATGTTTTTTTACATTTATTTACCTCTTAACTTCTTCAATGTCAGTTATACCACTTTCTTTATTGGAATATCAGCTGTGCCCCTAACATCTTGTATTGTTATCACTTGTGTCGTTCGGCGAGTTTGGCCATTAATGAGTTGAACTAAACCATGGTTCACTCAAATCAAAGTATGGTTAACTGTCAAATCCCCCTCCTTTCCTCATCTTCCTCCCCCCATCCCCTCTGGTCACCTTTCGTTCACGGAGCTGTGACCATCATCTTCCATCCGCCCATATAAAGAAAAAGGACCACGCTTGGTCCTTCGTGCCGGTGACAACATCATGTCTTGGAGCTTAAAGATGAAGACGACCCCATCCTACAGCGGTGAGATCCGTCACCCATCTCTGATGTGTTGTTACGAGCTTCAAAGATTATTATTTGCGAATCACGAAAGCAAACACGCACAAAATAAGATCAATCAAGCAAGATACAACACACAGATTTACAATGTTCACCCGTTACTGGGATACATCCTTGGACGAAGACGATCGATTTTCAGTATGTGGAGAAAGAATAAAGTACAAAGAATACAGAGAGCCATGACATAGAGGAGTTTATATAGTACTCCCGTACAGACGGATACCTGAAACAAACAGATCTATATACCCGAATACACATAGAACCACTCATAAAAAATTTCATCAGGGGCACTACCCCCACACCCCCGCAGGAGGGGAGCGCATTTGCTCCCCCAAAACACCCCCAGACTCGTTGATCGGGCAACAAGACTCCCATCTTGTTAGGATATGGTACGACAAGATGGAGTGCATATGACAACTCTTCAACCCGAGGATGGTTAGGATTCAAGTCATATCAACAATATCCACCTGAATTGAATCATCTGAGAAGCTCTATCAAGCTTTGTCATGTCGCCGCCAGCCCCCTCCTTGGGGTTGCTGCCAACTATCGACATTGGGCAAATCTAAAGTGTATTTGAACCTACTCCCAAGAACTACCTTGTGAACATATCAGCTATCCTTCTTCACCTTGATCCTGTTTTTAGAACGAATGAACTGATATCGGTCATCTATGTGATTGGTCCTCTCATGATGCACCTGATCCTTGCTAAGCATATTGGACTGAGACTTTCACAATATGCTACACCTTAATCCTGTTATAGACAGAGATCTCCAACTAAGGCAATCAACCAGATGCCTTCCTTTGTAGCTTCTGTCAAAGCTATGTACTCTGCCTCTATCATAGAAAAAGTAACTGATGGTTGTAAAGTAGCCTCCAACTAATGACGAAACTCCCAAAAGTGAAGACATAGCCTGATTGATCTCATCCCAGCAGCAACTACATGATAATATGAATATCTAGCAACCAAACACTCTGAATCACTTTATAGATAAAGCCAATGTCTGATGTTCCTCTGAGATAGCGAAAAATATGCTTAACTGCATGTCAATGCCTCTTCCCTGATTTCTTATGAATCTGGTAACAATGCTCACAGCATGCGTGATATCAGGTCTTGTGCATATCATGGCACTCATAAGACTCACAACTATGCTGGCATAGAGAACATGTGATATGTGTTCCTTCTTTGTGTCTGACTGAGGTGCGAATGAAACTGAAAGATGAATATTTGCAGTGGATGGAGTACCTAGAGGCTTGGATGTAGACATCCTGAATCTCGTTAGAACTTTCTTATTGTAGTTCTTATAAGATAATAAAACCTTCCTTCTAACTATCTCTAATGATCTCCACCCTAAAATCTTCTTCATTGCACTAAGGTCCTTCATGTCAAACTCTGGACTAAGGAGATTCTTCGTATCATCTATGGTACTCTTCTTCTTGGTAGCTATCAACATGTCGTCGATGTACAATAAAATATAGATGAAGGTGCCATCCTCCACCTTGTTGTGGTAAACACAACCATCCTATAAGCTCAAGTTGAACCCGGCATCAATCATGGAGCTATCAAACTTCTTGTACCACAGCATGAGAGACTTCTTAAGCCCATATAAGGACTTCTTCAAACTGCAGACATGGTCTTCCTTGCCCTAAAATGCGAGTCCCTCTAACTAGCTCATGAGAATGTCTTCTTCGAGTTCACCACGCAAGAAAGCTGTCGCCACATCTAAATGCTCAAGATCCATGTCTTGATGTGTTATAAGAGCTAGTAACACCCTGGTGGATGCATGTCTTACAATGGGAGAGAATATCTCGATGTACTCAATGCCTTCTTTTGACTGTAACTTTTCCAACTAGAAAAGCCTTGTATCTGATGCCTTCAATGTTTGAGATTCCTATGTTTTTCTTGAAGATCCATTTGCATCCATGACCTTCCTCCCTTTTGGAAACTTAACAAGCTCACATGTTTGATTCTTGTAAAGAGTCTCCAATTCTTGTGAAGTGCCATTTGGCACAATGTTTTTTGATTGAAACTTATTCCAATATTTGCAAGCATAAGCCTCTATTTGAACACTGGTTTGTTCCTCAATTCTGAATCTTTTAAAATTGTCAAAACTTGCATCTTGTTGATTAACTAATGGTCTGTAGTATGTCTTGATTGATGGATTTTTCTGATATATGCATAACTTGTTAGATATTATTTGGTGAAACTACCTATAATTTGCCCATTTGACACTAACTCGTATATTGCTCAGAAAAATTTTACAAATTCATGTTATGTGTGTTTAATTGTGTTCTAACTTGTGCTCGAATTTCATGTTAATTGGATGTGTTTTGTTCCTGAAAGATATTGTAGAGTGAGGTTTATAATTGAATTATAATTGATCCATATATATAAGATTTTGATGATATTTTGATTTTCATGGGTTCTTCATTAAAATATCTTTTTGAGTTAGTAGTGGTTTTGGATAATTTATCAGTGTCGATTAACTAAGAATTAATTGTAAAATTCTACTTAGTTTCAATATAAAATTCAAAAATTAGATAGTGTCAGAAGAATCTAAAAATTTATTATAGGTGAATTTGTTCACAATTAATCATCTATCCGATTTTCATTGATTTAGCACATTGTTTGTTCACAAAATTGCACAAAACTCCTAAAAATTGTTCATTTTTCATTGTTGCTTTTTAACCCTTGAAAATACAAAATATGTTTCATCTGCATGATTGAATTAGGTTCATAGGAAAAATATCACTTACTTAATTTGATCTGATTTGATTTGAAAATTAATTGGGCTAAGTTGCTTATTTCGCTTAAGAACTTAATTCAATATCAATTTGCATTTACATTCATATTGCAAAAAATACCAAAAATCCTCTCTTGAAAACGTGCATTAAGTTGGATAAATTGAGCCATAAGGTGTTCCTTTGCCTCCTTTAGTTGACCCTAGGATTTTCCCAGATTAAAAATATATAAAAATACGCATTGTTCGATTGCTTAGTTTATCAGTAATGTGATTGTTTTTTATTGATCCTAATCATCCGTCTACAACATAATTTGACATGATTAACTAAGGGAGATTATGTGATTATCTTTGGGGAGCAGAATCACCGAAGCTACGCCAATGATGGTTCGAATCTGATCCTACTCACCTTCTCCTCGCCTAATATACCTCATGTCACCAGGCTCACACTCCAATGACTAATTTCTAAATACACTAAAGTTCGGGGACCATCATGCAATATATCTTATTTATTTTACATCGGAACTAGTATTTACGATACTAACTATTAAATACAAAATGCAGAGGGGGTATGAGCAATATACCCCTCGAGGCACGTTCCTTCTCACGTGCGGTGCTTATGAATGGTTTGGTGCATCTTACTTAATTGATCGAGGGCCTAGATGGGCCGATACTGATTCATCAATCAATATTTCATATAAGATCCTTCGCTACATTGGATGACTGATGTGATGTACAAGTGAACAATGGAGATTAGAATTGGAGAGGCCCTTAATGTGGACAACTACTGCTCTTTATGAAGAATAGAGAAGAACATATGGTCTTCCCTGCTTCGATCAACCGATTTGTCCTCCTTCGATTGCCTTTGATGCCTACGTATGGCTCAAATGGTTCATGCTGCTCCTCCGCAGCTGGTAGCGACTACAAAAAGGTTCGGGCCTAACTGATGAGAGGCATGGACGTCAAGGGAGAAAGATGGCCTGGAAAGGGACTTTTGACTTTGAATCACACCCAGACGGGGATCTCAGGTCCTGCTGCCTGCACAAAAAGAATAAGGGCTTAGGGACAAACTACCTTGACCCATGGAATCATGCGAGGGTGAGTGGAATGGAGTTGATCTCTGGTGAGGATGGTGAAGGAGATATGATGCTTCGATTTGTGCAAAATCGAAGGTGGAAGGGGTGATCTGGATAGTGGAAAAGCGAAGAGGAGTGAGGTGTGGTAGTCAGTGGGCCGAAATAGTTAGCTAAACATGGTGAATGAGGGCCGGATCATAGTGCTTCGATGAGCTATAATATGAGGATTTGACGCTAAAGCAAATGAAAATGGGCTAAACTAATGATTAAACTATGCTAAGAAATGACAATGCAAGCAAAAACCCTAAAACTAGGCCTCAATACGAGTTACCTGACAGATGGGGAACCTCATCGTAGCTACCCTCTAGTGATGGCTAGATCACGTCACTCTAGCCGACTTTGTCCACACCGACACCCTTGGGAGCTTGTTGCTGTCACCAAGAAGCTCTACCACTTGAGGGATTGGGTTACATCGGGTAAAGAATGGATCAAAATCAAAAAAAGGAGGAAGGGGATATTTATTTAAAGCATGGTGATCGGGTGGATTAGATTGGAGATTGCATGAGGTGAAGATGGATTTGATGGAGCCTATGGGCATGGTGTGGAAGAGGGTTGGGGCGTGATCAGAAAGGTGGAAGACTTGAGGTGGAAGAAGCATGGAAAAATGGAGAAAGAGGGTGGTTCTTGTGCGCTGATAGAAGTCAGAGGGGCGTTGATACAATTGACCAAAGGTCAATAAACCAAAGACCTTGATTGGTCCATGTAGGACTAGATCGGGACAAAACAGAAAATTAAATTACGTACTAATTCAATACTAAACAATAACTGATTTTAATAATTAAAACTTTAAAATATGAAAAATGTTTACAAAATATTTTCTTTAATTTTTATTTATTTTCACAACTTTATTTGAAAGATCTTAATTTTTATACGTATATTATTAGGTATATGTACAAGTATTTTGTGTATTTTATTTTTATTTTGTACTTTAGATATATAATACTATATTCACATATTTTTTATTTTCATAATTATTATTATTATATATATATAGATTTTTGTTTTATTTCTATAATTTTATTTATCTATACATGTATATATCTTATCGGTATAATATACCTATATGTTATATTGTATTATCTATTTTAAGTGTATTTCACCTGTTTTTATTTATAATTATGTTTATAATATGTTTTATATAATATATACGATTATTTAAGATACAAAGAGAGTAAAAATATAAAAAATAAAATATATTAATTTTATATACATATACACAGTACAATAGACCCAAAAGCTGACTTTTATATCCTAGTTTTATTTTAAATTAAAAATACCTTCATCAGATAGATAATTGAATTTGAAATACAATGGAGATGAGCTTGGTGAATTTGATTTCATACGGAGGGGATATTGATCTATGAAGTTTTTTTACGACCTTTTCGTTTGTGTGCCTCAGTTGCACTGTGCATGATTTTTATTGGCAATCATTTTTATAATTTTCTAGAAATTAGAATGTACAAGTTTCATTTTGAAAACTTTATTGTTAAAACTGTGTATAAGCGTAAATAAAAAATAGTGTCAAAATGGCTATATTTAGAGTAAAAATTAGGGTTTCGAACAGTATATTGGCTCTTATCTCTCCCTACTTTATTCCTGATCGACCCAGTCAATATTGACTTGATCAAAATTTTTAAAATTAGAGAAAAATGATGAAAATTTTCCCGAGCTTTCGCTTCCGAAAATTATTACGAAAGGGGTGGTTATAACTGGTGGATCAAAATCTAATGAGGAAAAACCAGCACCCAAATCCTATGCATCAATCATGAGGGATAAAATTGTTCCACCGAAGCTGGGATCGCTTGTGAAAATAAGAAATCCCTATTTTGAAGGCGAGGATGCGGTGATTGAATTCTCTAAGGAGGAGATGGTAGAAATGAGTAAACCTTTTGAACTCTGCCTGGTGTGGATTTTCCAAAGATTGAGACCTAAACTGTTGGAAATTGATGATGTGATCAGGAAGGAAATGAAATTTGAATATAACGTTCAGATTGGTGCTTTAGATTCAAGGCACATTATTCTTAAGTTCGAAGACAGAAATGATTTCATGCGAATGTATATAAGTAATACGTGGAGATTTAAAAACAATTGGATGTCTCTTATAAGATGGTCTCCTTTTTTCATCCTGGGGATTCCTCCCCTAACGTTCCAGTTAGAGTAGGTGTTGAACAGGGAAATCGCAGAGGTCGTGTTGACTCACAAGGCGAATCAACAGTCGCTGATTTGACCTCCAATGAAATCCGAAATTCAAACAACAATTAACCCACAACAGATAAATCAAGTAATGAATGTAAATGTGCGGAGTTAAAATTTATTATAACTCTACAACAAGATGTGTATAGTGCAAGTATGTGTAGAGGTCGAACACAGGGAGCAGACAGGTAGATCGGGGCACAAGTGCTCAAAAATGTGTGTGTATGTGATCAAGAGTCTATTAGGCTATTTTTTGTGGGTTTTTGAATTTTATATTTTTTATTTAATTTTTTAATTTTATATTTTTGTATTTTGATTTTTAATTTACTGATTTTATATTTTCTTTTTATATTTTATATATTTTTTTTATTTTCTTTTTCAATATTGGAAAATAAGAGTAATGTAATAAAAGCAAGAAAAGGATATTTATAAAAAATAGATAAAAATGTTCAAAAATTAGAAAATAAAGTCTTTTTGGTCTTTTTATATTTTTCTACTATTTTTGTGATTTTTGGGTAATTTTTAGAATGTTTTTGGTCTTTTTAATTAACAAAATAAAGCAAACAGTGAATAAAAGGCAAGGCTGAAACTAAATAGGAGAAACAAAATAGCAATCAGCGGCAAAAATTCCCCAACTTAATTTTCAGTGAAAGATAATGAAACCAAGAAAATTTAGGAAAAGAAAACACTATTTTTGGATTTTGTATGGATTTTATAAATTTTTATGAAGGTTTTTAGAGTTTTGCAATTTTTTGGAATTTGGTTTTATATTTTTTAATGATTTTTGGCTAGGAGTTAAAACAAACTAAAAGGCACAAAATATATTTTTTTGGGATTTTTCTGATGTGTTTTTATATTTTTTTTTGGTATTTTGTAATGCAAACAGTGCTGAAATTGGCTATTTTTGAATTTTTATAAATAATAAAATGCAATAATTACGAAAAATAAAAATATGACATAAATCTACAATGCAACAGGAAGCTTAACCTATTTTTGGGTAATTTTTGGAGTTGATATGATGTACGAAATAAATGCAGACAGCACACAACAATGCAAGGCCTGACAGGGGCGTTGTTGTAATTATCGGAAAGTGCAAGGGCCTGTGCGCAAAAATACCAAAACTATATAACTGACATAAAAACTTTCAGGACCAATTACAAAATACCCAAAAGAGCAAGGTGTCCCACGCAAAAGTGCCAAGATCACGCGCCCTATGCACGTGATCTGGCAGGGACCTCCTGGCGTTTTCTGGAGAGAACGGGGGTGTCCATTGCAATTATTACAAAAAGATAAAGCTTTATATAAAAGTTTTAGCAGCAACTTGGGAATACAAAAATTGCTGGGCGTTTAAATGCAAAATACCCAGACTATAGGCGGCGATCCAACGGCGGTGGGCTTCTCACTAACGCCACGTGGCGCTGCCACGATGGGCGATACCCCTTCGAACTTGCGGCCCTGATTAGACCCCACCGGCCGATCCAACGGCTGCTACCAGCGGGAATCCGAGGGCAGCTGGAGACCTGGAGAAACAAAGCCGATCCAACGGCCTCGGATTATTCTGGAAGAACTGGGATGCAAACTCCCCTGGTGCTCGCTTGATCCGCCATAGTTTCTTGCTCCGACCCTTCCGGAGATTGCCCTTGACGCCCCGGAGCTTCGTATGCCTGCCCCGCAACTGTAGACCTCCTCCAAAAATCCGAAGTCCACGCCTAGATCCCAGACGCGACCTTGGGCGAGGATGTGGCGTTTTATCCTCGGGGCGGGTCTTTGGCAAAAAACGAGGCCCGATAGCCTCTCTGAGACCTGCAAATGACCAGAAAGAGCCAGCAGCAAATAGAACGCAGGTCCTAGACTTGTTAGGTGACGGGTTTGCGTGATGTGGTGAGATGGGGACTCGCCGGAGCAAGCTCCGGCGAGGGGCGGATCAGATGTTTGGTCGAGTGAAACGTTTGAGTTAGGACGGTAAACTCTTCCTGCGGCTATGAGGAATCTAAGGTGCGTAAAAAAAAACGAGAAGAAAGCAACATACAGCAGCCCTCAAAGGTTTTAACACCTGAGGTGTACCTCGACGGCGGCCACGCCGGAGGTGAAATGGAGCCACTCCTCGGCCCAGCAAGGTGATTCCCGGTCGGCTGGAGGGTACCCTGTCACGATTCCCGGTCCTGAGCGCGAGAGAAGGGGCCAAGCTAGATCAAAGGAGGGTTCAAAGGTTGGAGGGAGTTTTGGGTGGTCTTTTGAAAGATGGCTCTGGAGCGACTTTCGAGGAGGCGTCACGGGTGTTCCTTCGATCCAATCCCCGAGATGATGCATGGGCGAGCTAGGTGGATCAGAGGTCTACAAATTTCGTGAAGACCGCGACCCCATTTGGTGAAAGGATCGCCCTCCAAAAAGCCGCGAAGTCGAGGAAAAAGTCAGCCTGACAACAACAGGCAATGGGTCAGAGAGTTGACCAGGTCAACTCTCCAGCCCTCCTGGTTGGTCCACGTGGACCAACCAGGAAAAAGCCTGGAAAAAAATGATTCTAAAATCATTTAAAATAGTAAACGATTTTATTAATTTTTTATTATAAAATAAAAAATGTTTATTATTTTATAAATTATTTTATTATGATTTTTATTTATTTTTATGAGATGTATTTTTACAAATTTGCATTTATACCCTTATAGGTATCTATATCTATGTATTTAAGTGTTCTATTTTTATTTAGGTATTTTTAATTTATTTTATTTTGGTTTTTATTTTCTAAAATTATAAAATACTTTTATATACACAAATATATTTTTATTTTTAATTTTCTGATATATTTTATACACTTAATAAAATGAAAGTGTTATTTGTATAGGTATAGCTACATGTATTATACCTATGTATTATAATATATACAAGTATTTTTATTTGTATTTTATTTATGTTTTTATTCTGATTTTAATGCACATAATTATTATAAGTATTATTTACAACATTATAAAAAATATAAAATTATAAAAATAATAAATAAATAATAAATTGAATATTTTAATATGTACAAGTATACAATGAGGGTCCAAAACTCAACTTTCAAACCGTAGCTCCGCCAAATGCGAAACCACCGCCATTAAATATCTTATTTTCTTCTATATACAATTAAAGGTGAGTTTGATGCATTTGGAGTTGCCGTTTGTGAGATACGGGTCTGGGAAGTTGGCATTCTGGATTTTTATTCAGACCATAACTTTTTATCTGTGCATTATTTTTGAGTGAAATAAATTTTGTATTTTTCTTTATTAAATTATCTACAACTTTCATGTACAAAGTTTCTTTATTTGATGTATAAAAAGTAGAACCAAAAATAGGTCCCAAAATGAATAAAGAATGAATAAAATGTATAGGTATTTTTCTGTGTTTCTGACCTTATCTCCCCCTACTTTATTCCTTGTCGACCTATTCATCAAGATGCCTAGGTCTCGGGGTTTCGGGTCATAAAATATTTACAATATTTTATTCTTTTTCTTTTCTTTTCTTTATTCTATTATTTTGGCTTTAAAAACCGCATTTTATACAATATTTACATACATATACATGAATGCTAAAATGCATGAATTAATGCTATTTGCACGCATTTACTAGGGTTTTTCAGGCCAAAATGATAGAATAAAGATGATGAAACGTGGATTCATCATCCCCCTATACTTGCCTTTGCTAGTCCCTAGCAAACACTTATGCAATAAGTGCAGAAAAAGAAAAATAAAGAAAAGAAAAAGAAGAATGATGGACTAAACTTGATTATCAAACTTGTCTTCACAAAATCAAAGTTTGGAGCTTAAGTCGGACCTTTGGAAATTTTAGTGCGGGTGGAACCTTAGTGAGAACCGAGTTTGAAATACAACAGTCCTCGAGAATCCCAAAACTCTGTCCAAGTCTCCTCAATAGCCAGGTCAGAAATATCTCAACTCATACGCAAACCCTTACGATTATGAATCTGACTTGTACAGTGTAAGTGATGGTGGCTCCCCCCAACTAGAATGACAAAGAAACTGACTTCTCCAGTACGACAACCCAATGATTCCCCAATCCAATGACTCCATCCTCGAGGAGCGGGGTATTCCCTTCTAAGTTCAAGTGGCAACCAACTCAATAGGAGGGGGTGAAGAGAAGAATGGACGGTAGCCAGTGTAGCTACCTATCCCGGGATGCAAGACCAGTGTAGTCAAGTCATCCTGCTGCAGGCTCACATGATATGACTTTGGAACTCAAGCTTGCTTATTGACTTTGTACATACTTGCAGGCTTTTTATTTTTGTACATGCCTGAACTTTTTTTCTTTTTTCTTTTTTTTTTTGAAATACTATTCACAGCAGCATTTACATAAGGAGTTTTTCCTCTTGAGCCAGTAGACTATCCCTCTTTTGAAGCTTTATCGCAACCCACAGTCTCCTGTCTTTAGACTTCCTAATCACTGGACGGGTTGGGGTGCACTTCCCTCCCTAGAGGAGGACAAGTGTTTCCACTTGTGTCGTCTCATACCGGCAAATCCAATCCCCTCACCACTCCAACTGAGTTGAGCCATGTGAAAGGTGCAGGTGTCCAAGTTAGGTCATTATCAACAAGAATCGTGCGTGTGCTCCGAAATACTCTACTTAGGCAGTCAAGAATCCATTGAACCAAGTCCCGTGATCCTCAAAGAATTAAGTCATCTAGACCTGAAGTACCTTAAACCCAGTTCCTATAAGGTTCCTGTTATTAGGTAGATTTTAAGGTCCAATCAAGCTCCAATCTCCGGATTTTACTTAGACTCATTCAACTATCAAACTCAATCCGAAAAATGCTCATGCTATGCAATGCAATGCAGAAAATATTTTTGTGATGCAATTTTCAAGGATTTTGAACTTTTTATGGGTTTTGAAATATGATGCATGCATATGCAGATGCATTTTTTTGTATTTTTCAAAAAGATTTTTCAAATGTTTTGGATTTTAATTTTGCAAATGTTTTTGGGAATTTTTGAAAACAAAAAGCTTTTGGCTAAAAACAAGGTTAACACTATGTACACGGGAGTGCTTCTTCTTATATATACAAGAAGTGAATTTTAAGAATTTACAAGGGTAAGTGAGGTAAGTGATCAATTTTATACATATATATATATAGTGGATTTTTGTGTGATGTGTATATTCCTCAAACTTATTTGAAAACAATTTACACGCAATTTTTGAAAACTATAGTCCAAAATAGTTTTTACAAACATTTTACACATTTACACACATTTGAAAATCATTTTGCAAAGGCCTTCAAACAGTATATATAGGTTTTTCAAATCATTTTTGCAACCATTTTTCAAACATTTTATTTCACACAAAGAAAAGAAATTTTACAATCCACACAATTTACGCAGGTTGAAAACATATAACAAAATATTTTCAAAATAGTTTTCAATAAATGTTCACAAAGATTTTCAAACTATTTTTCAAACATTTTGCAAAAAACATTTTCACCTGATTTATTAATCAGTAAATACAAAAAGAATTTGAGGAATAATCACATCTTTTTATTAAAGATTTTTAATGAATTTTAAAGAATTATTAGCCATATTATTAAGAAAATACGAAAGTACGAGTTATGGCTAAAGTATATACGTAGTATATACGACCCCCCTATACTTAGCTTGAGCTATGTCCTCATAGATCAGAGAGAAAAGAGAAGACATAACTCGTACTGAGTATAGGAAAATCTAAAGAATAAATGCATGAATCAATGAGAAGTTGACCGTCCCCCCTATACTTAGGATCAAATAATCCTAAGTATAGCAGACTGTACACAACGCAGGGAGGGTCAAGGGTGGGAATGAACAGATCGTACTCGGATTGTCTCCTCCTATACTTAGGGTAAGATATCCCTAAGTATAGACAAGAAGAGGAGACAATGGAGAGGATCGAGATGAATGAGAAAAACTCTGGGTGCACACCCCCCTATACTTAGGACAAAGTACGTCCTAAGTATGGAAAACTGTCTACAAGGGCGGCACCTTTTCAGTAGATGAAGAAGATATAAGAGGAAAAGAAGAAAAGAAGAAAAGAAGAAAATAAATCGGAAGATGGCAGACGATAGAGAAGGATATACACATCACTCCCCCCTATACTTAGGGTAAAAGAAGCCCTAAGTATAGGCGACAACAGGAGTAATGAAACGGAACGAAGAAAGAACACTCGGCTCGTCCACCCCCCTATACTTAGGACAAAGTACGTCCTAAGTAAGGCAGATACGAGGAATGGGCGAACGAGCAATACGGTAGAGAGAACAGAGGTATACAAAAGTGAATATACAACAGAGATGGATATACAGATGATCAAGAAGGTTGAAAGCGAACCTTCTTGCGAGACCGCTGAGGGATAGATCTAGTGTGGTGCAGGTCGACATCGGGGTCCACAGTGGACGGAATCCGATCAGGGTCGACGGGGTGTAAGTCCTCAGGGGCCCTAGGGTGTGAAGGCACAGACGGAGTAGTGGAAGAAGTACGGCTAGGTCTGGCCTTGGGAGTCTCGCTGATATCAAAGTGAAATGGGACGAACTCATCATCATCGGAAGAAGTGTACTCAGAGTCGTCCTGCGAGGTGTCATCCAGGTCAAAATCAAAAGGCACGAACTCATCGGTGGAAGTAGTCGAACTCTGTTCGTCCTCTATAATCTCAACTGGATCATCTTTCTCATCAAAAGGGCCCGAATCTCTGAAGAAAAGCAACAAAATCAAATTCGGCCTTTGGCTCATCAGCATCTATGTGGACAGGAACGGACTCATCAGTGGAAGTAGTCAAAGCATGTCCATCCTGTATAGTCTCTAAATCTGCCCTCCGCTCAATGGTGTCAATCGTGTAAATCCCGCGGATGTCATCAACACATCGCCAATCACAGGAAGCGAAAACACTAAGGTCTATGCTTTCCGAGCTTTCCTCCTTGGAGAGAATTCTCGGGTCTCATCATCGGTCATAAAGAAAGTCTCTCTGATATCCTCATATAAATCATAGTCCTCGGGGTCAGCCAAGATAGGTGAAGTCACATCAGGTGCGGGTCTCTGGTCGGCAGTAGGTGCGGTGATCAACACTTCGCTCTCGTCAGCAGGACGGAAGCGAATCTCTCCTGATCCGTAATCAATAACGACCCTCGCGGAGGCGAGGAATGGTCGTCCCAGGATGATTGGAGAATGCTCCCCTGTGGAGGTCTCCGTGGGCAAGACGACAAAATCAACGTGATAGCTCATGCCCTGAATCGAGATGACGGCGTTTTCAAGGATACCCTTCGGCCTCTTTATTGATCCATCAGCAAACTGAACGATCATCCTGGTTTTCTTGAGAGGCCCTAGGTGAAGAGACTGTACCAGCGAAAAGGGTATGATACTGATCGATGCACCGCCGTCTAGGAGAGTGTGATCACATGTGTCGTCAGAGATGGTGCAGCTAATGAAAGGTGTGGCAGTGTTCCTCTTCCGAGGGATGGGACGATGTGTGATGGCGTGGGCAGTGGTCATGGTCAAGATGTGACGCTCAGATCTGCTCCTCCGCTTTCTCTTCTTGGGAAGAGGAGCAGACATATGGGTCATGGCCTGCTGAAGTGGGGCACGGATGATCTCATGAATGGTGGCCACCACTTCGGGTTCAGTCAGCATTTTTTTGAATTTTTGGACCTCCTCCATACAAGGAAGGAAGTCGGAATCAGCATATACACGAGGCATGCCCAGAGCAGTCTGTACAACGGCATCCTCGGGGTCAAAGGTGGGACGAGGTGTGAGAGGTTGTGTGGTCAAAGGATCTGGCAAGTGGTACCTCTCCTCACAGTATGGCTCGATCATGTGTCTCCCGAACTCTTTTTGTATTTTTAAATTTTTCTCATTTTTTTGTATTTTTGGCGATTGCAAGCTCTCATGGAAATCCTCGAATGAGCCCATATCATCAAATGGTGGAATATCATGGTCGCTCTGATTGGTACTAGTGAGGTGGTCAATCCTCTGTCTCATATGATCCATCATCTGGGTCAAGTGCTCAAGGGTGGACTCCATGAAAGGTGACTCCATCAGCTCAGTCTCGGGTGGATGTGAAGGTGGAGGCGGATAATACACAGGTGGAGATAGAGGTGGGTGTGGGTAGAAATCCGAGTCCTGATACTGTGGCTGAGGCGGATATGTACAAAAGTCAGGAGCAAGGTCCTCCTGGAAAAAAGGAGGTGGACCGGCTGGAGTGAAGGAGGGATCCGCGAAGTCCGGATAAAATACGCTCCAGTCGGCCATCTCGAAACAAAAGAAAATGAGCGGGAGATCACGACGGTCAAGTCAAGAGAGTGGAGAAGAAGGCGCAAATGCGCGGGGATGATCTAGGACACACACAAAACAATCACAAGCAAAAATGAAACAAGTCAAACCCTCAATTCACCTACTCAACTCGGTAGAGACCGCAAAGAGCGGTCTTTTAATCTTGTCTGTTTTAGAGTTAGGTGAGAAGTCAAGGAATTTCACACACACTTAGGGGGCTTGATGGGATTTGGGCACTAATCCTTAAGGTGTGCGCGAGCAAATAAAAGCGAAGACAATGAGGGGATTACTCGCCCCAAGACAATATTTCCTTTTTGATTGATTTTAGGGTCGAGTAATGTTAGCAGTCCCGATTTTATTGGTTATCACTTTTTTTGGATTTTTAGTTAGAAATGCACGAGCCTAACGAGGATTCAATTCCTTTAAGCACCTAGGTTGGCAAAATCAGAGGGAGAGGCGGAAAAGCAATGCAAGCGGCAATCGATGATGAATGCTAAAGAGAAATGCTCACCTTGCCTCCAGCACTCTACATGCAAAGATGCTCAGCAGAATTGAAACCTATCTATATGCAAATGCAAGCCGATGAAATCGCCCTCAGTTTTGAAAATTGCTATTAGCGGGAAGAACCACAAGTTGACCACCAGTCCTCAACCCTAGAGTCCGGTCTAGGCTCACCCCTCCTCTGCTCAACAAATTGAGGGTAGGAGAAAGCGCTTTGCGGGGAGAGCTCGCGGCACGACGGATTGAAGATGATGAATCAACTGTTTAAAAATTTGACTAAGTCCAAACGCGGCTATAGGCACATGCAAAATATTAGATGTTTGGCCTTAGTCTATCGCAAGCAATCCTAAAAGCTAAGGGCTCAATCACACAAAAGAAATAAAAATCGAAAAACAAAACAAAATAAAAGAATGCGAGAAAACCGTGAAAACCGCGGTGAGCCCCCAGGTGAACAGACACCTGGAAGTTAGGCTCAAGAGTCCAAGTCCGGGGGTACCTGTATTATTACAAATAATAGTCTCTCTCTCACTACAAATTACAAAAATAAATGCAAGGAAATAAAGGAATCAACTAAGGTGGAGCTAGGTCTACAAAAATCTCTCCTCGTCTCCTCGGTGCTAAGCTGGCGGAAGCCGGCTTCACGTGGGTGCGTAGGCGCCTAGGGTGGAGCGCCTCCCTCGATCCGCGGTACCTCGCACAAAGTCAACAAGAGAGGGGGTTAGACCGATCAAGAGATATATCAAAAATAAAGAAAATAAAATAGCGAAAAATAAAAGCCGTGAAAATAGACAATCAATCACAAACACAAACAAGACCCGAACTACGCGCTGTTGCTCCCCGGCAACGGCGCCATTTGTTGAACAGGGAAATCGCAGAGGTCGTGTTGACTCACAAGGCGAATCAACAGTCGCTGATTTGACCTCCAATGAAATCCGAAATTCAAACAACAATTAACCCACAACAGATAAATCAAGTAATGAATGTAAATGTGCGGAGTTAAAATTTATTATAACTCTACAACAAGATGTGTATAGTGCAAGTATGTGTAGAGGTCGAACACAGGGAGCAGACAGGTAGATCGGGGCACAAGTGCTCAAAAATGTGTGTGTATGTGATCAAGAGTCTATTAGGCTATTTTTTTTTGTGGGTTTTTGAATTTTATATTTTTTATTTAATTTTTTAATTTTATATTTTTGTATTTTGATTTTTAATTTACTGATTTTATATTTTCTTTTTATATTTTATATATTTTTTTATTTTCTTTTTCAATATTGGAAAATAAGAGTAATGTAATAAAAGCAAGAAAAGGATATTTATAAAAAATAGATAAAAATATTCAAAAATTAGAAAATAAAGTCTTTTTGGTCTTTTTATATTTTTCTACTGTTTTTGTGATTTTTGTGTAATTTTTAGAATGTTTTTGGTCTTTTTAATTAACAAAATAAAGCAAACAGTGAATAAAAGGCAAGGCTGAAACTAAATTGGAGAAACAAAATAGCAATCAGCGGCAAAAATTCCCCAACTTAATTTTCAGTGAAAGATAATGAAACCAAGAAAATTTAGGAAAAGAAAACACTATTTTTGGATTTTGTATGGATTTTATAAATTTTTATGAAGGTTTTTAGAGTTTTGCAATTTTTCGGAATTTGGTTTTATATTTTTTAATGATTTTTGGCTGGAAGTTAAAACAAACTAAAAGGCACAAAATATATTTTTTTGGGAATTTTCTGATGTGTTTTTATATTTTTTTTGGTATTTTGTAATGCAAACAGTGTTGAAATTGGCTATTTTTGAATTTTTATAAATAATAAAATGCAATAATTACAAAAAATAAAAATATGACATAAATCTACAATGCAATAGGAAGCTTAACCTATTTTTGGGTAATTTTTGGAGTTGATATGATGTACGAAATAAATGCAGCAAGCACACAACAATGCAAGGCCTGATAGGGGCGTTGTTGTAATTATCGGAAAGTGCAAGGGCCTGTGCGCAAAAATACCAAAACTATATAACTGACATAAAAACTTTCAGGACCAATTACAAAATACCCAAAAGAGCAAGGGGTCCCACGCAAAAGTGCCAAGATCACGCGCCCTAAGCACGTGATCTGGCAGGGACCTCCTAGCGTTTTCTGGAGAGAACGGGGGTGTCCATTGCAATTATTACAAAAAGATAAAGCTTTATATAAAAGTTTTAGCAGCAACTTGGGAATACAAAAATTGCTGGGCGTTTAAATGCAAAATACCCAGACTATAGGCGGCGATCCAACGGCGGTGGGCTTCTCACTAACGCCACGTGGCGCTCGCACGATGGGCGATACCCCTTCGAACTTGCGGCCCTGATTAGACCCCACCGGCCGATCCAACGGCTGCTACCAGCGGGAATCCGAGGGCAGCTGGAGACCTGGAGAAACAAAGCCGATCCAACGGCCTCGGATTATTCTGGAAGAACTGGGATGCAAACTCCCCTGGTGCTCGCTTGATCCGCCATAGTTTCTTGCTCCGACCCTTCCGGAGATTGCCCTTGACGCCCCGGAGCTTCGTATGCCTGCCCCGCAACTGTAGACCTCCTCCAAAAATCCGAAGTCCACGCCCAGATCCCAGACGCGACCTTGGGCGAGGATGTGGCGTTTTATCCTCGGGGCGGGTCTTTGGCAAAAAAAACGAGGCCCGATAGCCTCTCTTGAGACCTGCAAATGACCAGAAAGAGCAGCAGCAAATAGAACGCAGGTCCTAGACTTGTTAGGTGACGGGTTTGCGTGATGTGGTGAGATGGGGACTCGCCGGAGCAAGCTCCGGCGAGGGGCGGATCAGATGTTTGGTCGAGTGAAACGTTTGAGTTAGGACGGTAAACTCTTCCTGCGGCTATGAGGAATCTAAGGTGCGTAAAAAAAAAACGAGAAGAAAGCAACATACAGCATCCCTCAAAGGTTTTAACACCTGAGGTGTACCTCGACGGCGGCCACGCCGGAGGTGAAATGGAGCCACTCCTCGGCCCAGCAAGGTGATTCCCGGTCGGCTGGAGGGTACCCTGTCACGATTCCCGGTCCTGAGCGCGAGAGAAGGGGCCAAGCTAGATCAAAGGAGGGTTCAAAGGTTGGAGGGAGTTTTGGGTGGTCTTTTGAAAGATGGCTCTGGAGCGACTTTCGAGGAGGCGTCACGGGTGTTCCTTCGATCCAATCCCCGAGATGATGCATGGGCGAGCTAGGTGGATCAGAGGTCTACAAATTTCGTGAAGACCGCGACCCCATTTGGTGAAAGGATCGCCCTCCAAAAAGCCGCGAAGTCGAGGAAAAAGTCAGCCTGACAACAACAGGCAATGGGTCAGAGAGTTGACCCAGGTCAACTCTCCAGCCCTCCTGGTTGGTCCACGTGGACCAACCAGGAAAAAGCCTGGAAAAAAATGATTCTAAAATCATTTAAAAATAGTAAATGATTTTATTAATTTTTGATTATAAAATAAAAAATGTTTATTATTTTATAAATTATTTTATTATGATTTTTATTTATTTTTATGAGATGTATTTTTACAAATTTGCATTTATACCCTTATAGGTATCTATATCTATGTATTTAAGTGTTCTATTTTTATTTAGGTATTTTTAATTTATTTTATTTTGGTTTTTATTTTCTAAAATTATAAAATACTTTTATATACACAAATATATTTTTATTTTAATTTTCTGATATATTTTATACACTTAAATGGGAACAACTACCAAAGACATTCAGAGGCATGGCCTGGAAAATGGCAAGATGGATGCTGCTGAACAAGGAGATCAGGATCTGGAATCAAACAAGCAAGACAAAATAAACACTGAGAGAGAATCAGGAAATCAGCACAGCCAGAGTCTTGATGGAAACACTTCTAATATGACAAAGGATAAAGGCAAAATCTTAGATCACACTAGCCCTGCTGCTGAGGGAACTATCAATGATAGGGAACAATATCATCTATCAAAGGGAGTAAACTTGCAAGATCAGCATGACTTGGTTTCTTCGAGTTCTAGGGTTTTTCATCCTTACTTGAATAAAATTCTCAAGGATTCGGTTATTGAGGAGTGATGAATCTCGTATTCATCACTCTAAATCTCATTTATTAAGCTCAAATCCCTAAAAATCAACAGCATTCTTGCATCTATTTTGCATAATTAGCATTCATGCATGTTTCCATAAGAATTGCATTTTAGCAAAAAAATCTGCATAAAATAAGAAGCCAAAAATCCAAACCAAAATGACTTGTAAATAGCCTAACTTCCCTAATTTTTAACCCATTCTTGCTAACTCCGAATGACCCAAAACCACTTCCACTGTGTACATATCACTAACAAGAATAAATGAAAAATACAAAAAAATAACTAACTCAAATAAGTGGACCAAAAACCCAAACCCTAATTTCAGGATTTTCGGACTAAAAGCCACATATCTTCCTCATCCAGTGTCCGATCTGATCCTACTCACTTTTGAACTATTGTACGTTCAATTACCTTCAAAACAAGACCAAGTTCAAGTGAATCGGAGCTCGTATGTAAAAGTTGGGTTTTGGGCCTCTTTTGTACATTGTATATTTTCGCGGCTTTTCTGACATATATTTTATGTATATATTTTCTTTATTAATAAAAATCCAAAAAAATTAGATTTAGATGTCTTTTACTTATCTTTGATTTTTCCATTTTTCCGGTTTTTTATCGTGTTTAAAAATGGCATAAACATTACAAAACCCCAAAATTAAGGTATTCTATGTACATAGGATACCCCAAAAATTCACTTTTTGCAAATGATCGATTTTGGTTTTGGTGTCTTCATGAAAGTTGTAGATCTCATCGAGACGAGCAATTTTCGTGAAGAAACATTTTCGATCCGAGGTCATTTACTATTTATTTTGGATTTTACAAAAGATTTATTTTCCGAATTTTCTGGTGCTGACACGTGGCAGCACCTGGTGCCGCCACGTGTTAGCCGTTTTTGGGCTTATTATATATCGGTTTTTATTTATTTAAAAAAAAATTAAATACAAAGCACGTGCGACGCACGTGCCTTTCAGGCACGCGCCACGCACGTGCCTCGCCTTCAGCCCCCCACTTGCCATGTGGCGCGACGGGCACCGTCCGATCAAACTTGATCGGACGGCGCCTGTGCGTCGTCCCCCTCAAACCCCCATCCTCCTTTGGAACTCCGCCGCCGCCAGTGATTTCGCCGCCACCTCCCTCTCCCGCGGTTCTCGCCAATCGGATCCCCATCTTCGATCCTCGTATCCCCTTCCCCGCGAATCCCTCGGCCAACCCCCAAATCTCGCGCCGTCCCGCGATCACCCCTCGTCAAATCCATCGTCGATCACCCACCGCCCCCGATCTCCTTCCATCTCCGGCACCTCCCGTTCTCCTATTTAAAGAATAGCGCCACCTCGAAGCAACCCATCCGCCGAATCACAACTTCACGCACACCGGGGTGACAGCCCGGTGGATCCTCTTCCTCGGCGAGATCCGAGGCTCCTTTAGCCTCGTCGCAGCGCCGCCAGGCCTTCTGCTCCCGCTCCGGTCATCTTCCGTCGAGCCAACGACAATATCAAGACTCCCCCGACTACCGCCATCTCCGCTCCAGTTACCAACGACGCTCCACCGTGCATCATCGTCTTCAGCCGCTTCGTCTTCGCATCGCCACCGCCTCCGCCTCGACAACGCCGCTAGTCCTTCGACGCCACCGGAGCTCCACGCTTCGGCCACGCATACGTCACCGACGCCCCGCCGCAACCGCCTTTGCTCCTCCGCAGCACCAAGGCAGGAGCCTCTCCGCCCTCCTTGGCCGGTCACCCTCCACAGCAGCTTCAACCTCTGCCCCCTCCATCCAGGAGCCCCCCATCGGCTCCAGCGCCACCGCCACCCTCCGCCTCGCCAGACCGGGCTCCAGGCCCGAGACCCCCCGCACGTGAGCCGCACGTGCGCGGGGGGACGACCTCAGCCCTACGTCAGCGACCGCTCATCCCCACGGGTCACGTGCGGGGCACGTGACCGCGTGGGTCAATTGCATACAAGCCCCTGAAGAGCCCCCTATTTGCGCACGTGTCCAACCCCCAGGTCACTGATGAATCCACATTTCATCATCTTTATTCTATCATTTTGGCACCAAAAACCCTAGCAAATGCCTGTAAATAGCATTAAAATCATCATCTTAGCATTCATGCATGTGCATTCAGATAGTGTCTAAAATACTGTAATTAAGGCCAAAATTATAGAATAAATAAAGAAAAGAAAAAGAATAAAATATTGTAAATATTTTATGACCCGAAACCCCGAGACCTAGGCATCTAGATGAATAGGTCGACAAGGAATAAAGTAGGGGGAGATAAGGGCCAAAATACAGACCAAATACCTATACATTTTATTCATTCTTTATTCATTTTGGGACCTATTTTTGGTTCCACTTTTTACTCATCAAATAAAGAAACTTTGTACATGAAAGTTGTAAATAAGTTAATAAAGAAAAATACAAAATTGATTTCACAGAAAAATAATGTACAGATAAAAAGTTATGGTCTGAATAAGAATCCAAAATCCCAACTTCCCAGACCCGTATCTCACAACTGACAACTCCAAATGCAGAGTACTCACCTTTAATTGTATATAGAATAAAATAATCTATCCAATGGTGGTGGCTTCGCATTTGGTGGAGCTACGGTTTGAAAGTTGAGTTTTGGACCACTATTGTATATCTATACTGAATAAAACATTCAATTTATTCTTTATTCATTATTTATTCATTTTTATAATTTTAATTATGTAAATATTTCTTGTAATATATATGTGTACTAAAATCAGAATAAAATGCAAAGAAAATACAAAAATAAAAATACTTGTATAAAGGATACATAGGTATACTGCCTATACATATATCTGTACAAAACATTCTTATAATTTATTAATTATATATAATAAATCAAAAAAATAAAATAAAAATATATTTATGTGTATAAAAGTATTTTATAATTTTAGAAAATAAGAAACAAAAATAATAAAATTTAAATATACCAAATAAAAATAACAAAATGCAATATGTAGGTATTATACCTAATAAGGTTAAAAAGGTAACTTGTAAAAATATACGTCATAAAAATAAATAAAAATCAGAATAAAATACTACATAAAATTTTAAGCATTTTTCATTTTATAACTTTTAATTAATTCGGCCTTTTTCTATTTTTTATTGATTTTATAAATCATTTACCAGGGTTTTTCCTCGTTGGTCCACGTGGACCAACCAGGTGCAAACCCTAGTTGACCTCGGTCAACTAGGTGTCCTAGGCCCCTGTAGCCCCTGGCAGCCTCGTTTTTGACCCGCATTTGCGGATTTTTCGAGGCATCCACTTTCACCCTTTCGCGATAACATCTTCTGCAAAGTTCTCCACCTACCATCCCTCTTGCCCGCTAGGTGATTGCATCGGATTATGGATCACTGTGGCACAAGATTTCTTTTGATCTTTGGACCCCTGTCACCTCGGGTCAAACCACTTAAAACCAACCCCTCACCTTTCGATTCGAATTCGAGTCCCCTTGGTCCACCCCTCTCCGCCTCTCCAGAGCTCCGAGCACTGCTGGAGGTGACAGCTCCACCGCGCGCTCTTCAGCCAAGGCGAACGAGGCCGAGGGAGCCTCCACCACCTCCGCCAATCTCCGACGTCGAGGTTTGCTTCTTCCTCTGGCTCCGGCCATTGAGGGTTTCCCCCGCTCATTTTATTGCATGCACTTAGTTCCTGTTAGCCTTAGGATTAAAATCCCCCCCCCCCAAAAATAGAAGTTCCTTCATCAGATTCGCCCGATTCATCCACTTGGCCGGAGCGCACCTCCGGCCATTCGCCGCCACCTCGCTTCACGCATCCCCGCGACCATCCAAGGGTCCAGACAGTTTGCCCTGGACCCTTTGACTCTTTTTGCAGGTCAAAGCCAACATGAAAGCGCCTGGAGGCGAGTTTTGAAGCTCGCCGGAGCCAGCGAAGCCCTCCAGCTCCGCCAGCCAACAGCGAGCCCCACGGCCTCCGCCGTGGCATTTTGACGCCCCTGGGAGATAGAAGAAGACCTGAGGAGGCTCCAGCCTCATTTTGAAGCCAAAACGCCCGGCGAATACAGAGCTTGACCTCGGAGAACTTCGGCTCGCCGGAGTTCATCGTTGTTCTTGCTCCGGCCTTCGTCACCGTTGGATCGAGGCGGAGCTCCAGACAGATCGTGGACCGTCCGATCTTGAAGACCCAGCCACCGTCGATCTCAGCCGAGATCTGATCCCAGACGTCCACGAGCGAAACGACATCGGCCATCCATCAAGAGCCACGTGTCTAAGTGGTTCGCCACCAGCCGTCGGATCACGCGCCAAGGGTATTTTGCACATGACCCCTTGCGCCTTTTGTATTTAATGTTTAGTATTTAAACTTTTGTTCGTAGTATAAAAACTTTGGGCTATTTGCATGTAAGCCTCTGCACTCCTTTATATTTGCGTCCAGGTCCTATGCCACGTCACCTCACGTGACCTGTACACGTGAGGTGGTGGGCATTTTGCATTGGGATCCTCGGTATTTAGTGTATTTCATTTTAGTCCTAGAACTATTGTATTCAGTGTTAAACTTTGGGATATTTTGCATACAGAACCCTGACATTTTCTGATATTGCATTTTGGTCCCTGCCAGGCGCGTGCGAGTCACACGCCCTGGTGGGCAATTTACATTGATACCCAAGCGGGTCTTGTAATTATATTTTGGTGCCTTAAATTGAATATCTAGTGTGATATTTTGTGGAAAATTGCAGTCGTGCCCCTATCGTTTTATCTATTTGCATAAAGGTCCCTGCCAGGCCTTTCAATTGTGTTGTCTTGCTCTATTTAATTAAGGCCTTGTTTTAAATCTAAAAATTCCACAAAAATAGGGTTAAGCTCCTGGACCCGTGTACTTTAACGCTATCATTTTAGTTTTTGATTTTATTTCATTTTTATATTTATTAAAAATCAAAAACATGTTATTTGTGCACTGTCTAGCTTAGAAAATGCCAAAAAAAATATTAAAACACCTTTAAAAATTCCAAAAAAATTACCTGATGTCTATTTTATCATCTTTTAGTGTCAGTCCAAATCATTAAAAATCTCAAAAGAAAAACACTAAAAATTTAAAAAACACTCAAAAACTTCAAAAAATTATATAAAATTAAAGAAAAATCTAAAAATTACAAACTCAGTTCTTGTTTGTTCCTCATTTCGTTCTTTTTATTTGAAAAATAGTGTGAAAAGTTTTGGTTGCTGTTTGCTAATTTTAATTCTCATTTTATTCACAGCCAGCATTATTTCCATTGTTTTCCTTTATTTCAGTATTTAAAAATACCAACAACATCTTGAAAAATCCCCAAAAATCACAAAAACAGTAAAAAAATCCTAAAAATACCAAAAATAATTTATTTCTGAATTTTTGGTAATTTTTACTTAGTTCTATAAATATTTTACCTTGTCTTTTATTCCATTGTCTTTAAATTCCAATATTGAAAACTAAAAAAAAATATAAAATAAAAAAATTATAAAAATCAGAAAATCAAAAATCAAAATACAAAAGTAAAAATTAAATAACAAAAAAAAATAAAAAAATAAAAAAATTAAAAACCCACAAAAATTTCATTGTTTGCTTGCTTAGTGTAGACTCTTCACACATACACACTTGAGCACTTTTGCTTGAACTACCCTACTTGCTCCCTGTGTTCGAACTCTCTGCATACTTGTCACTATACACCATTTGTGCAGAGTTAAAAATAAATTTTAACTCCACATTAGTTCTAATTTATTGATCTTTAGTGTGGGTTAATTGTTGACTTTAATCGAGATTTGTGTGGTTGACACTTCGACTGAGTTCACGCTTTGTGTTGAACTTAAGACCACCTAATTTCGGTTGAATCAAATGGCGCCGTTGCCGGGGAGCAACAGCGAGTAGTTTACATTTTGTTTGTTTGATTGTGATTGTCTACTATAGCTTCATTCCATTTCTCTTGCATTTTTGATACATATTAATTGAGTTATCTGACCATTTCTTTTCTTGTCTTCTTGCGAGGGACCGCGGAGCAAGGCGGATCGCCTAGGTGACCCGGAGCAACCTTGGGACGCGGAGCCGGCTATTCTTAGCCAAGCCGGCAGGAGAGAGCGAGAAGAGTGAGAGAGAGTGATTAGTTAGCTTTTCTTTTATCTTTGTGAGAGAGTGATTTGTTTAATTGTAATAATACAGGTACACTTGGACTTTCGGACACTTAGACACTACCGGGCCTAATTTCCGGGTGTTTGTTCACCTGGGGGCTCACCGCGGTTTTTATCGCGTTTTCATCGCTGTCATTTTCCGGTTTTGTTTTCATTTTTTTTCCTTTCTTTTGTGGATTGAGCTCTTAGTTCTAGGTCCTGCTTGATTCTATTAGAATATGTCCAAACACCTAATTATCTTTGCATGCTCCTATAGATTCGTATTTGGACTTAGACTAATTAAACAGTTAGCTAGTAGCTTCCGATCCACGCGCCGCGAGCTCACACCCAAACAAGCGCTTTCTCCTAACTCAAATGTGTTGAGCAGAGGAGGGGTGAGCCTAGACCGGACACTCGGATTAGGAGTTAATAGTTAGCTTGTGGTTCTTCACGCTAGCAGTTGCCTGTTCTAGGATGATTTCCGCTTGCATATCGCCATATAGCATAGGTTTATAAACTCTGCTTTGCATCCCGCATGGAGAGAGCTGGGATTCGCTGTAAGTCTTCTTACTTTGCATGCATCATCTAGGCACAAAGGTGAGATTTCCACCTTGGTGTCGACTTGCGCGGCTTTTCCGACTCTATTCTCTCTTTGTTTTTGGAACAAAGTATGATAAAGGGAAAAATACAAAAACCGTTAGGCGCTTGTTTGAATCTACTCAAAAGAAGCGATAACACCAAAAAAAATTAAAAAAGGGACTGCTAAGAAAACTTGACCAAAATAAAATCGGTAATTGGATTCATTGCTTGGGGAGAGTAACACCCCCACTTGTCTTCAGGTTGCATGGGAAGGTCTCCTTCCAAGTGAGGTGAGCGCTTCGTAAGGATTAGAGCCCAAAACCCAACTTGTGGCTGCCTTGTGTATCGCCTGGATTTCCGAAGTATTGGCGCTACTATCGTACGTAGTCGAGTAGGGCTTGGTCGCCATTGGTGACTCACTATTGTGTGAGCGCCGACCTTGTCCGAAGTACCGAGCCTAGGCCACGCCTTCACGGGTGTGTCTGTCTCACCGGCTGCGTCCGAGTAGGAACTTGCACGCTCACGGGTGATTCCGTTGCGAGCGAGGTCCGAAGTATCGGTTTCGCCTATCGGCTTCCTCCCTCTATTTCTTTGGCTGAGTAGGGATCCAGGAAGGATTACAAGGACCTCAAAAAGCACAAGTTACAGGTTACACAGGAGGAGGACAAGTACGGGGACACTTTCCTGGCAGTACTCTCTCTCCTATAGGCGTAGCGTTCTAAGGACTCGTGACAAGATAAATACCTGAAAATAAGTTAAAATTGACAAGATAAAAGCCGAACCTTCACGGCTTCACGAGTTGAGTTGGTGAATTCATCCTTGCTTTGCGTTTGATTGCTAGATTTATTTAGGTCAAGATCAAAAACACCGCACAATTGTGCACAATTTTGTTGCATATCATCTTCTTCTTCTCTTGCATTATCCCCACTCTTCTCGAATAATCAAGATGATGGGACGGAGATCTCTTAGGCCGACCTTGTCGGCACCGCTATCTAGCACTCCTCCTTATTCATCTAGGAATACCTCGGAGAGTCCGCTCTCCGAGCCTGAGTTCACATCCACCCTGTTCCCCCTCGACCACCATTCCCATTCTCCTTCTCTCAGTCCAATCATTTCAGACTTCAGTGCATCACAGAGTTCGGCTCATTCAACAGCACCTGAAATGGCCTCTTTTGCTTTTTCAGAGAATCCAGCAATGGCAGACAGAGGCGAGCACCCAGATGACCACGATCACTCCCCGTTCATAATCGATCAAGTGGCCATCAACAACTCCTTGTTAGCATCCCTGGAAAATATGCAGAGACAGATCCGTGACCAGGGAACATTCATGGGTGACCTGATGAGAGAGATAGCACAGCTGAGAGAGAACCGACCTGGGGGCAGTGGCGGTGGAGGAGGAGGAGGACCCGATGCAGGAGGAGGCGATCCAGACGTTGAGCGACCACCACAGACTATCATGAGGGAACTGCACAACCCAGCTGCATCCCTCACTCACCGATGGATCAGACTCCCGCCCATTCACGGAGATTTCGAGCTTCGGCCCCACACGATTCAGTTGCTACCCAAGTTTCACGGGTTGCCGACCGAAGAGCCGCACCTTCACCTCCAGGAATTTGAGATGATTTGCAGCACTATCCATGATCGGCTGATGACCGAGGACACCATCAATATGATCGCCTTCCCGTTCTCTTTGGTTGATAGAGCCGTGTATTGGCTCAAGCACCTTGGGCGATTCGTCGACACCTGGGCAGATCTCCGGACCGCATACCTAAAGAAGTACTACTCGCTCGGCCGGACCAACGCAGCTCGAGCCATGATCAGCAATTTCGTCATGATCCCAAATGAACAGTTCCATGAAGCATGGGATCGATATAGAGAGCTCATCGACCGGTGTCCGCACCATGATATCTCCAAGCCCAATCTCGTACAGAGTTTCTTCTGTGGGCTGACACCGGAGCTGCAGGGGCTTGTGAACGCCTCTTGCGGTGGGTCTTATTTCTCCAAGGGAGAAGACGACGTCTGGGCCATCTTTGAAGGAATGGCAGAAAACTCCACAGTGATGACCCAGGCCCGAGTCTATACACTGCAAAAGCCCCCGCAAGGAGCAGGATCATTTCAGAGGATCGCCAGCATAGATGTCGGTCCCAACACAACGTCGGTAGCCGCAGCCCAAGCCGAATCAGCAGCAGCCGACATGGGCATTATTAGTGAAAAGTTGGACCGCATGGAGATCCTCGAGAAGAAGCAGAACCAAGGTCTTGCTCAGATGGACCTTCTCACCAAAACCATGAGTGACCTGAAAACTCAAATCCTATGCATTCAGGAGGCACAAGCTCACTCTCAACAGCCTCCCAGGTCACGGGCTGACTCCGGCAGTAGCAGTTCCAACCAACCCTCTACCTCATACCGACAGGTGAATCGTGTTCAGGCAGAGCCGGTTCCACTGCTACAGTACCATCCAGAGCAACCGCCATCTCAGGAGACGCAGATGGTGGTGTATCAGCCGGAGCAGTCACTGGCAGTTCTTCCTCCACCCTCTTTCGAGCAGGAACCGTTGATGGAAGTCAACGGGATTTGGTACGACCGGTACCCTCAGCCCGGGATTCGTCGGGATCACCCCGGATTCCGTTGGGGCAACGGTGGCTCCTCCTCCCAGCAGCAGAATCCTGCCCAAGGACACAAGAACAGCCAGCCACGGCAGCATAACCAGCAGCCCCAGTATGCCCAGCCGCAGCAATATCAGAATGGTCCTCGTCCCGCCTATCAGGGACAACAGTGGAGGCAGCGCCAGCCGCCTCAACAGTCTTATCACCAGCCTTCCCCCCAGTATCAGCAGCAACACCAGCAGCAGCAGCCCCATTTCCAGCAAGGACAGACATCCGGTTCTCAGGGTCCAGTCTTTGAGAACCCAGCCCTTGATGATCTTGCCCGCTTGCTATATGAACATCGAGCATCTTTCAGGCAAGAAATGGACGAATTCCGGCAGGAGATGCGGGATATCATCAAAGGCAAAGCCGCCATACCCGCTCAGATCGAACCTAATCCTAATAACCTAAAAGGAAAATCTGAGCAGGTAGAGTTGACAGAGGATACCTCTCCTAGTGACGATTTAAATGATACGTCTTATTCTTTGAATGATGCTGATTTTGTGACTACTAGGAGCGGTAGGATGCCAGCCGGCGACGCCTCTTCTGAGCGAGAACCAGATGCTGAACCAGGAGCGCCAGAGGAGCAGAGGAGCGGTGCTGATGCCGCCCAAGATGATGTTGAAGACGGTGGTGCTGATGCCACCAATGATGGAGATCAGGACGACGGTACTGATGCCGTCGAGAGGCCAGATGCAGACGGTGGTGCTGATGCCACCATTTTGGACGCTGAACCAGAGTGCGGTGCTGATGCCGCAGAGACAGGTGCTAGTGGGGGTGCTGAGGCCACCACATCTACTTTTGTTGAGCCACCATCTGTGATGTTGCCACATTTTGTATCTAGAGACTGTGGGAACAAAAACAAAAACAAAAATATGAATAAAGGAAAGGTTTCTGTTCAAATTGCGGATCCATATGTGGTGAATGATGATTATTGTATGGATTCTCCGTCTTCACAGATACAGGGACCGACTCCTAGTCCTCCATCTGAGGAGGCCCCTACCATCCCCTTCCTTGAGGCATTCCGCCGAGCGAAGGGAAATAAAAAAGAAAATAAAAAAAAGAACCAGCAGGTGGAGTTCAGCAATCAGATGATAGACAGATACCACATTCAGCTGACTCTACAGGAGGCACTTGAGCACATCCCCCTCTTCAAAAAGAACCTGAAAGAGAAAACCACCATCCGCAGGAAGAGGAGGAATCACAGAGATCAGATTCATGTGCTCACTCATTCCACTTGCTGCACCATACAGAACAAGCTGCCAGCCAAGCGACCAGACGTAGGAGCTCCCTATGTCAGATAAGAGATTCAGGAGCAGCAGTTTGATCGTACTCTATTAGACAGCGGCTCTTCAATTAACCTTCTTCCGGCAGCCTTACTTGACCGATTCGAGTTTGGTCCTCTTCTTAGGAGCAGGACAGTACTTCAGTTTGCTGATAGGTCGACTAAGAGGCCGAAGGGGTTATTGAAAGACGTGGTCGTTACCATTCAGGGCCTGAAATTCCCCGTGGACTTCGTTGTGTTGGACATGGATATCCCTGAGTCGGTAACTGATGCCCCCATCATTCTCGGACGTCCATTCTTGGCCACCGCCAAGGCGGTAACCGACCATGATAGCGGGAAGGTATGCTTTCGCGTAGAGGGCGAAACCGTACAAATAGAGACGATCGAAGAAACCAGAGCCAGAGAGTTAGAGTGCTCCGAGCAGTCCAGTGAAGCAGCGCTGATGACAGAGGAAGAGCTAGACATCCACCAGGTTTGTGACTTTGAGATGACTGATGATGAATCCAATTGGATAGATCCTGTGGCACCGACTCTCGCCTTGCCTACAGACTCACCATATCTCATGCTCATGGCAGTCGAGAGCCGGGAGAGCACGTCCCTGGAGGAGGATACATCTGAAGCTGACAGTATTGTGATGAGTGGTGCAGATGATTTTCATTCGTGCTCATCTTCTTCTGATCCCTCGGATTCAGACATTGACTGGGACGATTTTGATGATTACTTGCCTTGTCTGATTCCATCTGAGCAGACAACCATGACAGAGTGCGAGCCAGTACAATTTATTGATGATCTAGTCGGCCGCCCTTCGTCAGAAATTCATGCAGAGCGAGAGTTCTTCCATGCAGACCTGGTCGCGTTTACACAGACATATCAGAAGCCAGATCTGCCACCTCCCAGTTGTCCAGAACGGAAACATCTGCCGCAGTCGTTGAAGTACAGATTCCTTGCAGGAGAACCGGAAATGCACCCAGTCATTATCTCAGCAGATCTGACTGGAGAGCAAGAATCTCGTCTGATGGAGGTTCTTGAAAGAAACCGCAAGGCAATAGGATGGAATATATCTGATCTCCATGGGCTGAGCCCTAATCTTTGCTCCCACCACATTTATCTCGAGGACAACGCTAAGCCGTCGCGTGAGTTCCAACGACGGCTGAACCCGAATCTTCGAGACGTTGTCATGAAAGAAATTTCCAAGTGGTGGAGCGTTGATTTCATCTACCCCATCTCCGACTCTAAATGGGTTAGTCCACTCCATGTGGTACCCAAGAAGACGGGTATCACTACAGTTGTCAATGAGTCTGGAGAGGAGATCGCGACCAGAGTACCGACTTCTTGGAGGGTCTGTGTGGACTACAGACGATTGAATGAGGCCACCAAGAAGGATCACTTCCCGCTACCCTTCATTGATCAGATTATCGAGCAGTTAGCTGGGAAGAGTCATTACTGCTTTCTTGACGGGTACTCTGGATACAATCAAGTGGCCATTGCGCCCGAAGACCAGGAGAAAACGACATTCACTTGTCCGTTTGGGACTTATGCTTTCAGACGGATGTCCTTTGGTCTATGTAACGCTCCAGCGACATTCCAAAGGTGCATGTTATCCATATTTTCGGACATGGTGGGTAACTGTTTAGAGGTCTTCATGGATGATTTCTCGGTCTATGGCGACAGGTTTGATGCTTGTCTTGACTGCCTAGACCGTGTACTTCAGCGCTGCATTCAGGTTAATCTTGTTTTATCCTGGGAGAAGAGTCACTTTATGGTGACTCAAGGGACGGTCCTTGGTCATATCGTCTCCAACAGGGGCATGGAGGTCGATCCGGCCAAGGTGGACATCATCAGGAAGCTCAATCCACCGTCCAATTTGCGTCAGTTACGGTCTTTTCTGGGGCATGTCGGTTTCTACCGACGGTTCATTCAGGACTTCAGTCGAATTGCCCGACCGCTCACTGACTTGCTGACTAAAGACACCGAGTTTATTGTTAATGATAAGTGTCTAGAATCATTTGAGACTCTCAAGAATATGGTTGTTTCTGCTCCTGTCCTTCAGCCACCTGATTGGTCTCTTCCATTCGAGATCACGACGGATGCTTCAGATTTTGCCGTTGGGGCTGTGCTTGGACAGAGGAGGGAGGGATTACCGTTTGCCATTCACTACGCCAGCCGGACTTTGGATGCCGCACAGCGGAATTACACTGTGACTGAGAAAGAGATGCTGGCCGTAGTCTTCGCTCTTGATAAGTATCGATCATATATTCTCGGATCTAGAGTGACCATTTACACAGATCATACCGCCATCCGGTACTTAATGGCTAAGAAGGATGCCAAAGCACGTCTCACCAGATGGATCCTTCTACTCCAGGAATTTGATATTGAAATTAAGGATAAGCCTGGAGTCAAGAATGTGGTGGCGGATCATCTCTCCAGATTGGAGAATCTTGAGGAATCTGAGCCCAGCGCACCTATCACAGAGACATTTCCAGATGAGGCGATCTTGGCTGTCACCTCACTCCCGTGGTATGCTGACTTCGTAAACTACCTTGTTGCCAAGACAGTCCCTCAGGGTTGGCCCAGGCAGAAACTTGAGACCTTCCTAGCTAAGGCCAAGTTTTACCATTGGGAGGATCCCGTCCTTTATCATGAAGGAGGGGATAGTATCTGGAGGAGGTGCATTCCTCAAGAAGAGCAGCATAGCGTCCTCACATACTGCCACAAGCTTGAGGCAGGAGGACATCATTCTGGAAAAAGGACAGCACAGAAGGTGCTTCAATCCTGCCTATGGTGGCCTACTCTCTTCAAGGATTCTGATGAGTTCGTGAAGAGATGTACTGACTGTCAGAAAATGGGAACCTGCGGATAGAGAGATATGATGCCCATGCAACCCATTCACTTCTGTGAGGTTTTTGATGCATGGGGGATTGATTTCATGGGCCCATTTCCTAAGAGTCAAGGATTCGAGCATATTTTGCTCGCTGTGGATTATGTCAGCCGATGGGTTGAGGCTATCCCCGCCCGAGCCGCAGATGCTAAAACCGTTTGCAAATTTTTGAGGAAAAATATCATTTCACGGTTCAGGGTACCTAGAGTCTTGATTTCAGACGGGGGGTCTCACTTCATCAATGACAAAGTCAGGGCCCTTGCAGACGAGTTCGGCATTGATCATCGGGTTGCCACTCCATATCACCCTCAGACTAATGGTCTTGCCGAAGTATCGAATCGGGAGATAAAGACAATCTTGCAGAAAGTTGTCCGCCCAGACCGAAAGGATTGGTCACAACTTTTGGACTCGGTCTTGTGGGCTTATCGGACTTCTTTCAAGAATCCATTGGGGACATCTCCCTTTCGTCTCGTCTATGGCAAGCCGTGCCATTTGCCAGTGGAGATCAAGCATAAATCTTTTTGGGCAGTTACTGAGTTGCTTCTAGACCCTGAGAGTATAGGAGAACAGAGAAGAGCTGAATTGGCAGCCCTGGAGGAACTTAGAGATACAACCTTTTCGAACAGCTTACAGTACAAAGAGAAAGTGAAGACATGGCACGATTCGCATATCAGCCATAAACAGTTTGAGCTAGATCAGAGAGTATGGTTGTTTGATTCCAGGCTGAAATTATTCCCAGGGAAGTTGCAGAGCAAGTGGAAAGGTCCGTATGTGGTCAGGAAGGTACATGACAATGGCAGCATCGACATATCCGAACCGTCATCTTCCTCTACCTTCTGCGTCAATGGTCAACGCCTGAAGCTATATCTAGATCATGATCCGCCGACCATTGATGTTGCCCCCATTCTTCTTGTATGAGATGCGTCCTTTGATTCTGATCATCTGCATCTCATACATGGTGATCAATTCTATCTTCCGCTGTACAGATCCATCTGTTCATATCACTCTGTTTTCGGTTGATTTATTTTCTTATTTTCTTCTTTTCTTCTTTTCCTTTTCTATTTTCTGTATCTATCAAAAAGGTGCCGTCCTTGTAGATAGTTTGCCATACTTAGGACGTGCTTTGTCCTAAGTATAGGGGGGTTGGCACCCCGAGTTCATCTATTCTTTTCGGTCCTCTCCATTGTCTCCTCTTCTTGTCTATACTTAGGGATATCTTACCCTAAGTATAGGGGGAGACAACCGGAGTACGATCTGTTCATTCCCACCCTTGACCCTCCCTGCGTTGTGAACAGTCTGCTATACTTAGGATTATTTGATCCTAACTATAGGGGGGACGGTCAACTTCTCATTCGTGTGATTCATTTATTCCTTTACTATTTAGACTTGTCTATACTTAGTACGAGTTATGTCTTCTCTTTTCTCTCCGATCTATGAGGACATAGCTCAAGCTAAGTATAGGGGGGTCGTATATACTGCGTATATACTTTAGCCATAACTCGTACTTTCATATTTTCTTAATAATATGGCTAAAAATTCTTTAAAATTCATTAAAAATCCTTAATAAAAAGATGTGATTATTCCTCAAATTCTTTTTGTATTTACTGATTAATAAATCAGGTGAAAATGTTTTTTGCAAAATATTTGAAAAATAGTTTGAAAATCTTTGTGAACATTTATTGAAAACTATTTTGAAAATATTTTGTTTCGTGTTTTCAACCTGTGTCAAAATGTGTGGTTTGTAAAATTTCTTTTCTTTGTGTGAAATAAAATGTTTGAAAAATGATTTGCAAATGGTTTGAAAAATGGTTGCAAAAATGATTTGAAAAACCTATACATACTGCTTTGAAAAGCCTTTGCAAAATGATTTTCAAATGTGTGTACATGTTTGTAAAAATTATTTTGGACTATAGTTTTCAAAAATTGTGTGTAAATTGTTTTCAAATAAGTTTGAGGAATACTAACATCACACCAAAATCCACTATGTATATATGTATAAAATTGACCACTTACCCTGTAAATTCTTAAAATCCACTTCTTGTAGATATAAGAAGCACTCCTGTGTACATATTTTTCACCTAGTTTTCAGCCAAAATCTTTTTGTTTTAAAAAAAAAATCCCAAAAATATTTGCAAAATTAAAATCCAAAAACATTTGAAAAATTTCTTTGAAAAATACAAAAAATTGCATCTGCATATGCATCATCATCTTTTCAAAAATCCATAAAAAAAGAGGTTCAAAATCTTTGAAAACTACATCACAAAAATATTTTCTGCATTGCATTGCATAGCATCCGCATTTTTCGGGTTGAGTTTGATAGTTGAACAAGTCTAAGTCAAATCCGGAGATTGGAGCTTGATTGGACCTTATAATCTACCTAATAACAGGAACCTTATAGGAACTGGGTTTGAGGTACTTCAGGTCTAGTTGACGTAATTCTTTGAGGATCACGGGATTTGGTTCAATGGACTCTTGACTGCCTAAGTAGAGTATTTCGGAGCACACGCACGACTCTTGTTGATAATGACCTAACTTGGACACCTGCACCTTTCACATGGCTCAACTCAGTTGGAGTGGTGAGGGGATTGGATTTGCCGGTACAAGACACACACAGGTGGAAACATTTGTCCTCCTCTAAGGAGGGAAGTGCACCCCAACCCGTCCAGTGATTAGGAAGTCTAAAGACAGGAGGTTGTGGGTTGCGATAAAGCTTCAAAAGAGGGATAGTCTACTGGCTCAAGAGGAAAAACTCCTTATGTAAATGCTGTTGTATATAGTATTCAAAAAAAAAAGTTCAGGCATGTACAAAAATAAAAAGCCTGCAAGTGTGTACAAAGTCAATAAGCAAGCTTGAGTTCCAAAGTCAAATATGTAAGCATGCAGCAGGATGACTTGACTACACTGGTCTTGCATCCCGGGATAGGTAGCTACACTGGCTACCGTCCTTTCTCTTCACCCCCTCCTCTTGAGTTGGCTGCCACTTGAACTTAGAAGGGAATACCCCGCTCCTCGAGGATGGAGTTGCTGGATTGGGGAATCATTTGGTTGTCGTACTGGAGAAGTCAGTTTCTTTGTCATTCTAGTTGGGGAGAGCCACCATCGCTTACACTGTACAAGTCAGTTTCTATTTTTTATTGATTTTATAAATCATTTACCAGGGTTTTTCCTGGTTGGTCCACGTGGACCAACCAGGTGCAAACCCTAGTTGACCGAGGTGTCCTAGGCCCCTGTAGCCCCTGGCAGCCTCGTTTTTGACCCGCATTTGCGGATTTTTCAAGGCGTCCACTTTCACCCTTTCGCGATAACATCTTCTGCAAAGTTCTCCACCTACCATCCCTCTTGCCCGCCAGGTGATTGCATCGGATTATGGATCACTGTGGCGCAAGATTTCTTTTGATCTTTGGACCCCTGTCACCTCGGGTCAAACCACTTAAAACCAACCCCTCACCTTTCGATTCGAATTCGAGTCCCCTTGGTCCACCCCTCTCCGCCTCTCCAGAGCTCCGAGCACTGCTGGAGGTGACAGCTCCACCGCGCGCTCTTCAGCCAAGGCGAACGAGGTCGAGGGAGCCTCCACCACCTCCGCCAATCTCCGGCGTCGAGGTTTGCTTCTTCCTCTGGCTCCGGCCATTGAGGGTTTCCCCCGCTCATTTTATTGCATGCACTTAGTTCCTGTTAGCCTTAGGATTAAAATCCCCCCCCCCCCAAAAAATAGAAGTTCCTTCATCAGATTCGCCCGATTCATCCACTTGACCGGAGCGCACCTCCGGCCATTCGCCGCCACCTCGCTTCACGCATCCCCGCAACCATCCAAGGGTCCAGGCAGTTTGCCCTGGACCCTTTGACTCTTTTTGCAGGTCAAAGCCAACATGAAAGCGCCTGGAGGCGAGTTTTGAAGCTCGCCGGAGCCAGCGAAGCCCTCCAGCTCCGCCAGCCAACAGCGAGCCCCACGGCCTCCGCCGTGGCATTTTGACACCCATGGGAGATAGAAGAAGACCTGAGGAGGCTCCAGCCTCATTTTGATGCCAAAACGCCCGGCGAATACGGAGCTTGACCTCGGAGAACTTCGGCTCGCCGGAGTTCATCGTTGTTCTTGCTCCGGCCTTCGTCACCGTTGGATCGAGGCGGAGCTCCAGACAGATCGTGGACCGTCCGATCTTGAAGACCCAGCCACCGTCGATCTCAGCCGAGATCTGATCCCAGACGTCCACGAGCGAAACGACATCGGCCATCCATCAAGAGCCACGTGTCTAAGTGGTTCGCCACCAGCCGTCGGATCACGCGCCAAGGGTATTTTGCACATGACCCCTTGCGCCTTTTGTATTTAATGTTTAGTATTTAAACTTTTGTTCGTAGTATAAAAACTTTGGGATATTTGCATGTAAGCCCCTGCACTCCTTTATATTTGCGTCCAGGTCCTATGCCACGTCACCTCACGTGACCTGTACACGTGAGGTGGTGGGCATTTTGCATTGGGATCCTCGGTATTTAGTGTATTTCATTTTAGTCCTAGAACTATTGTATTCAGTGTTAAACTTTGGGATATTTTGCATACAAAACCCTGACATTTTCTGATATTGCATTTTGATCCCTGCCAGGCGCGTGCGAGTCACACGCCCTGGTGGGCAATTTACATTGATACCCAAGCGGGTCTTGTAATTATATTTTGGTGCCTTAAATTGAATATCTAGTGTGATATTTTGTGGAAAATTGCAGTCGTGCCCCTATTGTTTTATCTATTTGCATAAAGGTCCCTGCCAGGCCTTTCAATTATGTTGTCTTGCTCTATTTAATTAAGGCCTTGTTTTAAATCCAAAAATTCCACAAAATAGGGTTAAGCTCCTGGACCCGTGTACTTTAACGCTATCATTTTAGTTTTTGATTTTATTTCATTTTTATATTTATTAAAAATCAAAAACATGTTATTTGTGCACTGTCTAGCTTAGAAAATGCCAAAAAAATATTAAAACACCTTTAAAAATTCCAAAAAAAATTACCCGGTGTCTATTTTATCATCTTTTAGTGTCAGTCCAAAAATCATTAAAAATATCAAAAGAAAAACAATAAAAATTTAAAAAACACTCAAAAACTTCAAAAAATTATATAAAATTAAAGAAAAATCTAAAAATTACAAACTCAGTTCCTGTTTGTTCCTCATTTTGTTCTTTTTATTTGAAAAATAGTGTGAAAAGTTTTGGTTGTTGTTTGCTAATTTTAATTCTCATTTTATTCACAGCCAGCATTATTTCCACTGTTTTCCTTTATTTCAGTATTTAAAAATACCAACAACATCTTGAAAAATCCCCAAAAATCACAAAAACAGTAAAAAAATCCTAAAAATACCAAAAATAATTTATTTCTGAATTTTTGGTAATTTTTACTTAGTTCTATAAATATTTTACCTTGTCTTTTATTCCATTATCTTTAAATTCCAATATAAATATAAAATAAAAAAATTATAAAAATCAGAAAATCAAAAATCAAAATACAAAAGTAAAAATTAAATAACAAAAAAAATAAAAAAATAAAAAAAATTTAAAACCCACAAAAATTTCATTGTTTGCTTGCTTAGTGTAGACTCTTCACACATACACACTTGAGCACTTTTGCTTGAACTACCCTGCTTGCTCCCTGTGTTCGAACTCTCTGCATACTTGTCACTATACACCATTTGTGCAGAGTTAAAAATAAATTTTAACTCCACATTAGTTCTAATTTATTGATCTTTAGTGTGGGTTAATTGTTGACTTTAATCGAGATTTGTGTGGTTGACACTTCGACTGAGTTCACGCTTTGTGTTGAACTTAAGACCACCTAATTTCGGTTGAATCAGTCACGTGCACCGCACATGACCACTTGGGGCAATTTACGCAGAAGACCCCTGAAAGTCCCCCAATTTGCGCGCAAGCCCCCACCGACCAGGTCACGTGCTTGTCACGTGACCTAGTGGCGATTTTGCAAGAATACCCCCACGGGTATAGGTATTTACATTTCAGCCCTTTGCATTTTTAATTATTTATTTATATTGCATCTGTACCCCTGTGTTCCCCTGTGATTTTGGACCTTCTCTTTACATTATTTTATCAATCTAAAAATAGCATGATGTTTGTTAATTGACTCTCTACACTTTGACATATTGTGGGTATTTTTGTGATGGACGGTTAATTAATAAATAATTGTTTTGTGAAAATTGGCGTATTTTACCCATTTTCCGTTCTGAAATTCACAGCTGATTAACCATTGCTCTAAAAATCCTCGAAAAATCACATCTTGTAGAGTTAATTATTCTTAACATTATGCCCAAAAAGATTTGCATTTGCATGCATATTTTGTCCTGTAAAAATCATTTTGCATCTTTTAGTATTTAATTTTTAATAGGTATTAAACCCCACATTTTCGAGGTTTAGGATTTTTCTGAGATCCGTCACCTAGTGATAGATCTCAGATAATTTTGATTCTTGAAAATAAGTAGGTTTGATATTTATTAAAATTAAATATTAAAAATCATTTTGTTTGCATTTAAAAATCCATAAAAAATTCATATTGCATCCAAAAATTCCAAAAAAATTAGTGCACCCATTTCATCATATTTTACATCTCGACCAAGTTTAGTATTTTTTCGGACATCATTTGAACATAATTCACAATTTAGTCCATAAAGTAGGCCGGATTTGCATATTGCACCCTATATTGCATTAAAAATTCCAAAAAAAGAGACCGCCTCGAAAACCGAACACGAACTTTGATAGACTTAATTGTAGGTTGTTCCTTTGCCTCCTTGTGATCGACCTTGGGACTTGCCCAAGTAAAATAAACATAAAACCACGAGATTAAAAATTGAATAATTTATTTGTGGTATTTTCTTGATCGTTTCCGATTGCCGCCTACAACGCACAACACGATAAAAACACTTCTTAAACGCTGCATTTTCGGATTCGTCAAGGAGCAAACAGAGGAGGGACAGCTGGAGAAAAGTCAGAATCTTGAATTTTCAAAAAATAACACTGAAGAGCTAGAAGAATTGGCTTTTGATGGTGATGGAGTTACCAATATTTTCCCTGTTCAGGGAGCTTCAATTTCTACAGCTAATTCTTTTGAAGCCCTCGAAGATAAGGATGACTTGGATACTGAAATATGCTCTAAAAGCAAAACAAAGGAAAAAGTTCTTCAGAAAGGGATCTTGAAGCAGGATATATTACCTCCTTGCTTATTAAATACTGAAGATATTATAATTCCTTCTAATACTCCGCCTGAAGCTGGAAAAGAACCTTCTATTAGTAAACCAGAAAAATCTTCACAATACGTTGAGTTCGCTAAAAGAAAATTGAAGGAGCCGGGAAGGAAAAGAACTCCCAGGAGCAGGAAAACCAAAGAAAAGTCTTGGAAGAATCACTTTGATAGCGAGTAATAGAGTTCCTCTTTTCATAGAAAGTCTGGATTTTATCCTTGGCGATCAACCTTGGAAGTGCACACATCCGATTGAGGGTGTGTGCACAAAAGATAAGCACCTGAACCCCATATACTCTTAGATTCTTATCATTTACCGCACATTCTTTACATATATTACTTTTCAGGATGGCTCTCCCTATTCTCTTGATTGTGACATGATGGGCAGAGGAAAGATTCGGAAGGGATGGGTGAAACATCTCTTTGGATGTTATATTAGAAGAATTCAACAGTAAAAGCTTTGGCATTAATGCCTCGTCTGAGCCTGATATTCTGAAGTCACGAGGTGTTTTTGCTGTCATTTTCTTCAGCTTACTACTTGCTTGAGATTCACACTTGATGTCCAAGGGACAAAGGGACGTTATTTCACCCCTTTATAAGCTGGAAGGGGTTTTAGTTCTTTAGCCCTCATCCAGAGATTTCAGATCCTTCTTCCTAAATTTCAAGATGGTGGTAGAATGCTTACGAGCAGGTTCTTCATCTGAATTTATCTCTAAATCTTCAACTGCTAAGAAATCTTGTGGTTCCATGATTCCTTGTGGTTTAATATGAAGACGTTGGCAGGAAAGTATGAACCATCTGCAAAAATTTAGTCTTGTTTCATTACAAGAAGTTCCTGCTGGATGCTTGCTTACCGGCTCGGGAAGAAGAATCCGTTCCTTTTCTGGTTGCAAAGCTTTTTCAGGGCTTTGCTCTTAGCTGGAGATCTCGACAAGACTTTTCTAGATTCATTTTCCTTTCTTATGAGCAAGTTGACTGTATTAGAATTTGTTGGCCGCATGTGGCTTTCTTCTGTACTTGTTTCTGCTTCCCCTTGAAGGGCACCTATTGTACCTTTAGTTTTGATGGAATAAAGGCAGCTACCTAGGCTACGAAAACCAGGCTTAAAAAATTGACTTGGTCTCGGGGTTTAAGGTCATTCAGTATCATTGATACTTCATTTATTTTCTTATTCTTTATTATGTAATCTTGGATTTAAGTACAAATATATATGCACTAATTATAGATGAATAATGAAAGTTAATTTTTACAAGTTAGCTGTATTTATAAGTGTTTTGTTAGGATTTTAAAGACAAAATGGAAGAATAAAGGTAGATGAATTGCTATTCATCACCGAGATCAAGGGGACATTTATTTATAATTGAAGAGATTTTTTATGTCTGCTTACTAGAAATTGCAGGAAACTAGTTACATGTTTTCCTACAACTACTTAAGATGGAAGATTTTGACATCATCCTTGGGATGAATTGGTTGGAAAAGCATCATGCATTCATTGCTCGTTTTCAAAGGATAGTAACCTTTCATCTTCCTTATTCCATAGAATTCTAGTTCAGTTAAAAACTTCCAATGATGAGGTAGCATGCATCTCTTGAAAGCACAATGATTGTTGATGCACACGTGTTAAGGCTACTTTAACTTATGTGTCTACCACAACAAAAATGGAGCAGATGATAGAGGATGCGCCTATTGTATGTGAATTTCCTCCTGATTTCCCTAACGAACTATCTGTATTGACAATTTGTTGAGATTGAAATAAAATCTCTCTTGGACATGATACCTAGCCAATCTCTATTCATATGGCACAAGTCGAGTTATGAATATTAAAGGTGCAATTGCATGAACTCTTGGATAAGGGTTCACCCCAGTACTTCACCAAGCGGTATTCCTGTACTTTTTGTACAAAAAGATAGGTCAATGCGACTTGTATTGATTATCAATCATTAAATAAAATGATAATAAATAATCACTTTTCTTTACCACGAATAGATGATCTCTTTAATCAATTACGATGTTCTACTATATATTCCAAAATCGATCTATGATATGTATATCATCAGTTGAGGATTTGAGATACATTTGTTCTTAAACTAGCCTTCCACACATGATACAGACATGACGAGTTCTTAATCATGCCTTTTGTACTGACTATTGCGCAAGAAGCTTTTATGTATCTCATGAACATGGTATTTAGTCAACTCCTAACTACTTTGTGGTAGTTTTTATTGATGACATACTCGTCTACTCTACGGTTAAGCAACAATATGAACATCACCTCCGATAGGCACTCGAGACACTAAGGAAGAACAAGTTGTATGCCAAAATATAACAAGTGTGAATTTTGGCTAACTGAAGCATCAATTCTAGGCCATGTCATTTTTAGAGCATGCATCTCTGTAGATCCTACAAAGAATAGTGCAATCATGAGCTGAGATTGTCTGAAGACTATTATAGAAATACGATTCTTTCTAAGGCTAGCGGGTGTTACATAAGATTTATGAAGGACTTTTCACGAATAGCCTTACCCTTTACTATATTGACCTGAAAGGAAGGACCTTTTGTATGGATGTATGCATATGTATAATATGCATGTAATGCGGGTGGAATGTGCAAACATTTTGAAAAATTTCACATATATGAGCAACAATCTTGTGATTTCAAGGTGAAATAGATAAATGTTTATGTGCAAGATCTAATCTTTTAATAGATTACAAGGTCGTCGCTATAGAAGTTGTTCAGATGCAATGGCGTAAGAACACCCTGACAAACATTGGAATAAATATCCCATCCCTCATGAGATCCTATTGTAATAATAAGGTTGCCATAAGTTTATCTAATAATCCTATCTTACATGACAGAATCAAGCATGTGGAAGTTGACCACCAATTCATTTGTGAGAAGATTGATCGAAATGAATTTGTGCTACCATATTACAAATTCAAGAAATATATATGCTGATGATGCATTCACCAAGGAACTTCTCGCAAACCAATTTCGAGAAGAATGTAAGCCAAGTAGGGTATATTTAATCTCTATTCACAGCATGAAAAGGTGTATGAGTTGTTTTAATTTTCTGTGGGTTATTCGATCATACTTGACGGTCCAACAATCTTATCAGATATGCAACTCATCTTCTTTGTTTATATGGGTTAAAAAAGTGAAAAGGAACCATGTCGCCTATGAGTGCTAGTTTTTCACTTGAGATCAGAGGGGCTTTCACATGAGTGCATGGATCGCCTGTTGTGTTGTTGTTTCTGCAGTAATCGCTTGAACCGCTCGATCTTGATGGAGCGGTTTGTTGGGTTTCTTTGCAAGTTTCCAGCCCCAACTTGGGGGCAGCAGCTGTTTACCTCTTTGGGAGGGGCATACTTGATATTTCTCCATCAAGTTGGCCCCAATCCGGCTCCCATCCTTTTCCCCATTCCAGGGAATCACGAAGGCACCATTCGGCCACTGCTTTCAGCCGATTCCAGCCCTACTCGTCCTCTCCATTCCAGCGGCCAGCAGCGGGGTTTTTGGAACCCATCCTCTCCGTCTTCCACCACGCGAGCGGGAGAGCGCGTGAGAGAGGCCGTGCTCGAGGGCAGCAGCAGCTTGATCTTTGGCACAGCTGCTAGGGCTTGGAGTTGGGTGTGGGAGCACTGTTTAGGCGAGCTCGAGAGGAGCAGCAGTGGTGAGGTCGTTGCGGACGACCTCAAGGGCTGAGCTTCGACTTTGGGACTCCATCCGGGAGCCCACAAGGGGAGTTACTTTATCCTCCTTGGTTTGAGCATAATATTGGTATAGTTAGATACCTAGGATAGTTTGTTCCTTGTTGAAGAACTATCCATTGTGTGTGCTTGTACCTCGGTTTTGTGGGCAACAAAACTGAGAAGAACATTAACTCCATTTGACCGTAGTGATTGGTTGCCGGTCTTGCCCCGTGTTTTTTCCCTTGCTCACATTGAGTAAGGGTTTCCACGTAAAAATCTTTGTCTCGTGTGGTTGCTTGTTGTGGTGCTTGTGGTTGTGCTTGTCATTGTAGCCATTTGAGTTCCCTTGTGGGGAACATATATTCTTATGTGCCATCTTTGCTGCAAGACAGTTTAGGGGGATAGATCCTGGGTTGTTGATTGTTTCCGCATTATCCTTATATCCCCACAAGTGGTATCAGAGCACATGTTGTGCAAAAATGGGCAAAGATGAGGAAGGCGCAATGATTAAGCTTACAAGCAGCAATTGGTAGATTTGGAAGGCGAAGATGGAAGACATTTTGTATTGCAAGGACCTCCACGATCCCGTGGAGGATGAGAGTGCCAAGCCAGAGAATATGTCCGCGGGCGAGTGGACAAAGTTGAACCGAAAGGCCATTGGTACCATTCGGAAGTGGCTTGACATGTCGGTGTTCCATCACGTGGCCGAGGAGACGAATGCCAAGGAGCTATGGCACAAGTTGTCCGAGCTCTATGACCAGAAGACCGCAACCAACAAGGCTTTCTTGATTAGAAAGCTTGTGAATTTGAAATACAAGGACGACACAAAAGTGGCAGAGCATCTGAATGATTTCCAAAGCATAATCAACCAGTTGACATCCATGGGTTTGACACTTGATGACGAGTTGCAGTCACTTCTCCTTTTGGGCTCTTTTCCAGATAGTTGGGAGACCTTAGTTGTCACCGTCAGCAACTCTGCGAAGGATAGCAAGTTGACCATGGTTATGGTCAAGGGTAGTCTCCTCAATGAGGAGATTAGACGTCGCTCTTCGGGAGAGGCATCCTCCTCTTCACATGTGTATGCAGCTGAGAGGAGAGAAAGATCCAGCAGTAGAGGAGCATCACATGAGAGGCAGAAATTCAGGGACAAGTCCAAGGGCAGAGGAAAGTGTCACCATTGCCAGAAGCCCGATCACTGGAAGAGAGATTGCAGAGTTTGGAAGAGAGAGCAAGCTGAAGCCAAGAAAGATCGGAAAAAGGAAGATGGGAATTTAGCTGCAGTTGTGGCAGATAAAAGTGCAGATGAGGAGATCCTCACCATCCAGGACCAGTGCTTGCACGCAGGGAGCGATTTGAAGGTGGGTTGTTGACACAACCGCTTCATATCATGTAACTCCACACAGGGAGTTCTTCACCACCTACACTAATGTGATTATGGGAGAGTTTTGATGGGTAACGAGAGTTACTCTAAGATCATTGGCATGAGCACCATCTCGATCCAGACGGAGGTTGGGTGCTCAATGACTCTTCATAATGTGAGGCATATTCCTGATGTGCGTCTTAGCCTTATATCTGGTTCACAGCTAGATAGTGAGGGCTACCATCTGAAGTTCGGCGACAGCAGATGCAAGATTAGCAAGGGTTCTCTCATCATGGCCAGGGGCAGCTTGTGTCACACACTCTACATGACTAGAGTGAAGGTCATGGATGGCAGTTTGCATGCTAGTGAAGCAGATAATTCAGATTTGTGGCATCGTCGACTTGGCCACATGAGCCAAAAGGGCTTGCGGCTTCTTAGCAAGAAAGAGTTGATCCCCTACCACAATGACATAACTTTGTCTCCTTGTGATGCATGTGAGGTTGGGAAGATCAGGAGTGCACCATACAGAGCGAGATCCAAGGTGAAGGGAGACCTTCTACAGTTGGTTCACTCGGATGTTTGTGGTCCCATGGACACAGCCTCTTTGGGAGGCAACAGGTATTTTGTCACCTTCATTGATGATGCATCTAGGGAAGGTGTGGGTGTATGTGCTGAGATCGGAGGATCAAGTGTTTGATTGCTTCAAGAAATTCCATGCCATGGTTGAGCGTGAGACAGGAAAATGGTTGAAGTGTCTACGCACAGACAATGGGGGAGAGTACACCTCCCATAGCTTTCAGGGCTATTGTGCAGAGCACAGCATCAGCCATGAGAGGACAGAGCCAGGCACACCCCAGCACAATGGTCTAGCTGAGAGGATGGACAAGACCATTGTTGAGAGAGTTCGCTGTATGCTGAAGACAGCGAAGTTGCCCAAGACATTTTGGGCTGAGGCGGTTCGCATCGCTTGCTACTTGGTGAATCGATCTCCATCAATTCCTTTGGGTTTTCAGATTTCAGAGCGTGTTTGGACAGGGAAAGACCCCTCATATGCTCATTTGAGGGTGTTTGGATACAAGGCGTATGCATTGGTACCCAAGGAGCAGAGAAAGAAGTTGGATGACAAGGCGGTGCCTTGTATTTTTCTTGGCTATGGAGATCAGGAGTTTGGATACCGTCTTTGGGATCCAAGGAAGAAGACAGTCACCAGACATAGGGATGTGATCTTTTATGAGAACCAGACATTGGCTGAGGACACCACTGAGAGTGGTGATGGAGATGAGATCTCCATGGATGATGACAGTGATGAGGACACAGAGCCCTCTCCAGTACATGGTACAGGTGGAGAGGATGGGCAGCTAGAGCAGCATGAGCCAGATGCAGACCCCGTTGATGCAGGTCCAGGGGATCTAGGGCAGGGGGAGCAGCCTCATCCAGTTGCAGACACAGTAGAGCCTCAAGTCAGGCGATCTGAGAGGACACGCCAGCCATCATCCCGTTACCCCACTTCTAGGTATGTGATGCTCACAGATGCAGGTGAGCCATACACTTTTGAGGAGGCACAGGTGCACAAGGACAAGGGTCATTGGCAGAATGCAATGAATGAAGAGATGCTATCTCTCAAGAAGAATCATACTTATGACCTTGTTGAGCTTCCTAAAGGGAAGAGAGCCTTGAAGAGCAAGTGGGTGTACAAGCTGAAGTCAGATGACAGCGGCAGACAGGTGAAGCACAAGGCCAGATTGGTTGTGAAAGGATTCAGCCAGAAGGAAGGAGTGGACTATGATGAGATCTTCTCCCCAGTGGTGAAGATGAATTCAGTGAGAGTGGTGCTAGGACTTGTTGCTAGCATGGACCTTGAGCTAGAGCAGATGGATGTGAAGACGACGTTTCTTCACGATGATTTGAAGGAAGAGATCTACATGGAGCAGTCACAGGGTTTTCAAGAGAGAGGGAAAGAGCATATGGTATGCAGGTTGAGGAAGAGTCTCTATGGCTTGAAACAAGCCCCGAGACAATGGTACTTGAAGTTTGATGCCTTCATGGGAAAGCAGGGCTTCAAGAGGACTATAGCCGACCCATGCGTATATGTTCGTCGTCTTCCCAATGACAGGTTCGTCATTCTTTTGATCTATGTGGATGACATGTTGATTGTAGGTCATGATTCCAACTTGATTGCAAAGCTCAAGAAAGAACTCTCCAAAGAGTTTGAGATGAAAGATTTGGACAAGGCCAGTCACATCCTAGGGATGCAGATTACAAGGGACATGAAGAAGCGCATGCTGTGGTTGTCACAGGAGAGCTATGTTGAACGCATATTGGAGCGGTTCAACATGAAGAATGCCAAGCCTGTCAGCACGCCCTTAGCCTCTCATTTCAAGCTGAACAAAAAGTCATGTCCTTCTACTTCTGAGGTGAAAGCAGAGATGGCCAAGAGCCCATACCAGTCAGCAGTTGGAAGCCTCATGTATGCAATGGTTTGCACTAGACCCGACATAGCCCATGCAGTGGGCGTGGTGAGAAGATTCATGTTTAATCCGGGCAAGGATCATTGGGAGGCAGTGAAGTGGATCTTGAGATACTTGAGAGGGACCTCAAGTATGTGTCTTGCTTTTGGGAGGTCAGATCCCAAACTGTGTGGCTACACTGATGCAGATATGGCAGGTGATATGGACCAGAGAAAGTCCACCTCAGGCTACATTTTCACTTTTGCAGGGGGAGCCATATCATGGCAATCCAAACTACAGAAATGTGTTGCTCTCTCAACTACTGAGGCAGAATACATTGCAGCAGCAGAAGTTGGGAAAGAAGTGTTGTTGCTACAACGCTTCCTTGGTGAGTTTGGATTTGAAGACAGTGAGCCGGTTGTGTTTTGTGATAGCCAGAGCGCTATAGATTTGAGCAAGTGTACCATGCACCATGCTCGCACAAAGTACATTGATGTGAGATACCATTGGTTGAGGGATGCAATTGAACATAAGCAGCTCGTGTTGAAGAAGATTCACACAGATGAGAACCCCTCAGACATGTTGACAAAGGCAGTCACTCGTGACAAGCTTCAGCTCTGTAGAGAGCTGAGCGGTGTCACCTCTTGTTGATCTCCATCACAGGACAACTCCTCCCCGTTGGGGCTGGAGGGGGAGGTTGTTGGGTTTCTTTGCAAGTTTCCAGCCCCAACTTGGGGGCAGCAGCTGTTTACCTCTTTGGGAGGGGCATACTTGATATTTCTCCATCAAGTTGGCCCCAATCGGCTCCCATCCTTTTCCCCATTCCAGGGAATCACGAAGGCACCATTCAGCCACTGCTTTCAGCCGATTCCAGCCCTACTCGTCCTCTCCATTCCAGCGGCCAGCAGCGGGGTTTTTGGAACCCATCCTCTCCGTCTTCCACCACGCGAGCGGGAGAGCGCGAGAGAGAGGCCGTGCTCGAGGGCAGCAACAGCTCGATCTTTGGCACAACGGCTAGAGTTTGGAGTTGGGCGTGGGAGCACTGTTTGGCCGAGCTCGAGAGGAGCAGCAGTGGTGAGGTCGTTGCGGACGACCTCAAGGGCCGAGCTTCGACTTTGGGACTCCATCCGGGAGCCCACAAGGGGAGTTACTTTGTCCTCCTTGGTTTGAGCACAATATTGGTATAGTTAGATACCTAGGATAGTTTGTTCCTTGTTGAAGAACTATCCATTGTGTGTGCTTGTACCTCGGTTTTGGCAACAAAACCGAGAAGAACATTAACTCCATTTGACCGTAGTGATTGGTTGCCGGTCTTGCCCCGTGGTTTTTCCCTTGCTCACATTGAGTAAGGGTTTCCACGTAAAAATCTTTGTCTCGTGTGGTTGCTTGTTGTGGTGCTTGTGGTTGTGCTTGTCATTGTAGCCATTTGAGTTCCCGTGTGGGGAACATATATTCTTGTTGTGCCATCTTTGCTGCAGGACAGTTTAGGGAATAGATCCTGGGTTGTTGATTGTTTCCGCATTATCCTTATATCCCCAACACGGTTCACACGAATTTGCATGGTATGGGTCCACAAAAAGTCTGAAATCGTACGATTTGGAGATGCTAACCAAATTTATACACATCCAATCACATTAGATCTCTTCACTCGATGCCAATTCGCATCGAGTTGGAGATGCTATAGCAATGCGACTCCAACTCCGCGTGTGATCAAAACAGAAAAAAATCTTCAACTAACTAATTGAACAACACCTGCCATTTATTCTTTTTCTTTCTCAAGATGCTACTACAGCTGGAAAGATCATCAAAAATGGTGACGATTCCTTCCGAACCTCAAAATGGTCGATTGGCCTTACAAGAATTGAAGATTATGCCAATCTGATATGAAAGAAAAAAGAGAAAACAAAATAAGCGCATTTTCTCTCAAAGCAGAAAAAAAAGCATGGTCATAACAAGCAACCATGCTCGATCAAAACCAAGAAGAGAGACAGTGCTACAATGTGTCTCTCCCGTGGAGGATATGTGATCACAGGTAGGACTGGCTCGAGAACGTCGGGCTGCTCATCACCGATAGCACCTCGGTAACGGATTCCATGGAGCTCAGAGCTGCCTTCAGCACATCTTGCGAGCATCCTGGCTTCACAATGCTCTTCACCTGATAAATTATTTGGTTACACATATATTATGCTCCTCATTTTCATTAAAAAGAAAGGAATCCAGACCTTGTCAAGATATCCCTCTAACTGCTTGATGCGGCCGATGTAATCCTGATCCTCTACGCACAAGGTATCGCCTTGGCATCGGAGCCTGGTCCTTCAAATTGGATGGGTCCTGGGTTGCGGTAGTTATCGTCCATCAAAAGCGACTTGGTGTCGTTCCTTATCATCCTACAATCATCGCAGCCACGGTCAACATTGATTATAGTGTAAAACATGGTTGGGTATAATTAGCTTGGAGTTGCAAGGTGTTAAATGACGCACTCATATGCCTTCCCCTTCAAATCAACAGTTGCTGGGTGGATAAGAGGCTTGGCAATGAGACTGATACCGGGACCTTGTGACCACCTTTTCACTGTCATCATAGCCTGAAGAACAGAATGCATTGAGTTTATATAGTTAACAGTAGTTGCAACGTTGTGATCTTCTGTTGGAGTTAACGAAGTTTTATGTTTTTACAGTCAATGGTGCAGCACCGCATCGCCATTCGCTAACTGGATTTTTCAAGTTCGTAACGGTAGCCATGTATCCATTCAAACCTGTTGCAACGATGTGGTAACAGATCTGCCCAAGGGCCTGCGTCCACAAGTTATGCAATGAGATCAACTCATGGTTACAGCAATCGGTGGAATAGAAATACCCAGAGGGGAACATACATATGCATAGTCGCAATCGAACTTCGAAGGTAGAGAACCACGAGCCTGATAGCCGAAGAAGTGGCAGATTGCACCCAGTTTCTTTCCTTTGTAAGTACCCTCTTTCTAAATTCACAAATGAAGGCATTTAATCACCTGATCACAAGGAAATATGTAAGAGATGAATGAGATAATCAAGATCCCGTGCGTATACCAGACGCTTGTTGATTTCTGTCTCTACCAAGTAAGCTAGGAGCTTCTCCATTTCAATCTGCACGTTGCAAATACGAAGATTAAACATGTAATTGAAGCACTGGTATGGTTGTTGATATGGATCACTCCATGCAGTATATCATCACCTGCGATAGCTGGGATGCGTCATCAGATTCAGGGAGCAGCAGCAGCTGTTTCATCATAAACATAAAACAGTCAGTAGAGAATACACAGCAGAATTCGCGATAACACCAAAAATATTAACGCACCTGTTTCTTGAAGAATGGAGGAAGGAATTGGAACAACGCAGAGGCCCATGGTGAGAGCTGTGCAACTATGTTATCAGAAGCGACCCCTGTTTTTGCAGACCGTGGATTTCCTGTAAAATTTTAAAATCGTAACAAGATTTTCGTGAACCAATCGATTTATATGAGAGGTGTTCTTCGACCATTTTCAGCTACCTGCAACAAAGCGTACAATTCTGGGATGGATTCGACGAGCCCCTCGGGGATAATAATGACACCATGGTTCTTGCCTACAATGGGATAGAAGAGGTAGTTAATATCTGGCTACATGTAAGTAATATGTCGAACGTTTATATATACCTTGCGCATTCCTTGCTTGGATAGCATCTGTGATCTGCTTTGTGATATCGAAAAGGGTGTGCTTCGATGCGGCAACCTCTTCACCTATGATAACCTGCCATTGGAACAACACGTGGTTGCGGTTTTAACAATACAAAGATCCTACTGGTTTAATGCAGAGGAAGGAAGATAAAGAGAGTGAATACCATGTTAGGATTAGATTGGAGAGCACATTCCAATGCCACATGGGATGCCTTTCTTCCCATCAATCTAATGAAGTAGTAGTACTGGATGCACAAATTACAAACGAATATGCTCTCAAATCAATACAATTCTAGTAAAGAAAGGAGGAGTCATAATACTCCATTGGCTGCAGAACTATATACCTTCTCTGCTGATAGAGCATCAGTGCAGATATTAGCTATGATCTGGGAGTTTACCTGCAACGAAATTTATATAGTTTTAATTGATTGGATAAACTCAGACGACTATAAATCCTCACAAGGTGGATTTTAAGCTACAGATATACGATTTTCTCAACATGAAGTGTTATTTGCATTTTACTTTGCATATTGTATCGAATCCAACATCTGCCTCCACAAACTGGTTCTTCAGATCTCCATTCAAAGTTGCAGGAACTCCTACAACCTGTTTCATTAGATCGTGCGAAGACACGTTAGCATCGGATTTAATACAATGAAAAGATAGAATCCAGACTTTTGCATACTTTTGTTTCTGATTTCGCTTCAGCAAATGTCTCCGCAAGCTGTGCAGCATCAGTGTTAGAAGTAACTCCTGTAAAAGAAATATAAGAGATGGTCAAAATAAGCATAACAAAAATCTGCCGACTTTTAACCTCTTAAATTCTATACAGGGCTACCTCCTACAATGACAAGTCCATTTAATTTTAGAGCTTGACATGAAGCTAGAGCAGATTGCACTTGCTCCGTTGTCCGTATTTGATCCTTCGTGCGGCCCAGCATATCGTAGCCGCCTAATTAGCCCAAAGATAATCAGTGAGATGCATAATTAATAACAAATTAAGGAAGAACCAATAGAATTATCTCGAAAGCCACTGCTTGCAGGACCTTGGTTTTTGTATGTAGAAAGCACGTCTTCAGTGATTTCCAGAGTTTTTTGCGTGAACAATCCGTCCGTCCCACCTGTCATCATGTATAAAATGATTCATGCATGCAAAATCTGACAAAGAAATCTCATATGATCGTCCTATTGATCAATTTGAAAATCCAGTTCATGATATAGTTTTTTTTTAAAGAAAATGTGCAGGAAGACCAACAAACAAGCAGCATAACATAATCTTTGATGTTTTTTGCTGTAGAAAGGAGAAGATAGATCTTACCCCACAAATCCAAGAAGGGTGTTATTGGGGTTCTGAGCCTTGAGAGCGTCATAAATACCCCAACGACATTGTGTCCACCGGGAGATTGCCTTCCAGAAAACACGACTCCCACCCTGAAATAATTATGTAGATGGTGTCATCATGAGAGTTAAACCAGTCGAATTTTCATTACTTGTATAAAAAAGTAACCAAACTTTTCGAATTGCTCAACCGTCGAAGAACAGTGACAGCATACTAATTTCTAATCCAGAAAAAAAGTCAACTTTCTGCAGGAACAATATCTATTGTATTTTAGTGTGTTCACAATTAAAAGGGTATTGCATCAATGCACATGCCTGAGAGGTGTCTGAGAAGATGGAGCTTGATCGAGAGCTCCGACGAAGTGGGCGAGAGGCTGCCCGTATGTCCTAGGGAACGACCGGCTGATCACATTGTCACTGGCCGGGTCGGCGGTTGTCGTTGCACCACTGAACTCCACCCTGACAGCAGGGACCTGCACATGAACAAGCTTGCTAAGTTTCCATTCATATACATTAGTTTTCGTGATTAACATGCAAATGGCATATTGATTGCAGACGTAGACATAGAGAGGGGGAGAGAGAGAGAGAGAGAGGACGTACCTGTAGGCAAGGGGGAGCTCGGGTTGTATTGGAGCCTTTGCTTCTGAAGGGGAGAGATCTCTGGCAACACCATAGTCGGAATCCATGTGGTCTGAGATCTCCGGTTCTATCCTTCAACCTCGGCTTGTAGTCTTCGTGGCTTTGCAACGGAGACCAGGGGTTTATAAGGAAGGAATGCGCTGTTTTTCTTTTTTCTTATTTTAAGGGTAATTTACTTAGAACCCCCTTTGAATATTTTATTGTTCCACGCTTTGCTTCGGCATGTCTGCTAGCGTCATTGTTCGATCCATTTCAAGCAGCTCACTCAAATCTTTCCCCGCCTAGAGAAAAGTATCGTATCTGAACCATGCTGTTTTCCTGTGGAACGAATTGCATTTTCTCCAAACAAATTGCAGGTTAATTTCCCTTGGTTATCAAAAGAACTGGACTCAACTAAGTGGACCAGAGGCAAGTTCGGTATTCAAAATGGACTGCAATGTAATTTCTCCTTTATTTACAAGAGGTAATTGCAATGGCGAACGTGCGACGATGAAGCGCAACACAGAGCAGAGGAACTAACGTGCGGGCCTTTACTTTGAGCATTATAATTTTCGGTCCATTCTTATTTCAAAGTATAAAAATGAGGATTTTTATATGGATTCCCCGTAGAAGCTCAGTTCTGCAGAAATGGTCTTACATTCTTCGAAAGTACCCATTTACCTTCATAAAGTCGATTACACGTAAAACCAGCAATGTTTATAAGATATGTTCAATAATGTGTATATCAGCATTGTATATAATGTCATCAGTGTTGTTCAAAGGTGCATCTGTGTAATAATCACACATAAATATTATTCGATATTTGTGATAGAATGAATGTGGCAGAGAGGCATATCCATGCTAATTCGCCCTTTTAATTATTTTTTCCTCCTAGGAAAATTGCGTCACCCGTCAGGCAGCCGCTGGCAGCATATTAAGGATTTTTATATGTGTTGTTGAGAAAAACGTCAACAGCATACATACAAAAATCCACATAACCACAGATTTACAGAACAGATTATTATATGTATGAATCCAGGTTAACAGTGATAAGAGAAATATCCGTTTAATTAACATATGCATATTCGCGCAAGGGAGAAATCCGGAAACCAAAATCATGACAAACAATGCGACAAAGAAAAGTAGAGTTAGAGATCACAACCGAAGCGTCTTGTTGTAGGACTCCCCTTAGAGAGACATCGCCCCCCACTTTACCGGCGCACAGGGCCTTGACGTGCCGCTCCCAGGGTCCGACGGTCCACGCTCGTTGACGGTGCGCACCGTGTTTGAGCGTCCTCGAAAGCCATCTCAGTAGACGAAACCCGAGATCGAGAGAGAGGAAAAAGGAGCGTCCTTGCGAGAGAGAAGGGCGCTGAGAATGAATGGGGTGAATGTTCGTAACCCACACCCACGCCCTTTAAGAGATACTTAAAGGCGTCCGGCGGTTACGTTTTTCGTGAGGAGATAATGGGGCGTAACGCTTGGAAATCAAAACTCACGGTTACAAAAACCGACTTGGTCTTTGCCACGCCACGCCACGCCGTAGCCGCAGCCGCAGCCGCAGCCGCAGCCGCGCCGCGCCCGACCCGGCCCGGCGCGCGCGCGCGCGACGCGCGCACGCGCGCGTGCGTGTGTGTGTTGTGGTCTAAAATCCTCTCTAGTCTGTTTCCAGACTGGTCTCAGGACTTCCCACATATAAACCAAGTCTCAGTTTTCTCTCTCCACGATGTGGGACTAAACAGCACCCCACAGGGTTGAGACATTGAATTCCAGGAATTGAGATACATCAATACAACTTGATATTGACCATCAAATTGCATCAAACTATCCCAATACCGTTAATTCCAACAATCCCCCACGAATTCACTGTTGAAACACGAACAGCCAAGAATCTCGGGTTTCCACACTCTGCTTTCAGTAAAGGTACCTTCCGGTTTGAACCATTACCTGAGTTATCCCCTTTCACCATCACAGGAATAAAGTGAACTATGTCTTGAACTTTAATCCTTTGATGTAATGGTATCGAGAGGTAACAACGGAGTGAAGTCTATGGTGACAATCTTCTGGTTTTGGTGCTATTAATGGCCTTGCACCATACCCTGTTTAATGAGTATATTAAAGGATAAACCCTCATCCTTTATCTGCGGCCCACAGAAATACTCATATAGGTGGCATTCTCCAAGGATGCACTGCTCACATCCTGCTTATAAAAGCTTGAATCCATTAAGAGCATAATGCTCAACCTTTTCCTGCAGCTTTCAGGCACTCGACTTTTCAGGGATAGGACTCACATGCAAAGTATTGCATAATGAGTGCCAACCAGTTCCCCTTACAGCTTGTTTTCCCATTGAACCTATTTTGTGGGATCTCCACTCATTTAGGTTGGGTTGCTACTGCGGGTAAACTCTCAGTGGGTTTCAGCCCCATCCCAAGTCTGGATTTTTGGACTAAAGATCTATCAAGTCCCTTTGTAAGTGGATCTGCCGTGTTATCTTTGGTACCAACAAATTCCACAACAATCATTCCAGAAGACACCAAATCCCTAATAGACTTAAGTCTAACTTGGATATGTCTTCTTGTTTTCTGATTGTACTTTGAACTCTTTACCTTTGCAATAGTAGTCATGCTATCGCAATGTAAAGAAATTGCCGGTATCGGCTTACCCACCATGGGCATCTCAGAGAGAAGCTCGCTAAGCCATTCAGCCTCAATACCTGTTGTGTCCAAAGCACACAGCTCTGCCTCAAAAGTAGATCGAGCCAAGATGGTCTGTTTCACAGACCTCCAGGAGACTGCACCGCCTCCAAGGGTAAATACATACCCAGTCACACCGTTACTCCCGGAGTCCTCCATTTGACCTATCCAACTTGCATCACTATATCCTTCTAAGACAGGAGGATATTTACCATAATGCAGTCCAAGAAGTGTAGTACCCTTAAGGTACTTCAACACTCGATCCAAGGCCTCCCAATGAGTATGGTCAGGACAGCTCGTATATCTACTTAACTTTGCGACCGTGAATGAAATATCAGGTCGAGTACAGTTCGCAAGATACATCAAGCTTCCTATAATCTGGGAATATCGTAGCTGTGCTACAGGTACTCCACTCTTGTTCTTGCAGAGGGGTTTAGATGAATCATAAGGAGTGCATACAGATTTACAGCTCTGATAGCCAAATTTTTCAAGAACCTTCTCAGTATAATGTGACTGAGACACAGCTATCCCATTAGCAGATCTAATCAGTTTGAGCCCCAAAATCACATTAGCAACTCCTAAGTCCTTCATCTCAAACTTACTGCTCAAGAACCTCTTGGTTTCTTCCACTATCCTTATACTTGATCCAAATATCAAAATATCATCTACATATAGGCATAAGACAACAAACATATCACCTTTAATCATAGAGTACACACATTTATCGGATTCATGAACAATAAAGCCATAAGACTGGATAGTCTTATCAAACTTGTCATGCCACTGTTTCGGAGCTTGTTTTAATCCATAAAGAGATTTTACAAGCTTACAGACCTTTCTCTCATTACCAGATGCTACGAATCCCTCAGGTTGGTCCATATAGATCTCCTCCTCAAGATCACCATATAAAAAGGCAGTCTTCACATCAATTTGTGAATTGTGAGATCATGTATGGAGGCCAACGCAATGAGCATCCGAATCGTAGTCATTCTAGTAACAGGAGAATAGGTATCGAAATAATCAATACCCTCTTTCTGTTTAAAACCTTTGGCTACAAGTCTTGCCTTATATTTTTCTATGGATCCGTCCGGTCTAAGTTTTCTTCTGAATACCCATTTGCTTCCTATGGTGGAACACCCAGGAGGTAGATCGACCAATTCTCACGTGCCATTTGAAATGATTGAATCCATTTCAGATTTAATAGCGTCCTTCCAATGCCTTGCTTCAGTAGAAGCCATCGCATCCTTGTATGTAGGAGGATCACCCTCGATTTGGTAGGAGACAAAGTCGCTACCTAAATCCTTAGCAATCCTAGGTCTCTTACTCCGTCTAGGTTCAACATCCTCCAAGAATTCATTGGGTTCAGAAGAGCTAGCCCCCACATTTGACATCTCTTCTATTTGTTGTGGAATAGAACCAGATGTTGAGGCTACGTCACTAGTCAGATTTTCAGGAATCCCCTTTTTCATTGGAAAAATATCCTCGAAAAATGTAGCATCACGAAGTTCAACAATAGTATTAGAATCTATGCCTGTGATCTCAGACCGAATTACTAAGAATCGATAAGCATAACTATTTTCCAGATACCCCAAGAAGACCGCGTCAACTGTTTTGGGTCCAAGCTTCTTTCTCTTGTGTTCTGGGACTAAGACCTTAGCCAGACATCCCCACACTTTAAGATATTTTAGGCTTGGTTTCCTATTTCTCCAAAGTTCAAATGGACTCTTATCTTTATGCCTTAAGGGAACTCTATTCAGAATATGGCAGGCCGTATTCAAAGCTTCCCCCCACATGTAAGATGGTAGCCCAGAACTTTGTAAAAATACGTTGACCATATCAGTTAGGGTCCTATTCTTTCGTTCTGCTATTCCATTGGACTGTGGTGAATATGGTGCGGTGACCTCATGAACTATGCCAAATAGTTTGCATTGTTCATCAAATATCTTAGATGTGTATTCACCACCCCTATCTGACCTTAGACGTTTAATTACTTTCCCGACTTGTGTTTCTGCTTCATTCTTAAAAATAAGAAATTTTTCTAAGGCTTCATCCTTAGTTTTAAGCAGATAAACATAACAGTATCTACTGCTATCATCTATGAAGGTGATAAAATATCTTTTGTTATCTCTAGTCATCACACCACCAAACTCACAAATATCAGAATGTACTAAGTCTAGAATCTCAGTTTCCCTATTCACAGAATGAAAAGGCTTTCTAGGCAACTTAGCTTGAGCACACATTTCACATTTGTTGAGTTTGTCTGTAGTATGATTAGGAATCATGTCAAGTTTCATCATTCTTTTCATAGAATTGAAATTTACATGTCCTAGCCTAGCATGCCATAAATCAGTAGATTCAATATTTGAAACGACATAAGTAGAAGAATCAAAACCAGAAATATTATTAACTGAACTATCAATGTCACATCTTATTCTAAATAAAAGATCATGATCAGCCAAATATCCTTTTCCAAAGAAAATACCATGTCTCAGAAAAACTACTTTATTACATTTAAAGTCTAATTGAAAACCCTCTCGAACTAATAAAGAACCAAACAAAACATTCTTTTTAATCTCAGGAACGTGCAGCACCCTGCGCAAAGTCCAAACTCGTCCAGTTGAGAATCTCAGCTCGACTTGTCCGGACCCAAGCACCTTGGCTGCAGATCTGTTCCCCATCATTACTGTTCCACCGGCTGAAGCCTGATAAGACATAAAGAATGTTCTATCAGTACAAATGTGAACATTTGCACCTGTATCAACAAGCCACTCATTAGGCTCGTTTACAAATTAGAGTTCAGGGTTCACTGAGACATACCCCTCACCGGACCCGCCTCCCTCAGTCAGCACAAGAGCCTGAGGAACGACATCCGTAGACTTCTGTTGGGTCTTCAGAGAAGGGCAATCCTTCTTCCAATGTCCAACCTGTCCACACTGACAGCAAGGTTTGTTCTTTGGTTTTTTTCTGAATTTTTCCCTTGGATTTCAGTTTCTTATTTTTCCCTTTAGCAATGTTTCCTTTTGAGGTTATTACATTAACCTTAGGGTTCACATGTACAGGCATCACAGGTTTTTGTTTCCTATGCTCCTCTTCAATGGCTATCGAGACCATCAGATCATCCAGAGAAATTTTCCCCTTCCTGTGCTTTAAGGACATCCCAAAATCTTCCCAGGACTTGGGAAATTTCTCAATGATCGACATAACTTGAAACTTTTCAGGAAGTTTCATTTCTGCCTCGGCTAACCATGGAGTAATAACAAAAACTCATGAGCCTTGTTCCGAAACCGATTTGCCCTCAATCATCTGAAATTTCAGGAACTTGGATACTGAATATTTTTCAATACCCAGATCCTCCGTGTTATATTTCTTATCCAGTTCCTCCCACATATCCTTCGCGGTTTTGGTAGATGCACCATAGACATCGAACAGAACGTTCGATAGTGCAGTGAGAATGCACCCATGACACAGACGGTCATGTTCTTTCCACGCATCCGCCATCTTAACCGTCTCAGGATCCGGATTTTGTTCAGATAACTTGGGACACTCGGTTTCCAGAACCGAAATCAGGCCAATCGTGGTCAGCCAGATTCTCATGCGTTGTTGCCAACGCTTGAAATTCTGACCCCCGAATTTCTCTGGCATACCAGTGAAATCCACACGAGACCGAAACCTCAAATCCGACATTTTTCTTATCACGTTATAACGTTGTCTCTCTAAGAATGTTGAGAAAAACGTCAACAGCATACATACAAAAATCCACATAACCACAGATTTACAGACAGATTATTATATGTATGAATCCAGGTTAACAGTGATAAGAGAAATATCCGTTTAATTAACATATGCATATTCGCGCAAGGGAGAAATCCGGAAACCAAAATCATGACAAACAATGCGACAAAGAAAAGTAGAGTTAGAGATCACAACCGAAGCGTCCTGTTGTAGGACTCCCCTTAGAGAGACAGCCGCCCCCCACTTTACCGGCGCACAGGGCCTTGACGTGCCGCTCCCAGGGTCCGACGGTCACGCTCGTTGACGGTGCGCACCGTGTTTGAGCGTCCTCGAAAGCCACCTCAGTAGACGAAACCCGAGATCGAGAGAGAGGAAAAAGGAGCGTCCTTGCGAGAGAGAAGGCGCTGAGAATGAATGGGGTGAATGTTCGTACCCCACACCCACGCCCTTTAAGAGATACTTAAAGGCGTCCGGGCGGTTACGTTTTTCGTGAGGAGATAATGGGGCGTAACGCTTGGAAATCAAAACTCACGGTTACAAAAACCGACTTGGTCTTTGCCACGCCGCAGCCGCAGCCGCAGCCGCAGCCGCGCCCGAGCCGGCCCGGCGCGGCGCGCGCGCGACGCGCGCGCACGCGCGCGCGCGCGTGTGTGTTGTGGTCTAAAATCCTCTCTAGTCTGTTTCCAGACTTGTCTCAGTACTTCCCACATATAAACCAAGTCTCAGTTTTCTTCTCTCCACGATGTGGGACTAAACAGCACCCCACAGGGTTGAGACATTGAATTCCAGGAATTGAGATACATCAATACAACTTGATATTGACCATCAAATTGCATCAAACTATCCCAATACCGTTAATTCCAACATGTGTGTCCTTTCGAGTCGATGCAGTTACACTTTTGCCTCTATTTTTTTAATAACTCATGTGTTCATATATTCTTACAAAATTTACTCTATTGTCCTTCCACTAGTATAATATATGGCACAAATTAAAAACAAAGGGCGCAACGTGAAATATGTAGGAATATATAGGTACACATGTAATTACAAAAAAGTTAAGAGCATATGTGCTTCTAGGAAAACTCGCAACATATAAAGAAATTTTCATACGTGTGTCCATTTGAGTCGTTGCAGTTACTTTTGCCTCTATTTTTTAAAATAACTCTTGTGTCCATATATTCTTACAAAATTTACTCCACTGTCCTTCCACTAGTATAACATATGGGTACAAATTAAAAATGAAAGGGCACTAATGTGAAATATGTAAGAATATAGAGGTAAAAATGTAATTACAAAAAAGTTAGAGCATATGTGCTACTAGGAAAACTCAGAAGGAAACAAGTGTAAAAATCCCAACATATTATGGTGCTCATGTGATGATGCTGGGAGCCATCTTTGCAAATAGAAAAAAAACTCCGAAAAGTTCCCTTCCCCTCGCGAGGAAAGGCAGTTCAACTTCCCCCTCCCAGTGAGAGGCGGCAACCCACCCACCGTAAAGGTGGTCGATTTGGTCATCCTCTCCACGTAAGCTGGTCTTGCCGGCCCTCCTGCAACACTCGAGCCCTTCCTCCTGCCCCCACCCCCGTCCGGCAAACGCCGGCCGCTTGCCCCCTCGTCGAAGAAGGCGCAGACGTTTTTGTTGTTGTCCCCTGAAGCCCTAATTAGATATTCGGCGTCCCCCTTGAGCGGCCAAGATGCCGGAAGCCAGGAAACCGGAGGAAACCCCCTATCAGAGGAAACCCGCCTTCAGGGAGGCACCCGACACGCTTGATTGCTTGCGCCCCTGCTCATAACCAGATTGTGAGGGCGGGATAGCACTGCCCTGCTCAACACCGGATTGCTGACCGAGTACGAACAACCAGGGCCATCACGAGTGTGGCCTGTACAAAATTCTTAACATGGAATCCAGTGAGGATCAACTAATAAAATACCTACAAGACCTTAGGTATATGGACAAGGAAGGAGCACAACCAGTACAAGTATTCGATGCTTACTCCTCTGATGCAGAAGTCTGGAAGAACTGCATGTACTTCAAACTACTAAGCGACATGCCCTTTCGAGAAAAAGGACTGGTGGAAATGGCGAGGAAGGCGTGGACATGGATGCGACACCTCACATACAAGAGATGGGGGGAAGATGCTGGAAAGCCAAATTTCGCTCACAAGCTGAGCGCGATCTCATCTGGAATAGGTCCCTGTGGCACTTCGAAGGTAATCTTATACTTTTAGAAAAAGAGCAACCTAATATTCTGGCTGATGACTACAAGTTTACTCATTCCCCCTTTTGGGTCCAAGTATATAAAGCCCCATCACAGTACCAAAGCAAGAAATCATATCTGAAAATGTTAGCTCCATTAGGCAACGTCATAGACTTCGCCCCAAACATAGGCACTAGCACATCCAGCTATGATAGAGTCAGAGTTTTGCTAGATATCACGAAACCTATTATGAAAGAGCTCAGAATCATGTCTCCGGAATGGAAACTGAGCATATTACCCCTTCGCTACGAGGGTCTTCCTCGCTTCTGTACTTTTTGTGGGAGGCTAGGTGTGATGCCCCGCCCCTCCGGCTATCGAAACTGACGAGACGGGAGCGTCGGATCTACGGTCCAAATACGCCCATGATCTACAATACTCAGCAAACCATCTTATGCACATTAGATTAACATTTGAAATATAAATAACAACATGAGAATAATATGAAATGGAAATAAAAATGCAACATCCATTCTGATCAATACTCATCAAGTCCATGTCCATGATATGGGATACATCAGAAAATCTCAAACTTTGTAGAAGAACTCTCCACATATCTTAATACAAAGTCTCTCAGAATAACATAAAATAAAGCGGAAGTAAATAAATTACTCTAAGCAGGACGCACCCTGCCTGATGCAAATATAACGAAGAGAAGTCCGATCTCCTCAAAAGAGCGCTACTGTGGCGGTTGTTGCTCAGGTACACCTGTTGGGTTCACACGATGGTAACTTTATGAGCAATTGCCCAGTAACGAGACAACTATTATAACGACTAAAGTAGGGGTAAGAAAAGAATGTATACCCAATTTTATTTAATGGAATATGCATGTATTGAAACAATTCAGGAAGAACGCCAAGTCATTTAAAATCACAAAAAAATCGTTTAAGTTCTACCACAATGATCATATTTTGAAAAGTTGTTTAGAGCCCACAATTATATACAATATCTGACACCCGATCATAAATTATTTATCCTTTCTCGTATTATTTTAGCACACGCAAGTACGCGACTCGCAGGCCTCCGCTACGCGGGAACTTGTTTGTCATCTTGGATAAACCTCCAAGTAATTCAACCTTAAATTCTCCAACTTCAAACCACATCCCGGAACACCTCTCACAATAATAATATTCGAAGTAAAATTTGATGCGGCCACATCTAATTTTAAACCGAATCTTAAAATCGTGTATAAATGAGAAACCAAGAATGCCAACCGTGTCACCTGCCTACTCCGCCGAGCGACTCCGGATGCTACCGGGCTGCTAGGTGCAACACGTCACCCAACTCATCCATTGGGGTCGCGACCTTCAAGGCATCTCCCCGGGGCCCCAAGGGTGCATGCCAAATCCCTTGTGGTACCTATCTTCATTTACCCAATTCATTGTGATATATTACCGGTAGGAGATTACTTTCAATCCACGGATAATTAGATGATCATCGTTCGTACAACACATAAAGTTTTCAAGATTCAACTCTATTATGATAATTCCACCAAGGTGAATATCCCACATCTAACTATTAAATGATAGTGACCATTGGTCATTTAAGTTATCTAATCTCATGGAATTTAATTGCGTAATCATCTTGTTAGTAATTGAGGAACTAAGAGATCTCGTCATATCAGTTAGTTAGGTAACAATAAAAACCTTAAGGATCTATGTATGCATCGAACATATTTTTCCATCTACGATATGATATCTTATATTCTTCCTCGTCTAATGGAATAATAGGACGTTAAAACTCATAGTCATCAAGATTTCTGAAATTTGAGGATTATAATTACTCTTTAATAAGGAGGCATTACATGGCCTAATTATCCCTTCTAAGATAGTATTTATTCTAACAGTAATGTTTAAACCGAAATCGTGACTAAACAAAAACCAAGCATTTTCTAACGTTATAAGATAGCATTCAGTTGTAACTAGTCATCTTCCAATGTTACACTTGATCTGCCTATACTATGTCGTAAAAATCAATGGCTATGAAATAAGATAACTAACATACCATGGAATTCTTATCCGCCTTGGTGGCTATCAGAACTAAAACAACCGTACATGGCATGATACTTTACTTGTATTTTGTTTCAGCTTCGATCAATTAGAGAACCATCATTATTATTATTTTAATAGGTATGCAAAACACGATTGGATGGCCGTAACTAGTAGATCAATGTAGAATTAATAATAGCATTAACTTTACATTTGATATACCGTTTCTTGGAATGCAAAGCGCACCCCCGATAATATCCCTCTGCATGTTTTCGAAACATAATCGTTATATTCATGTAATAACAAATGGAAATGCATTAGTGCATATTATGTTTAGAGTAACGTGCATAGAAAAAAATCTAGCCTTTTAATTATAATATAACAAGAAGTATAGCCGTCTATGTGGTTTGATATATCATCAAGTGAGTTGGTGATGTATGCTTCATCATCAAATCAATACCAAATGCATCATCATGCGTTAGGACATGACATACACAATAATATACAAAAGATTTGACGAAGATCATCTAACGCATCTCACCTATCACTAGATTTAAAAAATATTACATCACGGATTCTATTACGCCTGTAAGAATAGTCTGTATGGATAATCAAGAAACTACCCTTTTTCTATCTTATTATTGTTTTTTTTGTGTATGTTAATCAACAATACGTGACAATACACGAGTCATGTCATGAAACACCTAAGGTTTTAAAAGGTTCGAAACATAGGGTCAAAAATCGTATCAAACCATCAGCAAGAGAAAGGTATAATATCGTTACTAGTTTATGAACCACACCACACGGATAACCCAGGTTCCTAGTATGTTCAAGCATATGAGAAACAAAGTATGTGGAACCCAACAGCAAGAGGGGGTTAATCGTTACCTCTGAGGATGTTCCCTCGGGATCTCCTCTCACACGGAATGGTATTTCCGTCGCTCGATCGCAGTGCGGAGGCGTGCACCACGGTGACCTTGAGCTTTCCTATGTGATGGTGATCGCAGATCTGCGATTGGAGCTCCTTCTCCGACGTCAACGGAGGCCCTCCGATGACTACACTGACCAAGATGGTGGTGCTCCAATGAGAGGGGAGGATGGTGGTGGCTAGGGCTTTGGAGAGAGCAACCTATCATAGCATATTTATAGAAAGAGGGGTGTAAATGGATCAAGTTTCGGATCCGGTTCGGATCCATATATGGATCTCGATCATCCAACATAAAACATTGATATCTTGGGCTAAGAATGTTAGAATTTGATGTTCTTAGGCTCGTTGGAAAGATCTCGGCGAAATCTACGAAAAGGTATGATTATTTGAATTTTTTGGATGTCAAAAATACTCCAGATTTTTGGAAAACGAAAATACGGGGTTTTCCATCATAAAAATCTTAAAGGAAGTCTCGTCCTCGAGACGTAGGATTTAACGTATAAGTTTTGAATGTGTTGTAGATTCAGGCATAAAAATCTTAAAGAGAACGAAACCCATAAAAATCTTAAAGAGGATTGAAATAGGGTCTCGTGAACATACCTTCAAAAAGATAGGGGTATTTCTGTCGCATATATGCCTCAGGCTCCCAAGTGGCCTCCTCAACATTCTGACTTTGCCTCAATACCTTGAATAAAGGGATGTCTTTCCATCGTAACCTCTTGACTGCCCGGTCTAAAATCTGCACGGGTGCCTCAGGAAAAGACAAATTTGGTTCAACCACGAGATCCTCATAGCTAATCACATGTCGAGGGTCTCGAATATACTTCCGGAGTTTGATACATGGAATACATCGTGCACGCCTGCCAAGTGAGGGGGGAGTGCTACTCGGTATGCTATCTTCCCAATACGAGATAAAATCTCGAAAGGACCAACGAACCATGGTGCCAACTTGCCCTTGACACCAAATCTCTGAATACCTTTCATTGGAGATACTTTTAAGAATATAATGTCTCCGGTATCAAATTCAAGATCACGACGTCTCTGATCAGCATAGCTCTTCTGACGGCTCTGTGCAGTCAATAGTTTCTTCCTAGCCGTTTCCACTACTCTTGTTGTGTCCTCGATTATCTGAGTGGAATAAATACCCTTGTCACCCACTTCCTGCCAACACAAGGGAGTAGTGCATCTTCGCCCATACAATGCCTCGAAAGGTGCCATACCAATACTAGCATGGTAGCTGTTGTTATAGATGAACTCCACTAAAAGAAGGTGATCCTTCCAAGATCCTTTCCACTCAATGGCACATGCTCTGAGCATGTCCTCAAGAGTCTGAATTGTCCTCTCTGATTGTCCATCCGTCTGCGGATGATATACTGAACTAAGACACAGTTCAGTTTTTAGGGCCTTCATAAATTCTCCCCAATAATGTGATGTGAAACAAGAGTCCCTATCAGATACAACCTCCTTGGGAATCCCATGCAAGCGAATAACATGCTGAATATACAGTTTGGCCAGATCCACTGGAGTGCATGTCATGTTCACGGGAATAAAATGTGCAGTCAACCTGTCCACAATAAGCCAAATAGCATCATATCCACCTACTGTACGAGGTAAGGATGTCACGAACTCCATAGAGATACTCTCCCATTTCCACAACGGAATAGGAAGTGACTGTAACAAGTCAGGAGGACGCTTGTGCTCTGCCTTCACCAATTGGCACGTAAGGCAACGACTAACATGTTCTGCAACATCTCTCTTCATCCCCTCCCACCAGAAGTGTTGACGGAGGTCTCTATACATCTTGGTGCTCTCTGGATGGATAGATAATCTAGAACAGTGAGCCTCATCTAGGATGTCTCTCCTTAACTCACCATCATCAGGGACACAAACACGGTCCCCCTTCCATAAGATGGACTCAGACTCTAAATCCATCAAACTCCTCCTTCAGGCATCGATGGAATAAGTCTTGTAATTTCTGATCTCTTTGCTGACCATGCACAATCCTATCCCATAGTCCACTGTACTTGGCAGGTACAGTTAAAGCGTCTGTAGTACTATCAAAGGGGTGCCACTCACTAAGCGTTGCGAGCATATCCCAAGTCTGTAGCCATGCTGCGGTGCCCTCGGTATGTGCTCTTCTACTCAAAGCATCTGCTACTACATTCCCCTTACCCGGATGGTAAGAGATAGTGCAGTCATAATCCTTCAACAGCTCCATCCATCGCCTTTGCCTCATATTCAACTCTCGCTGGTCAAAGATATATTTGAGACTCTTGTGATATGTAAAAATCTCAAACGTGACCCCATATAAATAGTGACGCCATATCTTCAACGCGAACACTATAGCTGCCAACTCCAAGTCATGAGTAGGGTAGTTCTGTTCATGATCCTTTAATTGTCGTGATGCATATACCACGACATGACCACGTTGCATCAACACGGCTCCTAAACCCTCCTTTGATGCATCAGTATACACTGTAAAGTCTAAGGGGCCTGAAGGTTGAGTGAGAATCGTAGCACTGGTCAGTCTTTCTTTCAGCGTACAAAATCTCAGCTCGCACTTGTCGCTCCAAATGAAAGGAACATCCTTCTGTGTCAGACGAGTAAGTGGTAGAGCTAGCTCGAGAAGCCCCTAACAAAACGTCTGTAGTAGTCGGCGAGGCCTAAGAAGCTGCGTATCTCGGTAACTATCTTGGGTTGCTCCCAGGACATGACAGCCTCTATCTTGGCTAGATCAACTGCTACACCTGCTCCTGATATTACATGATCGAGGAAAGCTACTTCGGTAAGCCAAAATTCACACTTGTTGTATTTTGCGTACAACTTGTGTTCTCTGAGTGTCTCAAGAATAGTATGAAGGTGCTGCTCATGCTCATGCTCATCACGTGAGTAGATCAAGATATCATCAATGAACACTACCACAAACCGATCTAAGTATGGACGGCGTGTAAGGATATACCATGTACTGAAATCATACCTCGTACTACAGCTCCTGAGGCGTGGGCTTGCTCCTGTGTGATTGCGTTCAAATGTCCCTGAGGCTGTGGGGGGCGTTAAAACCTGCAGCACTGAAGGTTGGTCGTGGTGGAGGACGTTGAAAACCTCGACCCCCACAGCGGGAAACTGATCCGTGTGACTGTGCAGATGAGAAAGTTGGTCGTATAATTGGTGGGTGGCCCCCTGAGCTGCTGGCAAGTAAGGGACACTTGGCCTTGAAATGGCCCGGCTATTGGCAGTAGAAACATCTGCGATCTCCTGGCTGAGAGAAGGAGCCTCCTGAGACAAGGCTAGCACCTCCTGTCTTACGGCTCTGCAAGTGTGTCGAAGAGCGGAAGGGAGTAGTACCACGCCTCGCCAAACCCTGCCTCAAAGTAGGTGTAGGGGCAAATCTACTAACGGTAGGAGTAGTAGCCACTAGGTGGAAACGACGCTCTCTACGAGCTCTATGGAAATCTCGGCGAGCAGATCTTCCGGATTGAGGTGGTTCTGAGTGTGATGGACTCCCCTGAAGTCGACTCTGAGTTGCCTCCATCTTGGTAGCTTTAGCAGCTACCTCCTTGATGGAAGTGAAATCCAATGCAGATAGCTGGTGTTGCACATCGTCATGTAATCCCCGGATAAATTTATGTAAATTCTCCTCAGGAAAAGCAGTAGTCGTTGGCGAGTGGCGGGAGAGTTCAGTATAGCGAATAAGGTATTCTTGGGCCATCATTGACCCCTGCTTCAGCTCAGCAAACAACCTCCTCTGATCCTCAACCCAGTGATCTGGGTAGAACTGGCTACAGAACTCGTCAAGAAATATTTCCCATGTTATGGGATCCTCCAGATGTTCCTTGGTGGTGTACCACCAACGTTCAGCATAACCTGCTAGTGAAAATTCCACAAATGTAAGCCAAGACTCTTCAGGAGCATGGATCATCCGTAGGACCTTAGATACGTGATCCATCCATAGCTCAGCCTCATCTGGTGTGCCTGTGCCGAAGAATTGGGGCACCTTAGACCTCTGGTAGGTAGCATAAGTCGTCTGATGCTTCTGCAATGCCTCTAAATCCTCTGACCCTTCAGGGTCCAAAGACACCGAAGTACTGCCATCTTCCTCACTGGAAGGTTGATAAGAGGAATCTTCCTGATGAAGTAGCGTATGTTCCAATGCCTCCTGACGCTGTTGTATACCCTGCACAGCTTGAACCAATAAGGCCAGCTGTTGTGCAACATCAGGGTCAACACGAGGCGGCATGATTCCCTGCGAGAATCATTATATCAGAATTTTTTCACGATTAGAGAGACAATGGACACATTGAGTATGACTTATGTTATTCTCCTTAAACCAATGACAAGGTCAAAAAGCTTATCATTGTATTTATTATTCAAATCCCACTTATAATCTAATATACAAAAGAGGGAATGGAGTATCGGGCTCTGATACGATCTGTGATGCCCCGCCCTTCCGGCTACCGAAACTGACGAGACGGGAGCGTCGGATCTACGGTCCAAATACGCCCATGATCTACGATACTCAGCAAACCATCTTATGCACATTAGATTAACATTTGAAATATAAATAACAACATGAGAATAATATGAAATGGAAATAAAAATACAACATCCATTCTGATCAATACTCATCAAGTCCATGTCCATGATATGGGATACATCAGAAAATCTCAAACTTTGTAGAAAAACTCTCCACATATCTTACTACAAAGTCTCTCAGAATAACATAAAATAAAGCGGAAGTAAATAAATTACTCTAAGCAGGACGCACCCTGCCTGATGCAAATATAACGAAGAGAAGTCTGATCTCCTCAAAAGAGCGCTACTGTGGCAGTTGTTGCTCAGGTACACCTGTTGGGTTCACACGAGGGTAACGTTATGAGCAATTGCCCAGTAACGAGACAACTATTATAACGACTAAAGTAGGGGTAAGAAAAGAATGTATACCCAATTTTATTTAATGGAATATGCATGTATTGAAACAATTCAGGAAGAACGCTAAGTCATTTAAAATCACAAAAAAAATCATTTAACTTCTACCACAATGATCATATTTTGAAAAGTTATTTAGAGCCCACAATGATATGCAATATCTGACACCCGATCATAAATTATTTATCCTTTATCGTATTATTTTAGCACACGCAAGTACGCGACTCGCAGGCCTCCGCTACGCGGGAACTTGTTTGTCATCTTGGATAAACCTCCAAGTAATTCAACCTTAAATTCTCCAACTTCAAACCACATCCCGGAACACCTCTCACAATAATAATATTCGAAGTAAAATTTGATGCGGCCACATCTAATTTTAAACCGAATCTTAAAATCGTGTATAAGTGAGAAACCAAGAATGCCAACCGTGTCACCTGCCTACTCCGTCGAGCGACTCCGGATGCTACCGGGCTGCTAGGTGCAACACGTCACCCAACTCGTCCGTTGGGGTCGCGACCTTCAAGGCATCTCCCCGAGGCCCCAAGGGTGCAGCCAAATCCCTTGTGGTACCTATCTTCATTTACCCAATTCATTGTGATATATTACCGGTAGGAGATTACTTTCAATCCGCGGATAATTAGATGATCATGTTCGTACAACACATAAAGTTTTCAAGATTCAACTCTATTATGATAATTCCACCAAGGTGAATATCCCACATCTAACTATTAAATGATAGTGACCATTGGTCATTTAAGTTATCTAATCTCATGGAATTTAATTGCGTAATCATCTTGTTAGTAATTGAGGAACTAAGAGATCTCGTCATATCAGTTAGTTAGGTAACAATAAAAACCTTAAAGATCTATGTATGCATCGAACATATTTTTCCATCTACGATATGATATCTTATATTCTTCCTCGTCTAATGGAATATTAGGACGTTAAAACTCATAGTCATCAAGATTTCTGAAATTTGAGGATTATAATTACTCTTTAATAAGGAGGCATTACATGGCCTAATTATCCCTTCTAAGATAGTGTTTATTCTAATAGTAATGTTTAAACCGAAATTGTGACTAAACAAAAACCAAGCATTTTCTAACGTTATAAGATAGCATTCAGTTGTAACGAGTCATCTTCCAATGTTACACTTGATCTGCCTATACTATGTCATAAAAATCAATGGCTATGAAATAAGATAACTAACATACCATGGAATTCTTATCCGCCTTGGTGGCTATCAGAACTAAAACAACCGTACATGGCATGATACTTTACTTGTATTTTGTTTCAGCTTCGATCAATTAGAGAACCATCATTATTATTATTTTAATAGGTATGCAAAACACGATTGGATGGCTGTAACGTAACTAGTAGATCAATGTAGAATTAATAATAGCATTAACTTTACATTTGATATACCGTTTCTTGGAATGCAAAGCGCACCCCCGATAATATCCCTCTGCATGTTTTCGAAACATAACCGTTATATTCATGTAATAACAAATGGAAATGCATTAGTGCATATTATGTTTAGAGTAACGTGCATAGAAAAAAATCTAGCCTTTTAATTATAATATAACAAGAAGTATAGCCGTCTATGTGGTTTGATATATCATCAAGTGAGTTGGTGATGTATGCTTTATCATCAAATCAATACCAAATGCATCATCATGCGTTAGGACAGGACATACACAGTAATATACAAAAGATTTGACGAACATCATGTAACGCATCTCACCTATCACTAGATTTAAAAAATATTGCATCACGGATTCTATTACGCCTGTAAGAATAGTCTGTATGGATAATCAAGAAACTACCCTTTTTCTATCTTATTATTTTTTTGTGTATATTAATCAACAATACATGACAATACACGAGTCATGTCATGAAACACCTAAGGTTTTAAAAGGTTTAAAGTTCGAAACATAGGGTCAAAAATCGTATCAAACCATCAGCAAGAGAAAGGTATAATATCGTTACTAGTTTATGAACTACACCACACGGATAACCCAGGATCCTAGTATGTTCAAGCATATGAGAAACAAAGTATGTTGAACCCAACAGCAAGAGGTGGTTAATCGTTACCTCCGAGGATGTTCCCTCGGGATCTCCTCTCACACGGAATGGTATTTCCGTCGCTCGATCGCAGTGCGGAGGCGTGCACCACGGTGACCTTGAGCTTTCCTACGTGATGGTGATCGTAGATATGCGATCGGAGCTCCTTCTCCGACGTCAACGGAGGCCCTCCGATGACTACACTGACCAAGATGGTGGTGCTCCAATGAGAGGGGAGGATGGTGGTGGCTAGGGCTTTGGAGATGGCAACCTATCATAGCATATTTATAGAAAGAGGGATGTAAATGGATCAAGTTTCGGATCCGGTTCGGATCCATATATGGATCTCGATCATCCAACATAAAACATTGATATCTTGGGCTAAGAATGTTAGAATTTGATGTTCTTAGGCTCGTTGGAAAGATCTCGACGAAATCTACGAAAAGGTATGATTATTTGAATTTTTTGGATGTCAAAAATACTCCAGATTTTTGGAAAACGAAAATACGGGGTTTTACACTAGGACATGTATACACATGGTGCGGGCTAGTGCTTAGAGCCAAAATCCTCCTGGAGAAAGTTACTTCAATTTCATTGAAAGAAGTAGCTGAAGCTCAACTGCAGCCACGATTCTCTCCAGACTTGAAGGTCGGATATAGGGAAAACAAATTTCTCCTACCAAAACAATACTTTATGCAGAAACCACTTTATTGTGCACCAGAATCTAGGCTCAATGTATCGACCTCACTTCAAGCGCATAATGAATGAGATCAATCACTGGAAGAGACATCCCCACAACTTGCAAGACCATTTGGGGATATCCATCGGTCAGGTGACTTTAAACAGTAAGATGACTTTTGTTCAACGTCCCAAGAGCTAGCATGCAAAGCAGACACATGTGTGGCAAGGAACATTATAGTTACACCATTACAAGCAACCACTCCCTCCTCAAGTATGTACCCTCCACAAGACCCTAACACCCAACCCACTTTTACCCCAGTGCAACTTGATCCTAACTCCTCTAAAGGCATCATTATCTATCCAGCTCCCCAACAAAGGATATTACCAAAGGATCATAGTACAGTCTTCCGCACCTCCAAAAATAAGAGGCAATCCAAGGAGACAGACGGTACCAAAAATGATCATAAACCACAACAATCATGCATAAATCAAAGGGAGTACCCTGAAATAAACATGGATGAAAGCGGGGATAACGTTAAAAAGAGGAGAAGAATGGGAAGTCTCCCAGATTTACCATCAGAGACATGTTACCAACACAACGGGGCTCTGGCAGCAGACCCCCAATAGCTGCAGCAGGATCAATGAATATACTGTCATGGAATTGTAGAGTCTTGAGAAGTGCCCCTGCAGTTCGTCACCTCAAAAATCTTCTCCGCTCAACATCCCCCATTTGCTGCTTCATATCTGAAACACATTGTGATACCCACCAGATGGAATCGATTATGAAAAGAATACATGGATATAAATGCTATGCAGCCAACTCCAAGGGTAAATCTGGAAGCCTAGGTCTACTCGTCCAAGACTCTATCAATAGCGCCTTCATCCAGACTTCCGAGGCACACATCACAGTCGAGCTTCGTAATCTTGGTTGTGAAGCATGGCATCTCATGTGCATATATGGGACCCCAAAAGATGCAAATGGGGAGAAGTTCTGGAAGCAGATGGCAGAATCCACGAAGTACCTACACCCAAATCTACTGGTTATTGGGGACTTTAATGCGATTGTGAGTACCCAAGAGAAGTATGGAGGAAGAAGGTGCTCTACAAGAGAGTTCTCACATCTAAAGAATTTCTGCAATAATATTGGCCTCATCGATCTCGGATATGAAGGACCAACCTTCACATGGACCAACAAGCGAAAGGTAGCAGACTGTGTTAAAGAACGACTGGATAGAGCTCTCGCTACTGGAACCTGGAACCAGACCTGGCCCATGGTACAAGTTTTACATCTTCAAGCAATATGTAGTGACCATGCACCTATCCTGCTAAAGTTAGAAAGCGATGTTAGAAGGAAAAGAAAAATTTGGCGATTCGATGCATGGTAGATGGAGGAACGAGAGTTCCCGGTAAAAATGTTGGAATATTGGACAAAAAGCAATTCGTCGCACTCTCTGCAAACAAAGATGGGTGCGATAGGGAAAAAGCTAAGCAGATGGACATCAAAGGAAATCAGACATTGGAAGGCAAAAAAGGTAGAAATAGAAAACGAAATTCATGAGCTATCGGAACAAACACCCACCCCGCAGGTCAGCATGCTGATTCAGAAACTCCAAACAGAGCACGTGGAACTATTACAGATAGAAGAGTTATATTGGTTCCAGCGCTCCAGGCACCAGTGGATTAACTATGATGATAGGAACACCAAGTTCTACCACTTGTACGCAACCAATAGGAGGAGGAAAAACATAATAAATTGGATACGACTCGAGGATAACACTTACACAGGAAACAAGGAGGAGATTCAACATACCTTCTACAATCACTATGTTAAGAGGTTTCATAGCTCCAACGAGGTCAGTACATGCCCTACAATATTCGACGATAAAGATACAGCGACAACAATGGAGAAAAAGTTTGTGGAATCCATCCCGAGCAAGGATGAAATACACGACATCTTCCAAAAGATGCGCCCACTCAAGAGTCATGGTCCAGATGACTTTCAAGCCATATTTTATCAGAGGAATTGGAACTTGGTGGGGAATGAAGTTGTTCGATGCATCCAAGGATACTTTGCGAGAGGCTACATCGACATCAATATAAATACAACATATATCGCACTGTTTCCCAAAAGGAAAGGTGCAGATACCCCTCAGGATTTCAGACCTATTAGTCTCACGAACACCATATATAAAGCCACTGCAAAGCTTATAACGAACAGATTGAAGCCTATATTACAAAGAGTCATCTCTCTTAATCAGTGTGCCTTCTTGCCTGGCAGACAAATTACTGATAATGTGATTGCAGCAATAGAAATAATCCATGACATGAATTCCAAACGAACGAACAAGCATCACATGGCAATAAAATTGGATATGGAGAAGGCATTCGACCGAATAGAATGGAGATTCATTACAGACCTTCTTACTCAGCTATGTTTTCCGTACAGATTTATAAGCCTGCTAACTTCATGCATAACGACATGTACCATGCGTATACTTATTAATGGCACCCCCACTCCAACCATTCTTCCCAATAGAGGTTTACACCAAGGATGCCCCTTGTCCCCGTCTCTCTTTATACTCGGAACAGAGATGCTGACCAGACTCATGGATCAAGCACTACATATTAAGCTTATTTCAGGCTATAGGGTCCGAAGGCACGTGAAGCCAGTCACTCACCTGATCTATGCCGATGACACCATGGTCTTCGGGAGAGCCACCAAGTCGGAGGCAACAACTATTACTCATATATTAGCCACATATTGTCACTACTCAGGCCATGCAGTAAACTGTCATAAGTCCAAGGTTGCTTTCAGTAGAAGCACTCCATGCCAACTTCAACAAAATATCATGCGAAGGCTGAAGGTCCAGACCGGTTTCAAGGACGAGGTATACCTGGGAATCCCTTTGCATATGCCCAGCTATGCAATCAACATACAAGAAAATCCGAAAAACAAACTCCAAGCAAAACTTGCCGGCTGGAAAGGAAGACTTCTATCCCAGGTCGGAAGGACAGTGCTAATAGCCCACTCGCTTACCTCAGTCCCACTTCATATCATGGCCACATCACTTCTGCCCCAATCCACCTGCAAATGTATTGACGCATTGATAAGAGATTTTTGGTGGGGCTTTCAGGAATCTCAACATCATTATTACACAAAAGCCTGTGACTAGCTGGCCATGCCCAAACACTTTGGAGGTCTGGGAATTTGAAAAGCCAAAGACATGAATGAAGCATTGATACTTAAACTTGCATGGAGATTGCTTGATACCAACCGTCAGGCCTTATGGAAGGAGATAATTCAGGAAAACTATTATGACAAGGAAGATTTCTGAGGAGCCGCAGAGAGGTCAAGCTCGTCCCCATTATGGAAAGCCCTCGTGCAAGTAAGGCCATTACTCTTTGTCAACACCCTTACCCTTGTTGGCAATGGCACCTCCACCCAAATATGGAGAGACAACCGGCTCCCTCATTATCAAGAGCCTATTATACCCAAGGCCTATACCAGAGAAATTCCTATCCGAGTCTCACAACTAATGGACACGGATGGCAATTGGAATAGGTCAATCTTGCAAAAATATTTTGGCCCAACAATCATACGACATATTCTAGCCATCACCCTAAGGACATGTGCACCAGATACGCTCATATGGAAACCCCACCCGAGGGGTATTTTCACGATAAAATCGGCCTATCAGCAACTTTCATACTATAGACGAGTTCGGGACAATCAAACAGTGGAACAAGTCAAAAAGATATGGGTCTCTCAAGAACTAGACCCGCGCGTCAAACTATTCATGTGGAAGCTACTTTCAAACTGTCTCCCTATTGGGAAACGTCTATCATTTGTGATGCAAAGGTATGATAATACTTGCATTTTATGCCACAACTCTGAAGAAGATGAATGCCATTTATTTGCATCATGCACACATGTGCATGCTATCTGGCTCGCTCTGGGATACAGAACAAACTGCAACACCAATGCCATTAAAGCATGCTTTGACCTGGCCGACGATCCGACTAACAAGCCGCTCTTTTTGTACACATGCAAGCTCCTACACCTTATTTGGTTGGACAGATGTGATTGTAAATACAAACACCACATTCCCAATCCACTGCACACAATCAACAAATTGAAAAGCTGGCAACAATCGTCTCAGTCACAAGCACTGCTTAAGGACTCCTTGGACACAAAGATAGAAAACACACCTAACCAAAATACACTAACGGTCACAACCCAAGAGATGACGCAACACATCAGCATGGTGGTTGATGCCGCATACAACTGCAACAAAGCAGCCATTGCTATTATCTCCTATAAAAACAATGAGCTCATTCTAGCAAAAGCAGATTTGTTCAAAGCCCATAGCTCTGAGGAGGCAAAAGCCATAGCCATTAATGCGAGAATCAACATCGCCGCCCGAGTTCGCGACAATACAACTATAATCCATTCGGACTGCAAAGCCGTAGTGAACATGATCAATCTTGCTCGCACTCCAGATTGGCCGATAAGAAGGTTGCTAGAAAATACCATTGATACGCTCTGCATGTCCAAAAAGATCAAAGTGGTCTACGCTACAAGGAAGACGATGTCAGCAGCTCATAAGCTTGCCAAATTCTCTCTATGTAATATTGTAACCAATGAATGGTCGGGAGAGACCATTCCACACTTCTTGTACTCTATTATCACTAACTAATGGAAACAACTCCATAATTTCAAAAAAAAAAAATAGAAAAAAAACTCCTGGATATAAATCCCACAACATGCCTTACGAATATGCTCTCTAACCTTCAAAAGAAAAAGAGATTGCGATAATTTTCAGGGCGCAGGTGTAACATTCCTTTTTTTTGTTGATTGAGCGAGCCCAGATAAGGTTGGCCCAGCCGGAAGTTGAAAGACCAGACCACGATCAGACCCGGTCCTTTTGCAAGAACCGACCTTAAACAATGGACCTAATGATGCAACTAAGTGCTTAACAAAACCTGTAATGAACTTTGTCCGCAGCCCTGTCTTATTATACGCCTCCTCTATTCCTGCACGCCCCCCCGCCAGTCCTGCGCCCCGCTCATGCACCAGGGACGTGAACCCCTCTGCCCCACTGATCTCCCGCCACGTGTCCACCGCCAGCCCCATCCAGCCACGCCCGCCCTCCTTATGGACGTTTCAAGCTCTCGTCTTCTCCCTCCCTCCCTCCCTACATAGCATATCATCGCAGAGCAGCAGCTAATTACTATGGCGAACACGGGACTTCTCCTTCTACACTTCCTTGTGCTCTCCTCCTTACTACCCCCATCCTCCAGACATGCAGTTGCAGGTAAACTATGATTAATTCGTTGCACCACACTTGTAAAAAGCTTTACTTTGTATTCGTTGGCTGGTTTGTTGGTAGGCCCTGAAGGATTTCGTGAGGTCACCAGCAGGAGGGTCAAGGCAAGCATATATGTATTTTTTTTATCTATGCTCATGTCGTCTTTAAAGAAGTAACCTTTGAGAAAGTAATGCTGGGATTTTTGTGCAGATGAATGGAGTAGACGCCGTGAGAACGACGAAGGGGTCGCATGAATGGGTGAGGGAGTCGGAGAGACGGGTGCCCACCGGTGCAGATCCTATCCACCATCATCGCATGGGAGATTGACGTTCAGCATCAGGATCATCCTCTTCTTTCTAGTGTTTAATATAGCGTTTGTTACTTTGCGACTGTTGTATTTGTTTATTTTTTACAGGAGGTAACTATTTCTTCTTCTTTTTGGGTTATTGGACCTTGATGTTTTTGTTGTAATGTGGTGGATTTTTTTATATGCCGTTTCTGTTTGGAATGGATATTAACAGGCGTTCCATTTTCTTTTTCAAATAATTTCTTTTTCCAATTTTAGGTGAATAGATTAAAATGTTGATGCTCATGACTATAGAATAATGTGGGCATATGGAGAGATCCTCTAGTCCTTGATATATCGTGAACTCGATCTGTTGTTAGAGGGCATATCCTTTTCAGTTCGCCTCCCAATTGCGCGGAATAGCCCATCCTGAAAGCAGTAGGGAAGGGGAAAGGTATCCCTATCTCGCATGATTGTTAAGGTAAAAATGATATCAAAACATAGCCAAAGATCAAAAGGGGTATTGGATAGGTTATCCATGTCCGATGGATGGCACAAACTGCAAGAGACCTATTATTGTACAAATGTATGTGGACGGTATTCACGCTGTCTTCCAGGAATGTCCATCCTGCATCTCCTTTGCCATTATCAGAGATGTTCTAATCCTAACAGTTTAATGGAGATAATGGAATACTGGGATTTTGTTCTTCCCAGGACCATTCACATTCAACCACTGTGCTAATTCATGGGCATGTTTAGCCCATTTTTTAATATTTTACTTACGTTATCATGTATAGGGAAGTTAACGTGAGGAAATTGAGACTTGGATTTCCTAAAGGGGTCGTTTGTTTGAGGAATAAAGAGAGGTATTCCTCTTTATTTATCTTCCTTCATAGATGGCTAATGTTTTGATCTTGAAGGCAAAATGAGGAAAAAGCATAGGCCTCTCCAGCGAAAAAAATACAAACAATTATCACTTATTTAACAATTTTATGTAACATAGCCCCGTTATCCCCTCTCTCATACTGAATAAAGAATAACAAATAACTACAACGTATCCCTCATTATTCATCCATATCCTCTTCCTCCAACCGAACAGAAACAATATCTTATCCCTCTTTATCGTTTCCCGTATTCCTCTACATGAATGGCCCTTAAGGTGTGTTTAATCCATGAGGAAAGTCATCAGTGACTGGTTAAGATTCGTCATGTATGACAATGTTGAGTCTCCCGACAACGATTAATCCTTAGACGTGTCGAAATGGCTCCCCCACCCCTGCTCCGACCATGCCACTCTGTAAGATGACTCCCATGGCTCTGTCGTCCCTAGGTACATGTCACCTACCTCCTCCTACCAACCTTCTTCCCCCATATGTCATCTTATTTATGTACACCTCCTTGGTAGACACCTCAGTTACATCATGTGAGGACATAACCATGTAATTTTATAGATGATCCCCTTCATTTTGAGCTAAACGTATTGAGGATGTCAACCCGTATTAGTTTGTCGTTATCAGTCTCACCCACCACCACCGATACCCCATGCATATATCCTCAATAACCTCGTCAAATTTTTTTGGGAAGTTACTGACATACGAAGTCCCACCACTCTTGTTGGACTTCGATGATGCATCAGTGGTTAAATTAGTAGTTGACATTCCTAAGACCCGGGGTTACCCCTCACTTTGGGTGGGTAACACTCCAAAACCCCCCACTTTTAATCCACTAGTGGGGCCCGCTCCCTTCCCATCAAAAAAATTATATATTATATCATCATATCATCTAAAAATCATAAAATACTCAACTTCTACTCACTATTCCAAACTTCAATACAATCACACCACAACAACCACCCACTTTTTCAAATTTCAATACAATCATATCATAATAACTACCAACTCTTCCAATACAATCACATCACACAAACCCTTCCAACCCTTAACCCACCAATCAAATACACAAAAGCAAAATCAGGTTATCCACCCCTGGATAACCCACGAACCAATGCGTTTGGTTGGCGGGTTAAGGCGGGTTAAACTGGTAGAGGGTAACCCGTTTGTGTTTTGGTGTTTGGATAGAGGGTTAAACTGGGGGTGGGTTAGAAGTGGGTTTGGGGTGATATGATTGTATTGGATTTTGAAAAAGTCAGTAGTTATTGTGATGTGATTGTATTGAAGTTTGGAAAGTGAGCAGAAGTGGAGTAGTTTATAATTTTTATATGATATGATGGTATAATATATTATTTTTTGATAGGATTGATGATGTAAAATTGATTTATTTAATTTTTTAAAAAAATGAATAAAGTGAAGTCCACAGGAAGAAAGGGGGATGTGGGTTAAGGGGGGTAAACTCCCCTAACCCGCAAGTAATCCGGGACCCGAACGTAGGCTATGGAGAAGATAAAACAATTCCTGAAAGAGATTGAGGTCTTCACCATAGATGAAAACATCCAAAAACGTGCAGCCTGACTCCCGTCCAAGCAGCTATGGAGGAGATGAAACAATTCCTTGACCTAGAAGTGGAGAAGACCATAGCTCCAGTCATCACCACTCCCCAAGCTCGATCTCCAAAACCAGTCCAGATCAAGTCAACTGAAGTCACCAACCCCGGCAACAACACTCCGATGCAATGTACACTAGGTGCTTCTTTTGATTTCTATTATGTTAACGGTCACTATGGATCTATTTTCTCGCCCTCAAACCCAACCAAGATAGAATTGTTACTATACATGTCAGAACTTGATTACACCGACGACTTAAAAAATGTCTGAGGAGACCCTCCCTAACCTTCTCCTTGCCTTTGACAATTCAAGGCAAAAAAACCTCTTTATCGAGCAGGTCTAAGCGACAAGATCCCCAACTTTTTAATGAAAAATTGTGTTGAGTGCAATCCATCATATCGGCATCCATGGATATAAACATCATGCCATGGAACATTAGAGGGATTAGTGGACCCTAGAAAGCATCTATGTTAAAAATGGTTTGGAAGCAAGTTTAAACTCAATCTCATAGCTATCCAGGAAACATAGGTGAGAAATCTCAATTCAACAATCAGACTACCATCTCTAGACCACTTTGATTGGCATTCCAACTTGTACTGTAAATCTTGGGGGAGTTTTACTGGGTGGGATCCTACCGTCGTCTGATGTAGAGCTAAGATCAATAACAACTTCTCCACCATAGTTGACCTGACACACATTCAGAGTAGTAACCATGTCTGCTTCATCAATATATATGGCCAGCAGCACAATTCAGACAAGAGTGAATTCCTTGATCACATATGCCACACTAGCGATGACCACCTTATTATCACAAGGGACTTTAACCTACTAAGATACCTACATACTCCTCCTCTAGGTGACCCTTTTTCCTTCGCCACCCATTTTGGTGATTGGTTTCATCAATCTAATTTTGTCAAACTAAGAGGCCCTAATTCTAAATACACCTAGATCCATGAATCCATGGCTGAAAGAGTCCTGGATCATATTTTTATCTCCTCATCTTTACTGGCAATATCGATCTTGACCACTTCGACTGACTGACTTAAAACCTTTTTCGACTGCAAGCCTATCATATCTCAAAATTCCTCTGTGAAGTTGGTAAAACCTAACATTAAGATGGAGGGCATGTGGATCCTCAAACCCTCCTTTTCTTAAGGTGTTAGGAGATCTTGGGTGCTTCTGATAAATGGACACAACCCATTCCATACATGGCACCTTAAGGTCATACGACTCAAAGCCGACATCATCATCTAGAAGCGTGAAAATATCAAAACCTTTCACTCAACATCCACGCTCATGCTCAATAAGATCAAGGCCATTGAGGATTCATTGCATGGAGCTTCTTCGAATCCCTCTATCCTAGCAGAACTTTCTAGATTCCATAAGGATGGAGGTAAACTTTGATGAGTTCTTGATGCCCAATCAAAGGGCCAAGATCTACTGTTTACATGATGGTGATGGAAACACCAAATTCTTTCATTCGTTTGCCTCTGCTAAAAGAAATAGAAATACAAACCTAGCTCTTCGTGATCTGAATGGGGTCTCCCATTTCGATAACCCACAATTGCTTTTATTGCGGTAAAGTAATATTAGAATCTATATACCATCCCCAAATGATGGACATCGACAACCCTTTCATATTGACCCTTCCCTGATAGGCCAATCCCTTTCCTATGAATAAGATTGAGTGCTTTAAAATTCAATGCATCTATACTCTATGTCATTTTATGCTTTCACTTTTCTCATTTAATTATATGCTTGAGAAGTTGTTATTCCAATGCTAAATGTTTCTCTTCCCGATGACACTTTATAGAAGTTGAGAGCATCAAGACACATGCCTATTAGTTCATAGTAAGTAGAGTGAAAGTCACACAAAGCTATCATATCATATACTACTTGTGGTGGTTTTGAGCAGTTAGTACAGTTACATTACTGCTAATGTTGTTGTTGCTGCTACTATTACTATTCTTGTTGTTACTCCAGTTCAGTTGAGTTCATACCCACATCCCACTAAACATAGGCTTGAAGAGGCCACGTCTTCGCTAAACTGATCGATAAGAACAGAGCAGGAAGCAACGAAGACATCATCACACATCTCCATCCTCAACTATTGGCCCAACTCCTCCTCTATGTCGTCGAAAGCGAAGATCAGCAATAGCTCGCAACCCTTGTAGTTGAGGAAGTCGGGGGAATCCATCAAGTAGAAGCGTAACTGCCGAGCTGCCCTTGGAGGTGCGCGAGGAACACAACCTTGCGCTTGCTCTAGACCCCTCTGAACCGGCCACCTTCCTACTGTTATTGTTGCTAAGGGGGAAGATCAGCAATAGCTCCAGTTGTCATTTGATCGCCCCTTTCCCTCCTCATCTGACGCCCCACAACTTCACACGGTAACTGAACCGAGCCTTTGTCCAACCCTTAAGCCTCAACACCACTGGACCTGAGGCGGGCCATTTCCACACGCCACGTGGAGACGTAGATCCAAGGCTCCACCCGAGCCTCCTGAACAGACACACCCCTCACGTGGGGCGGAGGAATTTTGCGTGCCATACACCACAATTATTGGAATTTGCAATCGGATCCCTGCCCGTTGGATGTTTTGCACATACCCTTAGCGAGTCTTGGTAATTCCACTTTAGTCCCTACATGCATTTATTCATGTTATTTTATTTATTAATTTTCATCAATACCCTTGCATTGAAGTACTAATTTAAACTGCCAATTGGCATCATATTTTTATTCTAAAAAATGCTTGTTGTTGTACAATTGAGTCTCTTCATTGTGATTATTTATTGACAATTCTTCGAACTTTGCCTTATTTTATAATCATATTTTTACCCATTCTGTAATTTAAAATTAATAGAAAACCATATATTTCTCTTAAATTCCCAAAAATCACATTGTGTATATTTTATTGTTCTCTGTATTGTATTAATTAGTCATCTCATTTGCATTAACCACTTGCCTTAAATAAATTATTTGGTGATTTCTGTAATTAAATTTTAATAGACTCCTCACTTAGTCTTTTTAGAAAAATAATGTTGTTCTAGATTTCTATTGTTTAGAGTTATTTAGAATATTTTTTAATATGGAAAGTACTCGTGTTTGCTATTTATTAAAAGTAAATCGCTCATAATCACTACGTTTGCATTCAATAATTTATTAAAAATTATTTCGTATAATAAAATTATCAAAAATTCACAGTAGCTAAATTTTACATTATTTCACATTCTTACCAAGTTCCACTAATTTTGAAAATAAGTTTATTTGAAAAATTGCTAAATAGCTCACGAACGAAGCTACATTCACATATCACCTATATAACATCTAAAAACATAAACAATATTTTATTGGAAATCGTGTGCTGAACAATCTGAAAATTATTCTCAGATTTTGATGCCTCCATGTGATGGACTTTGGGGCTTACCCAAGTAAAACAAATAAATAGACACATTGAAATATTTTTTGGGTGTGCCTTTTGATCTACTACTCTCTCGACTACAACATAATTCTCATATATTAAGAAGGATAGAAAGCAGAAAATCATTCCCCTTTTTGAAGGTCCATTAAAACTGGATCTGTAGCGATGAGGTTTTGCATTCAAATCTGCTAGTTCTGCTAAGCAACATATTAGTATCGATGTGACCAAAAAAGATATCATTGTCGTGAGCTACGATTACATAAGCACCATACTAGTGTTGATGTGATCTTTTTACAATTTCCTCTCGAGTTCCACTACCCAAGTGTTTACCCCATTGTCCATGCTTATAGTTGTAGAGGTTCCGATTCCTTTCCGTCGTATTTCTCTTTTTGAGCGTGCTCCAACGACTATAATTAAGGTGAACACTCCTAAAGTTGAACTACAAACTTATAATCATATTTCTACAAAGACAGAGGGTGATGCCTTACTAGTCATAGGTATTGTACTACTTACAAGTACAAGTATCTCTTCTCCTAGCAACGAAGAACCGCTTTTAGATCTTCATATTCATATTGCTATTAGGAAGTCTAACAGGCAATACTGACCACTTACATGGCACTCAGCCTTACTCTGTTGTTTTTTTTGTCTTGACAGTCCTGTTGAACACGTGAGCAGATACCGATCTATTATGCAATAAATGTTATTATAAATTATATCATTCTATTATTTGATTAAGTTTTGTATTAATAAGGTCTATCTGTATAACATTGAGATATGTACCATGACAATCTTGATATTACACAATTATTGATATAACGAGCTAGATCATAGAGGTTAATGCATGGTTGTAGATCTAAAGGGTTAGATCGAGGACACAACCAACATCGTCAAGTGATATTCAAGAAGGATCTACGGTCTGAGAAAAGATGACAATCTTCTCTAAAGATTGATGCCCAACTAAAACTCTTGATGCATATCTTCTACGTAGGTTTAAAGATTTGTAGGTGTCAGATAAGTTGAGATAAAGAGTTAACTTAACGATATTAAGATACTAAAAACCTGTATCGTAAATCACGAACTTGCACACATTTTTTTATCGAAGAAATATGTATATCTATGTCTCTGAAATCAATATACTAAAAAAAAACTCATGAAAAGAAAGTATTTGTAACAAGGAAAAAATGGGGCTGCCCTCAGATGGCTGCCTCCACCCCATTTTTCGCAAATTTTTTTAATTTTTTTTGGAAAAATATCACCATATATATTCATCCATATATCCTTCCTATATGCCATTCGAATTTCGTCAGAAACAAAGTCTTGTATGGCCTCCATCCAGACAATCATTTTTTTAACGGTGACATGATTTTTTAAATCGGCCATATCCGGATGGAGGCCGTAAGAGGCTCTGTTTCTGACGAAATTCGAATGACATATGAGAGGGATATATGGATGAATATACATGGTGATATTTTTCAAAAAAAATAAAAAATTTTGACAAAAATGTATCAGGGCAGCCAAGTTGGCTACCCCGTAGGGCAGCCCCATACAGCCCTTATAACAACATATATTTTGAACATCGTCGATATATACATGAAATATTATAACGAGAGACCTGTTGGTTACCTTTTATAATCTGACAAAAACAACATTCTTCTCATCATCGTCAATAAATCATATGGCAAAAATAATACATTGGCATCTCATATTTTTTGTAATAATCGTTGCCAAAAGCCTAAAATAGTAACAATTTCGATTAATTCTAAGGAGAATGGTAACGAATACTCAACATTACACCCAACACTGTTAGAAATTCAAGTAATTTTACAATAAATAATATTTGTTCAAATATATTTACTGCTATAAGAAACGGCTGAGATTTTTAAACGGAACACCCAATCAACCTCCTAAATTCCTAAGAAGAAGATGGACGGCTTGATACGATCCGACGGCTGAGAAATTTGGATCCTCCCAATAACAAGGAGCAGAGTGTTTTCTCCTCCCCCATCAGAAACACAAGCGCCGCTTCCAACTTTTGCTGATATCTCTCCCAGGTAAAAACCCATCTCCGCTCGATTTCTCCACGCCATTGCTGGTAACATCTCTCGTCGTGGGTCGATTTCTGGTATACTTCCTTTCAAAGTTGATTCGATTTCCGATGATGAAATTTGTTGTTCTATTTGTTGCCATCAATCTCTGATAGCACGAGTGCTGAGGCCCCGAGTAAAAAAATCGATTGCTTGGTCAGCCTGATTCTTTATCATGCGATTTCGATCTATCTCGGCTCTGCTTTGTATCTCTGTTACAGCCACATTACTCACCCAACATCATTATCTCTGTTCCTTTCAATATTTTTGATTCGGCAATCGTATGCACCTGTTTTTAACGGACAATTTATTGATGTTTTTGATATGTTGAACATTGTTAGCGGCTTCGTGGAATTCAGATATTTGATCATCGCTAATCATAGTCAATATGGTATCATTTCGCAGTCTGAGTAAGAGGAGAAGATGGATCCACAGCCGGAAGCAGTGACGTACCTGTGTGGGGACTGCGGGACGGAGAATACGGTGAAGCAAGGCGATGTGATCCAGTGCCGGGAATGCGGCTACCGCATCCTGTACAAGAAGCGCACCCGCAGGGTCGTCCAGTACGAGGCTCGTTGATCTGCCAATGTCTAATGCAACACAATCTTTCTCTCTTCTTGAGCAAGCGGGTAATTGTTGACCTCGGCTGGATTTTCTCCACAACCACTGTTCCTAATAGTTTGATTATATATATTAATGCACAGATACTTGGTGGTATAAGCGAGTGGCGTTATGCTAATTTGATTTTAGGCCCTTGCAAATGTTTGTTTTTTTAAGAGCGTTTTACATGTGCATGTCCCATGCTCCAATATGAACCTCACATGATACTCCTCTTGAAGGTGCAATTGGATTGGATCCATGTGTAATCCAAGCTCCTATTAATCTCATATATAGGGTGAAATCAGCATTTGTATTAGCGTAGGATAGTTACATGTGTTAAATGCATTTTAATATATGTAAATTAGTTGAATTTGTGTGTATAACCACTGTAAATATAACTAGATGTATTTCTGACTGTGTTCAACAAAATTGTATGCTTTGTTATAAATATGAGGGATTCTGACACCTCAAATCTCTAAAATTCTTGCTAAACATTACTATCCTTTTAATCTTTATTATTACACTATGCTGCTTGTAAACTTTTTACTCGGATTAATTTCTATCCATCTCAATGCTAAATATGTAACTCTTTGTTTGAAGCATATCAAATTTGCAAATAACTCCACATCTACCTTCTTGAGGACCATCTGACACCTTGCGTTTATTTGAGGAACTCCACCTTCTGTCAGTTGAGGTAATGTTCAATTGGAAATCGTTGATGAAAATGTTGTGGTCATTGGAAGTTGATAGTATTATATGGGTTTTGTTGTCTACTCTCTTTAATGGTAGGGTGGTGGAGGTGCCCATCGTCGCGATGTGAAACCCAACCTAGGAACCAACTCGTGACCACTTCCTCATCGAACTTGCTTTGATTGCAATAGGCTTTTAAGATCAGTTTTTGAAAGGACTGACCTTGTATCTGAATCTACAGCTTGATGCCACCACCCTTCCTCCAATAGTTCCATTGCAGCAGCAGTTGGGGACAGACTTAAATATGCTCCAGAGGTACTAAATGCAGTCTCACAATCCCATACATGGTGTTGTATCCTCGGATCTCTGCAAGGCTTCTCATGTGTGACTTGGAGCTTACCAAGCACCTACGGTGACACTGGGGTTGGCTGTAGTTGGACTGATTTCGGCAGTCTTGTAGTAGGGGTAGAGCTGGGGGACTTTGGATGTAGTGAAGTCATGGTAGAAGTGGCACACGTAAGGGGTGTTGTGGTAGTGAGCTGTGGGAGGTGTCGAGGAAGCTTGAGAAGGAAGGGGTTGAGGAAGCTTGAGAAGGAAGGGGTTGAGGAGGAGGGGATGATGAGGTTGGTGTTGAAGGTGCTATTTAGGGTGTAGGTCTCTCCTGTTTGATTACCTGTATACTCGAATGTAAGTCAGTTACCCTTGATGAAATCTGTGTTTCGTTGAATCAATAATAAAACAATACAATCCACGGAGTTCACATGGAGTGAGTGAGTTGCATGTCTTGTGTGGTTGCAAATGTTGTGGTAAGCATGTATTGAACCACGCGGAGGTTTGGGCACATGTATCGAACCACCGAGTTCCCGTCCTCTTAGTTCTTCTATTTCTATTCTTTTGTACCCAATCTCTTTGTACTTCAATCATATGCTTAGGCTATTTAAAGCCTAAGTATAGGATGGTAGTACCACTTTTCACTTCTTTGTATGTATTCTTCCTCTTTATGCATAGTACGAGCTATGTCTTTCATTCCACTTTGTGCCATGAGGACATAACGCAAGCTAAGTATATGGGGGTGTATGTATATATTGCATAAGCTTGTACTTTCACAGATTTTGTATATTAGTATTATGAGTTATGGATATGGGAATTTAAAAATGTCTGTAAAAATATTTTGTAAAGTATCTTGAATTTTTTTATCTATTTGATATGGTTTTAAAAATGCTTTACAAATTATGTTGAAACAGGTACAAATTGTTTTCACACCTTTACTTATTGTTTTATGTGTATATGCTTACAAGTTCATTAATATATATATATATATATATATAATATTTACTAACTTATAAGTTGAATGTCTCTCTGACACTTACATATTTCACACAAGACTTGTTGAGTTTCATAACACTTGGTTTATGAGGTCTAAAATTCAGAGTTAACCTGCCTTAAATCATTAGGACATTAGACTTAATAATTCACACTTCACTAGCTTAAAAGATGTGTGCTATATTGCATGCTTAATCTTCACCTTGAAGAATATGATCCACACCACATATGCATGACTGCATTCATGACGAGATGAATTGAGGTTTCACTTGAGGGACTAGGATGAGAGATTTGAGTTTGGACCTGATTTAATGATGCTTAAAGACGGGATAAAAGTTAATGAAAGCTTCATGAAACTTGAGTGTTAGCACATTAAGCCAGTATGAGAACATGGTTCTTATACTAATCTCTTGATATTTACTTAAGTGCCAAGGTGTGATAACTAAATTAAACTGTTGATCAATATGCGTCAATTTTTGATAAAAGCAGTGGGGCTAGCCAAAAAAAAAAGAAATGAAGAGAAAAATGAAAAGAAAAATGAAAAGAAAATATCTCACAACACAAAAAAATTCAAATAGCTCCCACCAATGGTGATCACTGCCAACATTTAAGTGTCCAATTGGACCAAAATCTTAGGCTTTTATGAGTCGGGTTAGTTCCTCAAAAAAGGCTCTCCATCATATAGTTGTAACGCCAAGGTGTTGAAGGTAAAATAGATACTTAAAAGAGACAAACCTCAGTGCATTCTCAGAAAAATAAGTACAGACGATTCAATCTCTTTTGACAGACATGTTGATTAGCAACTAAAAATATTTGTATTGAGTTAATAAGGTACTTGAGAGAACCCTTGTTCCAATGAGAGGGAGAGAAGAAAAGGCACAATCATATTCCCTCCATCAACTGGCCTTCCATGTATCCATTTAAGTCTGACAACTAAAGAGATGGTGGATTGAATGTAAGAATAGATTTATTCTATAGTGTTGAGGATTGGGTCGCTAGGAGAGTCTCTTAGACTAGATCCTTGTGTGACATTTCGACTCGACTCTTGTGAATGTAGTCAACATTTAAATGTCATATATCTTATATTTTTGTATACATAAAGAGTATGATGATTAGGGAAATTGAGTTCCTTCTGATTAAGACTTGGTTTAGCTTAGAATTCTACGGCCACTAAAACCTAGTATTCTGAATAAATCAAGTTTTGTATATAAACATGCACAATTAGAGAATCAATTAACTTATTCATTCTTTATTTATTTTGTCAAGGACGTGCATAACTTAAGTATGTGAGAGGGGGTGATAAATCCCAGATTTGTCATTATAATATAGATTTATTATCTTCTTAACTTAAATTTTTATTAATAATATTAACAACTAACTTAATTTAATAATTAATCCTCTATAATTAATTAATACTAATTATTCTATAAGCAAATAAATTATTGTATCTATATTTTATGTATTTCTTTATTATTAAAAATCAAATAAAATTAGGTTAATATTATATATAATTAACTTATCATTAGACATAAATCAAAAATACAAAAAAATTAAAAAAAGAAATAAAATAAGCATTTTTAATACTTTAAAAATGCTTGCAAAAACAATATTATGTATTGAGTTCTACATCAAAGTTGTAGAACTCATCGAGATCTACAACTCTCATGTTGAACATTTTTCTAATTTCACCTCTAACCATTTATCCATTTTACATTATTTTTCCAGTGTTGGATTTATCTTAGGTTTTTATAGCACCTCGTCCTCCTCCCCTGCTTCGAAGAGCCCGAGCAGAGCAGGCCCGCGTATCACCGCGTCACCGTCCCCCTAGCAGCGTCGTCCCCCGAGCAGCCCACCCCTGCAGCACCGTCCCTGAGCAGAGCACCCCTCTCTTTGAGCTTCTGCCACCTCGTAGCATGCCATTTCTCCACTTGCTCGAGCCCCCTGCCTCCGGCGCAGTTAACCCCCCCTCGCGTCGAACTTCTCCCACCTGCTCCGTAGTGCGCCGTCCCCTGACCTGCGCTGAGCTTCTCCCACCTGCTCGAGCCCGCCCTTCAGCCCCTCGCTGCCCTGGCATGCCTCTGCCCTGCTCCCCCCCCACACACACACCACACAACCGACCGCCCTCCAGCCCCCACACCTGCACTCGAACGCCTGCAGGCCTCTGCACTGTCGCCCTTCAGTTCTCGAATCCCAATTCCCATCGAAGCCCCCTCCCCGACCGTCCTCTAGTAGCTGTCCGCCAAAAGTCCCTCCTCCCGTTCGTCAAATATGCCTCTGCCCCCGCTCCCTTCTAGTCTCCACATCTGTAAGTCCTCAAATCCATGGGAAAAAATATTTTCTTTTTTTATCAACCCCAATCATTAGATCATGACGGGTTAGATTAACTCAATCATCTGGTTGAGTTAATGAACTCAACTAACGGAAGGTTATGGGTGCAAAACAGAGCATTTATTCAGGCTCTTAAGTGTAATTCTCGATTACGCATGGTTACGATTGTAATTATGATATTACTCAGGGTTATGGGTGGGCCATGTGGCTCACTCTCAGTGAGCCACACAACCGCTTCCATTCACCCTCCGGTTCTTCACCACCACCGTCTGATCAAGTTAGATCATGCGACCCAATTTCAATCACACATGCCTTTAATTTCAACCGCTTAATCCCATGATCGAGCGCATCCTGATCGCTTACTCGTGACTGTTTCTCAGCCTTAGTATCTTCACCAAATGGTTGCAAGATCGCATTCAACCTCCAGCCTATGTGCTCCAAAGGGTGCGAGCATGCCAGCTACCTAACTTCCCCATTTTCTTGTAACTCCCTCTGATGATCTTTTTCCTTGGTTCCACCACCATTGTCTTCGCCTAACATCCATCTTACATGCCAACCCCCTAACGTTCTCTAACCCTAATCCTTCACTAATTGGTGGTGGTTGAAACCACCACCTGGGAACTGCCCAACCACCTTCTTCCTCTACACAAAAAACGACCTCCGACAACCGTCCAACCCATCCGCCACTCTTGCAAGTTCCTCCTAACTACACTTCTGTGACAAAGAGCGTTAGTGAGATAGAGCGATGGTAGATGTTTAACTCCGGCAAGATCAAATGTGAAATCCACCTTGTTGCATACCTAATTCGGTGCTGCTCGAGCTTGGCTCTTTATCCAAGAACATCAAGTGACGACCGGAGCGTCTTCCGCTATAAACTAGGCCCGCGTTCATCCTTTCTTTCTCTTCATCGTATTCCTCTAGATCTCAGGTAAGACTCTTGATCTTCATTTTCTCATTGTTTCTTCATTTTCTTTGAACGCTTCCATACACTCCATTTATCTGATACCGCCTACACATTCAAGGTGGCTCACTGCTCTTTGCGGAGCCTTCCCTTCATCCTATTGCTTTCCAGACATCTCCATCTTCATCGATCTATTTCTTCCTCTACGCGGGGAAGAACCCACTTAGGCTATTCATCAACTCGCATTCATGGACTTCATTAACCCTCAAGACCATTCCCAAACGTCTTCTTTACTCTCTGGTTTTGTAGACTAACACTTGCAGGAGCCCTATCTTCGTTGATCAGGAAAATAAACACTACTCCAATACCAAGTTTTCACTGTTGGAGTCTCGTCATCGACAGAGCTTTATAGTTGGTTTCTTTCCATCTCCGAGCCTTCACGGTCTTCATTAGATCAAGGCAAAACTATCAGAACGATCAACGACTGTCGCAGAGCAAGGAGGAGCCATCTGGGCTTCACCGGAGCTCCACCCATCTTCTGTCCTACGAGGAGGGGGACGAACGTGACGAGCAATCACCGTTTGATCCACTTTGACCAACGCTCATCCTATGGTCCAGACACGCCCACGTCACCTCAGCCGAAGCAATGCTTCTAGCCGCAACCTCAGAGCGCTCAAGCCAACATCGAGGCACCATAGTGTGCCATATCATCCACAATCTCCACCTAGTAGCCGAGCCTAGTGCACAAGAATCAATTCACATGTTGTAGATGTTTTGCACCTCGCACCGAACACATTTCATTATTTGCAGAAATACCCCAACATAAGGGGGCATCTTCTAAAAGCTAAGTGGGGTTTTTAGTAATTGCATTTAGGGACTGTTTCGTGAAGTTTTTAATTATTTTTCTTTACATTTATACCCTCACATTGTACTTTAAATATCCTGAGATCTAGAGTCCAAATTAAATGAAATTGGTCTTGTTGGAAAGCTAATTTAGAGCTCTTTCTTGTGGTTTAAATTATCCTCTAGTTTGATAATTGATTCACACATTTAAAATCATAGCATTTGTTAGACCTTTACATATTATTCAGAGCATCATTTCTTGCATATATTGATCTTTATCAAGCCTGGATTCGCTTGCTAATTTGAAGATTGATTTGTGTTATTAATTCCATATTAATTCTTCATTAAACTTTGATTGATTGCTTAATCTCATTAAAATTAGTTAGGATTAGGTTTATTGAAATATTCATTGGATAATTGTTGATGAATGAAAGCTTGAAATAAATATGTTGTGATCACATTAATTATATGAATTAATGGGAGATTAAGTCAAGAAAGATTCTTGCATTTTGTTTGTTGCACTACATTATATTGTTTGTGTCATTTTGTTTGCATTAGCATCATTTTGTCATTTAATCTGTCTGCATAGAAAAACAAATAAAAAGATGCATTGTACTTTGTCTGGATAACTTGACCTAGATTCACTGATTAATTACTCAATTAAAATCTAGTACCTAGATAAATTCGATGAATTGTTTGTGTCCTTGTGTTCGACCCTAGACTTATCCATGATAAATTAGACCGAGTCCTCTTCATAGAGATATCATGACTTGGTTCTGATTGATTGCTATTTGACCGTATTACAACGAATGATTCTTAAGAAAGCTAATTAGCGCTTAATCGCTCTCCACGTGAGGTGCTTGGACTATTTGCAGAGAACCTCTTATGGGTTTTGTATTTATATTTGCTACCAAATTTGTGAAATTAGTGTAAAACTTTAGGTTAATTTGTATGTTTGTCCTGAAAACTTATTTTATTAACAAATATATCCCTGCCAGGTGCATTTTAGTGTAAATTTCATTTTTAATTGGCAAATTGCATGCTTGGCCCTTGTATTCTGTAGGAATGTTACCAAATGCATACTTATTTCCTGGAAATTACATTTTAGCCCTTGTGTTGCTGATTTATTTTCTTGCTTGTATTTTAATTATTATAAATAATTTTTATGTCAAAAAATTATAGGAAACTTAATTTAAGTGTTTGGAACCCATATTTCACATATATTTTTCGCAAGGCATTTATAATTATATTCCTATTTTTAAAATACAAAAACATTGCATTTTTCTTATTTGCTATTTCAAAACCCATAAAAATTTTAAAATATTTATAAAAATGTCAAAAAATACTGTAGGCTTATTTTGTTATATTTCATCTTCTTTCTAAATATTTTTGAAAAATATAAAATAAAAACCTTAAAAATCACAACACACATAAAATATTATACAAATTTGCAAAAATTATAGAAAAACTAAAATTGTGTTTTCTGTTTCTGATTTTTTTGTGATATATAATATATGCTAAAATTAGTTTAGAATTATTTTTTCATTGATATGTATTTATTAAACCTTAAACATAGCTACCGATTTATCATATTCATTGTTTTGGCTTATTTTTATTTTTAAAAGTCCAAAAAAATAAAAAATTTCTTAAAAATTCACCAAAATAGAGAAGAATATTTAAAATATAAAAATTTTATTCCTTTTATTTTGACTTTATTTATTTTATTTTTTTAAAAAAACCCAAAACATATTTTCTCTTCTTATATATACATATTATCCATATTATTATATATTATATTTTCAAAATTAAAATTTAGAAACCTGTAAAACTTAAAACATAAAAAATATAAAAATAATAATTTATAAAAAATAAATATTAAAAACCCACAAATTATATAAAAACAAAATAAAAAAAACAGCTAAGTAAATACGAGTTTACATAGAGATTAATTCGTGATAATTGATCCCTATTTATTCTCCGCTACTCCATTTTGATCTTTGTGGTTCAACACACTACACTACTTACACTATACATATTTTGTAGAGTTATAATAAATTTCTAACTTGCATCTTATACATTGATTGACTTAACATTCACATTGTGGGTTTGATTGTTGATTGACTTGGATCTTGTGTTCGGTCGCACAACAATTGCTATGTGATCAGATTAGCAGATTGTCTAGATCCCTGCTCAACAAGTGTCTCAATAAAATGAGAAACAATACTAGAATCACTACGCATATGGTCCATGTCGTTCGAGAAATGAAGAATTCGATCCCTGTGAATTTTTATTCCAGAGTCATGACTACGAACGAGGGTCTCCAAAAATACAACCAATATTGACAGAGTTCTTCGCAATGATGGGAGATTATGGATCATATGACTTGTCCATAATTTGTTTATATTAATGATTAATCATTTCGAATCATATTCTCATGATTAATCTAATAAGAAATATAGTTAGGATACTTGCTTATTATCTTAATTTTAATCCAATTAAATAATGACAATTAAGCAGTTCAATTATTTGAATCTTTATTCACTTGATGTTATCATATAGTATACCCCCCATTTAGTACAATTAAGTATTCCAATTTTAGATGTAAAAGTAAGCCATGACTTCCATTGTTACCCTTGAAATGGATCCAGCCAGGTCATACGGATTTATGCTAACAGAGAGTGCTTCTACTGCATATGCGCTGCATGGTGCTAATTAAGAAACCCATTAGCATATCCAGGCATAGTCACCTTCACTGTTCCAATTCGAGATAACACAATTGGTGCATATTGTACTAACATGATTTTTAGTGATCTTTCGATAGTGTATGGTACTATATAATAACTCTCAGATATTTGAAATTTAAAACATTTTTAATTCTGTAATGTTTAGTGCAACAATCTTGACATTTGACGAAATTGATCCAATCAACTTCTCAATTCTAATTGCATTTAAAACATCCAAGTGCATAAATCATAAAAGGAGACTTGAAATAAAAAGACTTTCTAATTTATTGCATATATCCGAAATAAATAAACAATGATTTCGAATTTGAATTTGCAAGATGCGTCCATCGCACTTTGAATTAGAAAGTATAATATAGCTCTGACTTAAAATCCGTTGCGATCCCAAATAATTCCAACATCTTAGGTCCAACTCTTGATGTCAATAGATCAAATATATTTCCATCTGTTTTAAGTCCCAAAATATGAGAAATAAGTCAATAAAAACAATCGAGTCCTCTTCCAACTCTGCCTATGCTGAAATTCGGATTCTTAAGGATGCATGATCGAAATTGCGTGAAACTTTTTTGTACTGATTTGGGATTTGATTTATGACTTACTAATCAATATTTTATCATATCATGACTAAAAAATTGTATTAAAAAACTTCAATATTTTCTAGCTACAATCTTTGATCGAAATTGATGTTTTCGATCATTTTCAACATTCAAATTTTCTCTTGAATGCACTAACTATTGGTGTGTCTTTTGGGCATGAGTCTGTCCTTCTAGACCTCATATACATCTCAAAAAATTTGTTCAAAATATTGAAGAATAGAAGCAACTTCGAAAGTCGTTGAATCATTAGAATCATCAAAATAACTAGCAAGACAATGCACTCGATGGTCGAGACAATCTGACTGATTATTCATTGAACTTGGATGCAATCAAAATCCTCTAAACCATGGCTCGGATACCATTTGAAGGAAGTTATTACACTTGGCATCATAGAAATGCAAAAAATAATAAACTATTTGCAAAAACTTTTGGGTTATGCTCAGCAAAACCATTAACGTAAGAAAATGATGTCCTAATAGATTTTCTTATATTCTTATAAATATTGGAAAGAAATCAGGGTTACCTCTTGAAGTATGAGTCTCTAAGAGAAGAGACCTCCCAAATCAAGTCTGATCTGTGTTTGCTTCCTACAAACTTTGATGTCAACTTCTGGAGTTTGTCCACGCAAAGATGATCAAGCTCCTAATTTAGTTGCATGAAATCGGTCCTTCCTGTAGGGCCCTTCTTGGAGAAGAGAGTAGGATGCATATGAGAGTTCAAACTCTCAAAACTCTTCGCTTCTTCAACTCTCGAGGCAAGAGAATTTTTGTGGAATGAAGCATGCTCTTGGAGAGAGGCTGGCTATGCCTTCTCTTATATAGCATATTGGATGGAGCTATTTCCCATTTAGGGCATGGGCTTGACAAGAATGCCCGGTTAGGGCATGGGATTTAAAAATTTCCCAGTTAGGGCACCGATCAGCGAACGGTTCGCCGATCGGAAAACCGTTCGCCGATCGGTGCTTCCACTGACGCCGATTGAATTTTATATATATTAAAAATAATATATAATATTATTCCGGAATATTATTATCGGCAAACGGTTTGCCTGGGAATTTTTTAAATCCCATGCCCTAATCGGGCATTCTTGTCTAGCCCATGCCCAAAATGGGAAATAGCTCTATGAAGAGTCATACTCTTCATAGTAGATGCCCTCTTTCTCTCTCTAACCTTGGATGGTAGATGAAAGGTAAGGATTAATTCCTTATCCTTCAAGAAAGAGGACTTGAATTATTTCTTTTAATTCCCATCTAAAATAAATCAACAACTTATTGTAGAAGTTGTTTGTTGTTGAAGTTGCTGCTCATTGTCTTCATGATAATGTAATTATCATAATTGGTAATTTGTGAGAGAACCCTCATAACTTATGAATCTTATTCATTAATCCAAAAAAATGTAAATCTAATTTAGATTTAAATTTCAATGTGAATCATATTCACAAAAATACCTCATAGAAAAATGAACAGGACATTGTCTCAATATTGACATCACACACTACGGGTCCTAATTGTATTAGGACTTGTGAGATACAAATGCAGATACTTGGAGATAATGTCGCAGAGATCATACTATCCACACATATTGACTTGAAATTTGGACAACTATCCAATTTCAAGGTTTATACCATTTTTTAGAGAAAACAAGTCACTAACAAATGATGAGTTCGAGTTGAAATGATTCACTCTCTAAGTGAGTTCAATGAAACATGTTACACTCTCCATGAACTGGATAATGTATCAATGAGACGAACCTAGCTTCCTTGACTATTTCTAATCATAGTCCAAATCATTTTGAGTTTAGAAATGAGTCACCGAATATGTTCATCCATTTCCAACATTTAGACATTTAAATTGCAATTGGACATTGTATTCAAATTAAATGAGACTTAGTCCAAGTAATTCTCAAGTCATAAAGCTAAGAAGTGGAGCACTAAAATTCAATCGGTTTTATCATACTCTTAGAATGGAAGTATCATAGTAGATGATATATTAAGATAGATTTAACACTGATAATTCCCAATACTCATTTATCATTCACACTAAAAGACTTTGATTTATCCAACGTTCAAACTCTTGCTTGACTATCTTCTTCGGAACATATTAATGGATTTGTCATTCGATAATTGGATGACAATAGTACTCATATACTTTCCAAAAGTATATATTAATATCTCGAATTCTTGTCTTATTTCATAAATAAGATGACATGCATGTAATTCATCTGACCCTAAATTATCTCATGAGTGCGCTATGTCTCCCGGTTCATCAAGTATGAGCCTGTATGATTCCTTTGAAAGATCATACTTCTCATATTTATTCATATGCATACAAATTTGCCGTTATATGGACCTTAATTATGTCACCAACCTATTGGTCTATCAAATGTGCACATTCAGTCAATAGATTATCTGTATCTGGTCAAAGGATGTGTGCCTGATCGTGACCGTTATCATTAGTTAGGGAATTTGGACGTCAAGGTAGAGGCGAGATGCTAAAGAAAGATGCCGAGGAAGAAGTAGGAGATAGTCAGAGAAGCAAGAATTAGACCTTCCACTCTACTAATGAATTATCTATAATAATTCACAAATCCACATCGGCTAACTGCTCTCTAATAGCAATTGCTACGGTCGAGATTTCTTGATTTCGAAATGTCTCGAAGCGTAAAAAAACAGGATGATATATTTCATATTCATATCCGAATAAATCGTAAGAAAGTAGGTTTTTTACTTATGGACCTAGCAAAAGAAAAATTCAGGAGCTAGAGAAAATACATCTCAAGTATACCAATTAGTAGGAATGAGAGGATTAATGTCGGGCCCACAAGGATAAATGCTTGATTTACCCGTTCAAAGCAACTTACGCGAGGGACTTTCTTTAACGGAATATATAATTTCCTATTATGGAGCCCATATAGGGGTTGTAGATACTGTTATACGAACATCAGATGCTGGATACCTCACACGTAGACTTGTTGAAGTAGTTCAATACATTTTTATCGTAGAACAGATTGTGGTACTATTCAAGGTATTTCCATGAGTCCTCTTCTTTGTTACTTAGCACTTGCTAATCCTTATCCTATCTGGAAACCCAACAGGCATCGGTGAGCCATCGTAAGGATCTTAGTCAGCCAGCCAGTCGGCTAACAATAATAGCTTCTAGTCTGAGACATTTTGTAGTTTTTTTAGTTCTTTTCCTTCACCTTGATGTACATGTATAAGAAAACAGTGGGAAATGTTTTCTATGTAAGCCTTATTTTGTGAATGGAATAAAAATGTGAGATGCTATATATATAACATTTTATTGCAGTTTGTTTATGAATGTTATATGTTATTATTGGATAAAGCTATTGCTAAGTAACCATATCCGCTAACTGAGAGGATCAAGTCTTAGTTTACCTCGACTTCATCAAATCAACTCTTTGACTTGATTATTCTGTTATTTCTGAATCTCTATTCCTATGAAGAAAACCCGCATCAAGAATTCAGTTCGAAATCAATCTTTGAGGAAAGATTGATCTTTCTCAGATTGGAGATCTTTACTGAATATCACATATAAAAGTCGTTTGTATCGTCCCAACTATATGATACTCAATATGACTATGGTACATAACTCTAATTGTACGAATGAACATTAATAATAAGTGGATTCATAACTATTCATTTTAGATGTACATGATAAAACAATATCTTCATTGCATTAAATAGGTCGCTAGGGCTTACATGTCCAACACATCCAACACTCACCACCTAGACCAAGTCACTGGTATGGGTCAAGCCGCCCATCGAGCCTCGGTCCGCACGTGAGCTGGGTCATATGGGGGGACTATTTGCAGCTCCCACTTCCCAGCTTTATCTTTTTGCATCTGGGGCTCACCGAAAGCTATTTGCAGAGATGATCCAGCACGTTTCTCACATTACAATTAAGCCCTTGACCGTTGCTTTTATTTAGATTTATTTTTAAATTTTTTATTGTAATTAAGCCCCTGAACTTTTATGTAAATATCCTGAGCATGTGAATTCCCAAAATTGTGAAATTAGTCTTGTTTTAAAGTTTGTTTCATCCATTTATTTTGACATGCTTTATACCTTGTTTGGACTCGTATAAAATTAAATATTAACCTGTGAAATCCGTTGAATTGTCCACCTTGTATTAATTCTTATAAATTGTGCATAGGCCCAAAAAGTACAAAGAAGTACTTGTTTTGAAGCTCTCGATATTTAGAATTTAATTATGTACTTGATTAATAGATTTGAGAACTGAAATTGAGCATAAAATTGAGCAGAAGTTTCTGAAGGATTTTGGTCTTTAAATTGAGACCAATTATTCCCTCTAATTTTAGATTCATTTTGATGTGCTATCGAAAAGGGAATTGAACCTTGACTCACTTGCTCTGTATTTATATAGGGTTTGGGAGCTTATTTGTGGTTCTTGGTGTCATTCATTAGATCGATTTGGAGACATTGTGTAACAACCCGGATCCTGGGAGATCAGCGGAAACATATCAAATGCCATGCTGGATCCAAATGTTACTCTCGATCATCAATGATATCACAAATAACAGTCATGATCCATCTAATATTTTTATTATCCATAAAAGAGTACATCTCTAATACATATCCATGATCCTTTGTTCCAGTGGGCACAATGATATCCTTCCTTCAGACCTCGCAACGAGTCTCTAACTACAGCGAAATTTATTTTCACCATGACCTGCAATAAAAATACGAGAATATATGGTATGAGCCTAACGCTCAGTATGTGTCGAGATAAGGTCAAACCGGCTAGAGAAAAATCGAATCTTAACTAATCTACCTTAAACACTTCATTCATAATATAAATAATCACAATATGAGAACATTCTATTTATCTTCTTTTCCATTTATGAATAATATTCACCTACAATGTCCATGAGTGCAATTAGCAACATTCGTAATTGATTATAAAGAAGAAGTTCATGATTTTCCCTAATCATTCTCATGTAAATGTTTCATATGAGTTACTTAAAAATACCAAATCTCATATGCGTAAAGGTGTCATATCCATAGCCTATCATTAGTAATATTCAAAATTTCATTAACTCGATATATTAAAAAGAATTCACAACCGTCATATAACTTACTCATAATTATTATCATACATAAGGGTATTCATATAACATAGCATACAATATTTCACATATACCCTCACATATGTGGTATTTCATATTCACATATACACACATGCAACATATTTACTTTAATTTTCACATATACACTTAGATTTCATGTAATTGCACATATACACTTGGCATTTCACATAATTGCGCATATGCACTTCGTATTTCATAAAATTGCACTTATACACTTGACATTTCATATAATTACGTATATGCACTTACATTTCACATAATTGTACATATACACATCATTTAGCAAGAATGCACATATACATTTAATATTTCACATAACTGCATATATATACTTAACTTTCAATTAAGCACTTGGCTTCCTCTTAAGCACTTGGCTTATTCTTTACAGATTTATCTTATCTCATAATTTATTGGACGGCTATGGTAGCTTTACCGCTGGTACAAGCGGTCACTCAAGCATTACATATAACATGTTGACATCAGCACTGAGTCAATAGTGGACTTTCCACTAGGTTCTACTGAACCTGACACCTCCGGAAGGTGTTGCCTTTTAGGCCATCGATAAACGAACTCTAGAGGTGGCTCCCACCTTAGGTGTAGCACTTAGCTCCGATTACCGTTTAAGCGCCATTGTTTATGTTTAGGAAATTCTAATTCTTTAGAAACAATTTCCTTTTTCATACAATAGTGATTCATGTGAACATGTCAGTTCAAATATAAATTGTCAACTTTTATGACTTGATAGCTTCAGTAATCACTAATCACTATGGAATGTGATATACATAACATTATTCTTTATCAATAGTAGAAGATTGAACATTTCTCTATTACATACATAGTTATTCAGTACTTTGATAAGATCAGCTCATTGATGATAACTTTGTGGCTCTATTAATGTATTTAACAATGTGAGTGATGATACATACATATGATTCTAAGGTATGATGTTACATCGTATTTGTCACATGTGAAGAAACATAGCACATAACTTATACTATATTTATACAACATACATCATGAAATCAATAGGAGGCTGGTACAAAATGCTAGATTAAATACAAAGAGATAATTTACTTCTATATTAATAGGGTAAACTACAGTAGCATCTCAGTGAATAGGTCATATGCTGTATTATAGAATCAGATACGATATGAGGAATTGACACACACAGTAGGTGCTATAATAACATTTCAATAGTCATATCCATGTATACCCACCATTTGCCCATATACAAAATAATATATAACAAATAACTTAGGATATACTGACAAGGCAAACAGACACCACTTACTGTCTCACACATTATAGTCTCTATTTGCTAACATTATTGTGTAAGGCCTATTTAGAAATATATATGTATTATTAAAATAACGTCGGATCTTATTGCCATCCTCATACTGGTTACACCATACAACGATAAGGTATTATACAAGTATAACATGCTTATATCAAATACTAAACTCGAATTAATTCATGATGATGTGGACATATTTTATGAAGAACTTATTTACGTGTGCACAACATGTAGGAATAAAGATCCTTTTAATTACACAACAAACTTCACCATCCGAACTTATAAGAATAATCATGATTACATATTAACTAATTAACTTGAAAGGTGTAGGAGATAAAACATTGCAATCATCTCTGCAACTTCATCATAATCTTTCTTTTCACATATAACTTGAGATTAAGATGTAGAATTGTTTTGCATTAAAAAAAGTATAGAGAATGGATCTCATGAAGTTAACTAATACTTATCTACCATTATCAAGATATGCACTTAATTAGATGCATGGATTAAACCCTAAATCATTATAAAAAAGACGAAGTCTACATCCGTATAAAATATTATTTAAAATCAGGAGATTATTTCAAGTAGCAACTTTAATGGGGAACGAACCATGTTGGTTCGATTCAATAAACATAATGCTTAGATTTTATAAATCATTAACGATGCTAATAGATATGATCAAATAATTGTCTTGGACGTGTAGCTATATGGTCAATAATAGATCCTACGGGTTCGATGCATACCTTGGTGGCGCAAAAACATGAAGGCGATTTGATTACACTGGTCCAGATCATCGCCGACTACTTTGATGCGCCTCCAATCTTGTCAGGTCAAATTCAACATCGACGACGGGAAAATCATTGCCGGCGCTCACTGCGTTCGTCTCCAATTCCGTTGTATCAAAATTAGATATCAAGGTGGCGCACACCGGATCTCTACCTCTACCTCTTCCTCTCTCCCTCTCTCCCCACCTCTCGTTCACTCTCTTTCACTTTCTTCTCTCTGTCTCTCCCTCTACCCATTTCTCTCTTTCTCTATCTTAAGGAATGAGAGAAATAATCACATTCCAAAAGCTAGTCCCGCATGCATGGTAAAAGATGGTTGAAATGGCCTCATAATCGCCCATCTCTCTCTTCCTTTATCTCTCTCGATCACTTGGTCACTCTCCCTTTTTTCAGTCATCTCTCTCTCTCTCTCTCTTTAAGATGAAAGCAAACAATGGCACATGTCTTCCCATCCCATGCACGAAATCCACTTCCAAAAATAGAGGTGCCATGCATGGAATAAGGGTCTTGAATTGTCCATATATAACCGTCCATCTCTCTCTTTTATTATTACTTTATTCTTTTTTTATTTCTCATTTATGTGTTATCACAATTATACGAATGATATCATTGTTCCCACGAGAACAAAGGATCCTGGATATGTATCAGAGATGTACTCTTTTATGGATAATAAAAATAGTAGGTGCTTCCTGACTGTTATTTGTGATATCATTGATGATCGAGCGTAACACTCGAATCCGACATGGCATTTGATATGTTTCCACTGATCTCCTAGGATCTGGGTTGTTACAGGTGGTATCAGAGCAGTAGTTTCTTGGAGCATGAGATATCCAATCATAGATGACATAAGACTTTTAGTATAGGGAAAAAAGGGAAGTAGGAGAAAAAAAATTAGGAGACAGAAAATTTAGCATAACCTCTATGTCTTTAGAAGATAACATGAGTGGTAGAAGGCTGACCGACAGGGAGATAGAACTAGTCTTGAAGATTATAGATTATCCTAAGGAAGATAAAGTGATTTAATAGATCGGACACACTGATGACACAAAATTCCGAGCGACTATGGTAATCAGGTGTATCTAAGATGGTCGTTGCGACCTCGGTCACTCAGATGTGTCAATCAAGAAAAATGAACCACTAAATAAAAATAAAATCGATCAAACTCAAAACAGCGGTATAGCACCCAGGGTCGAACTCAAGGAGCACGGGTTCGCCGAGAGGCCTACGAAGTAGTAAAAAGAAAGAAAATAAAAGAACAAAATATTTTTAGTGGTTTTTGAATATTTTTATATTTTTTTTGGATTTTTAAGAAATTAAGAAAATAAGGAAAACAAAGAAGGCACACACTTCAACAAATTATTAAATGCACATAAATTCAACCAAAAATTCAAACAAAAATATTTTTATGTGTTTTATATTTTTTTATGTTTTTGGTGAATTTTTGAGATTTTTTTGATGATTGTTTAATTTTCTAAAAATCAAAAGGTGACTGAAATAGAGGGTACTGTCCAGCCGAGCCAAAAAGCCCTAGATAAAATATCTAAGAGCTGCAAAATGGCCTGGAGGTAATTTTCCTATAAAGAAGACAAAATGAGGAAAATTTAGGTACCAATTTTATTATTTTTGGGTTTTTGGTATATTTATTAGAATTTTTATAGGTTTTTATGTGTTTTTCAATTTTTAGGTGTTTTAGATAATGAAAAATAGCCAAAATTGGCTAGAAAATCAAACACATCAAAACACACAACAGACAATTTTTTTGTAATTTTTAAACACTATTTAATATTTTTTTATGATTTTTATAGCTAGACAGTGAAGAAAATGAAGGTTTTTGAATTTTTAAAAATAACAAACGAAATCAAAAATGTGCTAAAAAATCCACAAAAATCCTACACCATGGCAAGAGCCATGTATCAAATTTTCATTGGATTTGGAGGTGTTTTGATATTTTATTCAAAAATAAAGGATGGACACTGTGCACAGGGACCAAAGTGCAAATACCCAAAGTTTTGGGGGGTCTGGTGCAAAATACCCAGCAGAACACGCGCCACGCACGTGCCTGAGGCACTTAGGGACCCAAATGTAAGAAAAATAAGTCCCGATGACTTATTGGTAACAGGTACCAAAAGTCCAGGGGGCTTACCTGCAAATTACCCAAAATATATCGCACATGTGGAAATAAATCACGCACAGGGGTATAAATGCAAATAAGTAAAAGATTTCATTCATTCATTAACATCCAGAACTACAGGGGTCTCTACTGCAAATAACCCAAAATATCACGTGTCGATGCACGTGTCCACAACTGGCAGTGGTATAAATGCAAATAAACTAAAGCTCAGGGTCCAACATGCAAATTACCCTAAAATTAAACAACTGACTTTAATATTTACAGGACTAGAACGAAATAAAATAAAGACAGGGGCCTAAGGGTGAATTACCCTTTATTAAGCGGATGGGCTGGATACGCGCGACGTGGGGATCGGACGGCGGCTGGCAGTGGGCGCTCCAGATGTCGCCTCCTCAGATCGAACGATCAAGGCTGCTCCTGAGATGGACGGTGCTGATGAAATCTGGAGCGGGAGGGGACGATCAACGGCAACTGGAGGTCCTGGATGAACAGGCGGCCGGCGAACTTCGCCGGCCTCGTGGAAGCGCTCCCGGCCTCCTCTGCTGCACCTAAGGATCGGAGAAGCTCCGGCGTGGCTGTGCGCAGCTACTGATGCCCTCCGATGGCCCAGCCGAGCTCGGGAGAGCTCCGGCGAGGGTGGCGGAGGTAAGGCTCCTGGTCTGAACGTCGAAAGGCCTCAGATGACCTTTGTTTAACCTGCAAATCAACCAAGAAGACTCGCGGGTCGAGGGCAAAGTGCCTCGACCCAGTTAGGCGTAGCGACAGTGGCCGGTGGGTCGGGATGACGAGCTCCGACGAAGGTGGTGGACGGAGGAGCTCGGTTCCCAGCTCCTGTGCGAGCTGGGTCGAGTGAGTGGGTCGAGAAGGTGCGTCGGGGAGAGGTGACCGTGAGGGTCGATTCCGATGATCGGATAGTGGTCGGAACCGGGGTGAATCGGAGAAATACGGCGGCGACGCAAATTGGGCGAAAATGGAAATCAGCGAAGAGGGTAGGTTATCGGAGCTACCTGGGTGGTCGGAGAGACTGGGGAAGAGCTGCTGGAGCTCGTAGTCGTCGCCTCGAGGATCGTCTCGGTCCGAGGCTCGAAGCTCACGCGGGTGGCGGAGCTGCGGCAGCTGAGCTCGCCAGATCGATGGAATCGCCTCCTCTCCTCGCTGCAACAGGTCAAGGACGCGAGCTGTCACCTCACGCACTCTCTAGAGCTCACTGGAGAACGAAGTAAATGGCCAAAGATAGAGCAAATGGGTGGCGGAGCTACAGCTTTATACGGCTAGGGGTCCGGCTAGGAGAGATCGGGGCGAGCAGCGTAGCGCGCGGATCCCCATAACCCACCCCGGGCGTGGATCAGGGAAGAACAAGCTCGGATTAGAGCCCGGGGTTAACGGATTCAGGAGTCGGATCAAGCGGGTAAAAATCCGAGAAATCGGGTCCAAACTCAGATCCGCGGGAGGTGGTCCTGGGGGGGGGGGGGGGTAGTTGACCGGGCGGTCAACATCCCCAGGACCCAATGGAAATCGGCCACGTGGCTGGTTCTTGAAGTGCAAAATAATGGTAGCTAGGGGCCGAATTTGCAAAAACTCAAAACATGAAATATTTTTCTTTTATTTTTTTCTATTTTTTTAGTGATTTTTAATAATTTTTTCGAAATAAAAATAAGCTATGTACATAGTATGTACTATATAGGTATTTGTACACAATTAGGATTTTGATTTTTGATTTTTAAATTATTATTTTTGTATACTTTTATCCCTATTTTATATTTTATTTATTTATATTATAAAATAAAGAACAAAAAGGTATTTTCATTTTATTTTTATTATTTATTTGCATAGGTAAAATAAATATATATGTACATCTATATACATGGTATATGTACAATGTGTTTTTGTATTTTTAATTTTGCTATTTTTTATTTTGTTTTGATTTTAATTGTTTTTATTTTATTTATTTACAATATATAACATAGACTATTTACAAAAATTATAAAAATTAATTATATATATTTACAAGGTTAAATAAATACATATAAGTGGTTTATGTACATGGTGAAGGTGATGTTTTTGTTTTCTTTTTAATTTTTATATTTTTATCTTTTGTTTTAATATTTATAAATATATACAAGTATTTAAAAACATATTTTTGGTGAGGAAAATATTTATATTTTATTTACATAAATATTTACACAAGAGCCCCTACTACTTTGGCTTTTATGCGGTCAGGCCCATGCCGAGCCCTCCCTTGGGTTAGGTTGCTCAATATTTATTCTAAATATTTCGCTCTTTTTCTTTTTAATCTTTATTCTTTTATTTTTGCACAAAAACATGCTAATTATAGGTTTTTACACAATGCATGCTTTTGGTAATTATTCCTATTTACACATATCTACATGTATTTGCAAAGGTTTTTGTAGCTAAAATATAAGAATAAAGAGTGATGAATGGGTATTCATCACACACTAAACTGATTATTGTGGGGACAAAAGAAAGGGAGTCATATGGTTATATCATTCGACAAAGTTCATAATATATGTGTCTTATTTGGCAAAAAAAAATGTTTCTCATGTACGACTTGAGATTTTGGAAGTAATATGATATTTTAGATAAAGTTGTTAATGATCTTGACTATCCGCAAGAAAGGGATATTGACTTTACTATAGATGTCATACTAGTGACTACACTCATATGAGTTGGATGAGCTGAAAAAAATAAATTAAAAGAGCAACTAGATAATGATTTAGTGGACTTGGTGTTTCCCTTGGAGTGCTTTTATTGTTTGGACTCTACTAATTATCGAACAAGATCACTACAAAGATAAAATATTTGCTTCTTCATAGACGATCTATTGCAACAAGTAATTGTCTTCTCCAATATTGACCTCTAGTTAGGATACTGTTAGCTCAAGATCAAGGATATAGACACATCAAAAACTAGTAAGAAATCTTAGTAATTTAATTGACCTCACAAAAATACCAGCTACTTTATGAAGTTGACAAGTTGAGTATTTTGAAGAAAGTTGATGATACTCTTGATTGATAATATCTTAGTCCATTCACCAATTACCATCCACCATATTTCTCAATTTATTGTTGAGTTATAGTAATAGCCAATATGGATATCATTATCATTTTGGAAGACCTAACGGAAAAAAAAAATAAAATACAATGTATTATGATCTTTCATATGTGATAAAGTTTATCTGAAACTATCTAGATTATTGGTTATGCATAATTATGATCACTAGATCTAATTAATTCTGGATGAGACGATAATTTTTTTTCAAGATCTTTACTTAATTATACCTATATGCTAAGTTAATTTATATTGAATTTTTGGATATGTTAATTGCTACCGATTGACACCATCCTTTTTAACATATTGACATATCCCGACATGAGTTAGAAATGTCATTCTTTGTATATACTATAGTTGTATACCTTGATATATGATTGTCATATTAGGTGAATGACAACCCACAAATTGACCCGTACAAATTCCTATCAAATTTTAGTTGGGTTAGTAATTCTTGTCCCTCACATGAAGATATGTTCTTGCTGATTTACAATCAAGATCTTGAAGGAGGCAATTATTTTATTAACAGAGAATTCTTAGATACAAGGGAATGGATCTTACAGTAAGAGAACAAGAAAGTTGGTCCCATAAACGTGAAGAGCAAATAGAGGTACACGAGATTGAGATATGAGTCAAATATCATGATTTTTTAAGTCTTTTGACTAGTAAATTTCAGGATGAATTTTTTTGTAGTGGGGTAGATTGTAATGACACATAAATGAGAAATAAAAAAAGAATAAAGTAATAATAAAAGAGAGAGACGGGCAGTTATATATGGCCAATTCAAGACCCTTATTCCATGCATACCACCTCTATTTTTGGAAGGGGATTTCATGCATGGGATGGGAAGAGACGCGTGCCATTGTTTGCTTTCATCTTAAAGAGAGAGAGAGAGACGAATGAAAAGAGGGAGAGTGACCAAGTGATTGAGAGAGACAGAGAAAGAGGAAGAGAGAGATGGGCGGTTATGAGGCCATTTCAACCATCTTTTCCCATGCACGTGGACTACTTTTGGAATGTGATTATTTCTCCCATTCCTTAAGATAGAGAAAGAGAGAAATAGGTAGAGGGAGAGACAGAGAGAAGAAAGTGAAAGAGAGTGAACGAGAGGTTGGAAGAGAGGGAGAGAGGAAGAGGTAGAGGTAGAGATCCGATGTGCGCCACCTTGATATCTAATTTTGATACGACGGAATTGGAGGCGCACGCAGTGAGCGTTGGCAATGATTTTTCTATCGTCGATGTTGAATTTGACCCGACAAGATTGGAGGCACGTCAAAGTGGTCGGCGATGATCTGGAACAGCGTAAGCAAATCGTCTTCATGTTTTTGCACCACCAAGGTATGTGTCGAACACGTAGGATCTATTATTGACCATATCGCTACACGTCCAAGACAATTATTTGATCATATCTATTAGCCTCGCTAATGATTTATGAAATCTAAGCATTATGTTTATTTAATCGAACCAACATCGTTCGTTCCTCGTTAAAGTTGCTACTTGAAATAATCTCTTGATTTTAAATAATATTTTATATGGATGTAAACTTCGTCTTTTTTATAATGATTTAGGCTTTAATCCATGTAATTAATTAAGCACATATCTTGATAATGGTAGATAATTATTAGTTAACTTCATGAGATCCATTCCCTATACCTTTTTAATGCAAAATAATTCTACATCTTAATCTCAAGTTACATGCGAAAAAAAAATTATAATGAAGTTGCAGAGATCATTGCAATGTTTTATCACCTACACATTTCAAGTTAATTAGTTAATATGTAATCATGATTATTCTTATAAGTTCGGATGGTGAAGTTTGTTGTGTAATTAAAAGGATCTTTATTCCTACTTGTTGTGCACACGTAAATAAGTTCTTCAGAAAATATGTCCATATCATCATGAATTAATTCGAGTTTAGTATTTGATATGAGCATGTTGTACTTGTATAATACCTTGTCGTTGTATGGTGTAACCAATATTAGGATGGCAATAGGATTCGACGTTATTTTAATAATACAATATATATTTCTAAATAGACCTTACACAATAATGTTAGCCAATAGAGACTATAATGTGTTAGACAATAAGTGGTGTCTATTTGCCATGTTAGTATATCCTAAGTTATTTGTTATATATTATTTTGTCTATGGACAAATGGTAGGTATACATGGATATGACTATTGAAATGTTATCATAACACCTACCGTGCATGTCAATTCATCATATCGTATCTGATTCTATAATACAACATATGACCTATTCACTGAGATGTTACTATAGTTAACCCTATTAATATGGAAGTAAGTTACCTCTTTGTATTTAATCTAGCATTTTGTATGCAATCTAGCCTCCTGTTGATTTCATGATGTATGTTGTATAAATATAGTATAAGTTATGTGCTACGTTTCTTCACATGTGATAAATACGATGTACCATCATACCTTAGAATCATATGTATGTATCATCACTCACATTGTTAAATACATTAATAGAGCCACAAAGTTATCATCAATGAGTTGATCTTATCAAAGTACTGAATAACTATGTATGTAATAGAGAAATGTTCAATCTTCTACTATTGATAAAGAATAATGTTATGTATATCACATTCCATAGTGATTAGTGATTACTGAAGCTATCAAGTCATAAAAGTTAACAATTTATATTTGAACTGGCATGTTCACATGAATCACTATTGTATGAAAAAGGAAATTGTTTCTAAAGAATTAGAATTTCCTAAACATAAACAATGACACTTAAACGATAATCGGAGCTAAGTGCTACACCTAAGGTGGGAGCCACCTCTAGAGTTCGTTTATCGATGGCCTAAAAGGCAACACCTTCCGGAGGTGTCGGGTTCAGTAGAACCTAGTGGAAAGTCCACTATTGACTCAGTGCTGATGTCAACATGTTCTATGTAATGCTTGAGTGACCGCTTGTACCAGCGGTAAAGCTACCATAGCCGCCCAATAAATTATGAGATAAGATAAATCCGTAAAGAATAAGCTAAGTGCTTATGAGGAAGCCAAGTGCTTAATTGAAAGTTAAGTGTATATGTGCAGTTATGTGAAATATTAAATGTATATGTGCATTCTTGCTAAATGACGTGTATATGTGCAATTATGTGAAATGTAAGTGCATATACGTAATTATATGAAATGCCAAGTGTATAAGTGCAATTTTATGAAATACGAAGTGCATATGCGCAATTATGTGAAATGCCTAGTGTATATGTGCAATTACATGAAAGCTAAGTGTATATGTGAAAATTAAAGTAAATATGTTGCATGTGTGTATATGTGAATATGAAATGCCACATATGTGAGGGTATATGTGAAATATTGTATGCTATGTTATATGAATACCCTTATGTATGATAATAATTATGAGTCAGTTATATGACGGTTGTGAATTTTTTTCATATGTCGAGTTAATGATATTATGAATATTGCTAATGATAGGCATATGGATACCTTTATGCATATGAGATTTGGTATTTTTAAGTAACTCACATGAAACATTTACGTGAGAATGATTAGGAAAAAATCACGAACTTCTTTTTTATAATGAATTGCGAATGTTGCTAATTGTACTCATGAACATTGTAGGTGAATATTATTCATAAATGGAAAAGTAGATAAATAGAATGTTCTCATGTTGTGATTATTTAAATTATGAATGAAGTGTTTAAGGTAGATTAATGAAGACTTGATTTTTCGCTAGCCGGTTTGACCTTATCTCGACACATACTGAGCGTTAGGCTCATGCCATATATTCTCATGTTTTTATTGCAGGTCATGGTGAAAATAAATTTAGCTGCAGTTAGAGACTCGTTGCGAGGTCTGAAGGAAGGATATCATTGTGCCCACTTGAACAAAAGATCCTGTATATGTATTAGAGATGTACTCTTATGGATAATAAAAATATTAGATGGTTCCTGACTTTTATTTGCGATATCATTGATGATCGAGAGTAACACTCGAATCCGGCATGACATTTGATATGTTTCCGCTTATCTCCAGGATGCGGGTTGTTACACATTTATTCTGCAAAAAAAACTTTAAGAAGTTGCATGCATCTCATCGAGTCAACCTAATTGAACCATTTATCGAGTAAACTAACTAATTGACTTTGAGAAAAAATAGCATAACCCCATCTCTCTGAGTTAAATCCAGGAAAAATAAAAACAGCTAACCCCACCTCTTCAGAGAGATACCTTCGTGATCGGTTCTGCAAGATTCGCTTCACGCCCGTGCTACAATAAGTTTTTTCCCGGAAGGGGCATGGCCCCCTCCGTAATGCCCACTCAGGGCATGTCAGAATCATATTTCCCGGTCATGGTATTGATCGGCAAACGGTTCGCCGATCGGTAAACCGTTCGCCGATCGATAAATCCAATTGAGCGGTGCGGCTGTAATGCGTTAGGGGGACGCCTATCAATCGGCGAACGGTTCGCCGATCGGCGAACCGTTTGCCGATCAATGCCACACAGCAACTATTTTGGAATTGATCGGCGAACAGTTCGCTGATCGGCAAACCGTTTGCCGATCAATGTCCTGACCGGGAAATATTATTCTGACATGCCTTGAGTGGGCAATACGGAGGGGACCATACCCCTTCCGAGAAAAAGCTCGTGCTACAACACTGATGACTTAGATAGGAGCACACGTTATTACAAAAATTTGGAAGGGCACAAGTATATTTTAAAATTTTGTTATTTGACTTTTCTCAGTAAATATTTATTTTATATTTTACTTTTATATTACAATCGCCTAAGAATTTCAAAATTATATTATTATAAAAGTATTTCCATATAAAAAATATGTGATTTTACAAATAAGAACATGCATTACTTATATATAACTAAACTTGTAGTTTCATTACTTATGGACGAGTATTATTTTCATTTTGAATTTAAATTAAATGTAAATGCTGTTAAAAAAGGAGTTATAAAAGTAGATATAACATTTATAAGTGTGATTTTGAATTTTAATATAGGTACAATAGAGGTAGAATATAGACTATTTACGTTTAATAATATTTAAATTTGTAGTTTTTGATGTTAAATTTGTAGTTTTTGATGTTATATTTAAACTTTTAGATAACAAGTAAACGTGAGTGCGCATATGCCGAAGTTAGAGATAAATAAATACAAGTTAGCAAAGTTTGGCTTATGCTAAATCGAATCTTTGATTTGTTTGATATTTATCGAAATTGAAACTTTAATACGCTTTCTTGTATGCTTCATATTTAGTCTAGAAGGTTTTAATAAAAATAATTTACTTAGAGTTAAAATTTAAAAGGATATAAATTTCTATAGTTGTACAAGGGGGACAAATCCCATCTTTTGACCTTTAAATTTTGTAATATTTTTCGTTGTCTGGTATCAAAATTATTATTTGTATACAAACTTCGAAAGTGAACATAAGTTAATTTTTTTTATGAATAAATATGGGTCACTTTATTTAATATTTTTTCACAGCAAAGATGAATTTTGTTGGTTAAATTAGATTTAGTCGATTTATCTCACATTTTCTATTTGTATTTTTTTATTTTAGAAAGTACAAAAAGGCTCATTGATTTGTTAGATGAAATTCCGTTTGTAACTACGGAAGTACTTAAGCTATGCATTTATACAAATACTGATTGAATTCTTTTGTCTTTAATTTATTTTTTTTTAATTTTCAAAAAAGTTATTTTAACTTATTGTGTATGCTAGAGTCATACAATATATTTTTGTAGAATATATTTTTTCTAAATTGTTTTATACTGTAAACATAATATTTGTGTTCAGTTTACTCTTTTGTTTTTACTTGATTTTTTCTAAGCTTATTCCTTTTCTGTTCATTTAGTATCATCACTACCATTCTTGCACGGTTATATATATGAACGATTATAGTACTTCAAAAGACAGCTATTGTTCCAAATATAAATAATTAGAGCCCCTAAAATTTAAGACATGCATATATATAAAGATGATGTATCTTTATTTTCAAACATTTAGTTAAGTTAAAACCGATAATTAACCTCCGAAACCATGTCGCTAATCGCCTCTGCCAGTGCAGTAGTTAGACCACATAATGGTCCAATTACAGAGTCTGTGTTATCTCTACCCAAATAAAGAAGGACCATTCGCCCTCCAACCTTCAGTTCTTCGGCCCTTGATCTGAGAAATAGAAAGAGATCCTTTTGAAATTGGTCCATGTAGGATTTGATCAAGACCGGGGAGCTCGTCTTCGACAGATATATGCTGTTCTTGTTCAGCCGAGCACCTTCGTCAGTTTGAAGATCTTCAGGCACCTGTAGTTGAGATTGAAGCCATCGTTTGCATAAGAATATGATGCGATTGGACTTGGGAGTTAAAAATAAAACACTGTTTTCTACTTCTGATATGATAAAAATAGTGGTGTTTCATGAGAGATGAAATTTTATGATAATTATTCCATACCTGTCAAGTGTTCATTATTTTAGAACATAAGAATACACGTAGAAAGATGGATCTATTTGCTAATCGTACTGCACGCAAGGCTGTCATTAAATTTAATCAATCCTGAATAAACTATAGAGAAGAGATGGTGAATGCCGTACCATTGATAGATAATGAATGCTGTAAGAAGAGTACACGAAGTCGATACTGTTCTTGGGAAATATCTTCCCATGGAACGAACCAGGAACACCTGATACGTAAACTGGTGCAACCTTAGAGGACTCATCCTCTTTCCAAGTTTTATGATCATAAAATTCTTCAAGGAACGGTGCGATCGATCTGAACAACGTATTGAAATCGTTTCCGGGAAGATCGTTCAAGAAGAACTGGACATCCGGCAAGCATCTGTTCATCTGTTGGTAGCATCTGGAAATGGTGACGACTGCTTCGCGTATGAGCAGCAGAGCGTTGGGACCTGAAGAACAACCCAAATCTGCCATAGCTATCTTCTCATCGAACTGGTTCACGCAGCACATCTCCATGATTGCCCCTCTTAGCACTGCCATAGATTCCAGCGTCGCTTCCTTCTGAATCAGAACGCGGATATTAGGGAAAAAAAACTTCTCCATAAGAGGGAGATCATGGAAGTCATCACCTGGATGAGAGAATTGGCAGCATAACTATCTTCTCCGGAACCCCCCACCATATGAACTACTTTGTTTACCTCCATAGATATCAATCTAGATCTCTTAGTTTCTCTCTGATGGCAGTGTTCAACTTTGTTAAAGCCTTTTATATAGATAGGAGGAGCTTAGCCCATGGTTTGCCAATTCCCATATTCTCATGAACCTCTGACGGATTTTCCAGGAAGCAGGTGGAGACTTGTTATTATAATATCTTTCATAAGTTTTTTTTCGGTGGCATTCACATATAAATTTTTCCCAAAGAGCAGAATCGAAACGTTAAGGTTTGCTGTTGGATCTAAGTGCGATTATGTGTTCTACTGTTTGCTTGTAGTATTAGACAGAAAACAGATTTTCAGATCTAAAAACTAAACAGATTCTTACACTGTAACGAAAAGGATATAATGATGTTTTTTTAATGTGTCACTATATTGTCCATTTTTCAATTTATATATCATGATCATATTATTTTGTTACTAAATTATTTTTGTACTTGAAATTAGCGATGAATGTCATATTCACTGTTATATCATTGGTGGCGGTTCATATAGCAACCTTATCTATTGCCATTTTTCAAATTTTTATCCAATTATCTTGAACTAAAAATTAGCGACGATTAACTAAAATTTTAAAAACTGACAATGGATAAGCATTGTTATATGTACCAACACTAATGATATAACAAGCAATATATTTTTTATCCCTAATTTTTACTATAAAAAATAATTTCATGATGACTGATATTGTTATTACATATTTAACAATGGATGATATAGGGCCGGATGTTAGAAAAGCCATCGTTATAGATCCATTTTGTATATATCTATTAAAAAAGTTCAACATTCTATATATTCACATTAGTGTTTCAAGCGGTTATATTAAAAAAATCATATTTATTATATGAACTATAATATGAGTTTGAACATGTTATATATTTGGATAAAATGGAGCTACCTCCCATAGGGGGGCTAACTTGGCTCCCCCATCCTATTTTTCTTAATTTTTTATTTTTTTAAAAATGAAACAGTGAATATTTAGCACTATATCTCTATACTGTCATTCAAGTTTCGCGTGAAACAAAGACTCCTATAACATTCATCCAGACGAGGTCAATTTCAACGGTTCTGCAACCGTTAAAAAATAATTGTCATGATGGATGTGAAATTTGAATGACATAATATATGAATATAATGATGTGTTTTCACAATTTTATTTTTAAAAAAATAAAAATAGAAAAATGGGACGAGTCAAGTTAGCTCCTCCAGAAGACACATCTCCATTTACCTTATATATTTATAGCATATTAAATATAATTGTCCGTACTATTTCGTCATTTCCTGCTATCCACCATATATAGTTGGAGAGGATTCTGTGTGATGTTTTACATTCTTTTTAACATTTGAAGCTGCAACAATAATGTGAACATGTTTATCTACACATGAGTACCACGTAGCTATCAACATGAGATTTGGGTAGATTTTTAAGTATATATTTATGTATATATATTGTCTTTTATTTGTTATGGATATATAGTATATCCGCCCAAGAATGTGCCCACAAAATAACCCATTGTTAGAGTGATCATACGAAGTTTCTATCATTAATGAATGAAAGAAAAACAAGAATAACCTCAATATAGCGTCGGGTTGTTGGAGTATGGAATTTGTTGTAGAATGGAAATATATCTATGGATGAAAATACCATATTATGCATGATTTATTGATGAATATGGGATTCATCTACGTTATTCGTACATTTTATGCCAGAATCTTTAACAAATACATGCAAATGATTGTTAACTTCTCACTTTTATAAATACATATTTCATTAATAAACAAATGAAGTTAATATCTCACTTTTGTAAATACATACTTCATGAATAAACAAATGAAATTAACACTAAAAATACCACAAAAGGAATAAAAATAGAGAAGAAAGAAAAAAGAAATCAAGGATATACATGTGTATATATATGTAAAGACTTAGCCCCAACCCAGAGATAAGTCATTACTGACTTGGTCAAGGTAAGTAGAAAGAGATTTGATATAATAGAGAAAACTACAAAAAGAACTATTTTGTACATAAAAAAGAGAAATCTTCACTATTATATATTATGCAAATGTACTATCAATGGCCCTTATCTCCTCCTACTTTATTACTGACCGACCAAGTCAATATTGATCCGGCCTCAGGGTTTAGGATCATTCAATACCTTTGATATTTCATTTTTTCTTTTCTTTCCTTTCTTCTTTTTTTTTAGTATTAAATCTCTTTCTTTACACAGTATTTATAGTACAAACCTTAAATATTATTTCTTGTATTTTAATGATGTTTACATGCATTTATTTAGGGTTTTAGGGACAAAATGAAAGAATAAAAGTAATGAAATTGAGATTCATCAAACCTACAGCAGATGCAGTACCCCCTCAACTCCAATACTGCTAGTTTCCCTCGATCAACAACAGCAGTCGGTCCATCGGGGTCCCATTCAGTACCAACAATATCCCCTTCAACAGAGCATACATATGGATTTAAATGATCTTTTACAAATAACAAACAAGGTATATGATAACAACATGATCTATAAGGACAGAATCAAGCATTGTCATGATCAACATACCATGCGCAAGAATTTTGTCCCATGGCAGAAGTTATGGTTAATCAATGCCAACTTGAAGATTTACAAGGGCATGTTAAAATCCAAGTGGATGGTACCCTTCATTGTTAGCAAAGTGCATGAGATGACAGCGTAGGAATTTCATATTCTACAAATGGTGTACGATCGTTCCTCGCAAATGGGCAACTTCTTAAGCATTTCATATGATCATATGAGCAGTTGGCCCATGTAAAAGAGATCTCCTTCTTGCGTATCCCAGAATCTCATGCATGACACCTCACTACTCCTGGCATCTGCAGGCATCTTACCAAATTATCCTTGTTTCTCTATATATTCCCCAATATCATCATTTCTCATACTTACTTCTTCTTCTATACTTAGGCTGACAAGAGACTACGTATCAGGGGATCGATACCCTCCCTATATATTTATGCATTCCTTCATTCTCCTCTTAACCTCGATCGCCCCATATTTGCTCTCTTTTAGACGTAGGCTACTCAGAGCCTGAGTATGGGGGATGGTTGATTGTTATACATCTATTTTTTTTCACTCTCTTACGCATAGTACGAGCTATGTCTCTTAGTCGCCTTTTGTGCTCTGAGGACATAACACACGTTAAGTATAGTGGGTGTATATATATTACATACATACTTTACCCATAGCTCGTATTTTCACGTATTATATATATATATATAATATTCAATAAATATGGTATGGGTAACCACTTGTAAAATTTATAAAATTTAAAAATCACAAAAATGTGTCATAAAAATATGGTATTTTATATACATATAACACTACAAAAAATACCACTTTATATAGATGAAGTTCTTTGATTTTGGTGCCTTCATGAAAGTTGTAGATATCATCGAGACGAGAAACTTTCATGAAGAAATCCTTTTGATTTGGCATCATTTCTTTTTTATCTTGATTTTTCTTTGATTTTATTTTCTGAATTTTGTGGAGGAGAAACGTGGCGGCTCCAGGAGCTGCCACCCACCCCTCATTTAACCTCTTAACCTCCTCCTTTCTAGGTCGTTGGATGGAGCACCCTTTATCCTATGGCCCCTGATTCTTTATCCACCTTTTTGCTGAGTTTGTATACATCAACTAGTCAGTCTACCTAAAAATCTCCTTTTAAACATGTCTACGGTTTCTCCATTCCACATATCATTGACAGAATTACTTTAGTTCGACCCAAGAGAACAAGTGCTAGTGCAGATGAGTTGACTCATCAAATCCACCGACTATACTAAGAAATCCATGCCAAACTTCAAGATACTTCCACCAAATATCTAACCTAAGCCAATGTCCATAGGAGGGAAGTTGAGTTCAAAGAAGGGGACTTGGTAATTGCCCACTTTCAGAGAGAGTGTTTTTCTGATCCACCACAAATTAAGCACAAATAATTTTGATCCTTTCAAAATCATATGGAAAATTGGTCGAAATTCCTATGTATTGGATCTGCTGCAAGAATTCAGCACTTCGCTTATATTTAACATATCTGATTTATATCCATATTTTGAGAAAGATGCAGCTAGACCAAAAATTCTGCCAATGAGTTCATCAACAATCACTGCAACTGCACCATCTTCAGATGTCGTTGATGATATCTTGGATGTACGTAACTTGGCAACACGTCACGGAATTACTCGACATTTCCTAGTATGATGGACAGGGTACCGCTTGGAGGATAGTTCGTGGACTGAATGACATGAGTTTGAGAAGCTATGCTCGGATCTTTTTGAGAACTACTACAAGGCAATCTTGCTGGAGAAAGATTCTCTTGAAACAAGGGGGAACAAATGCAATTTAGAGCCCATTCAAGGGGTCAAATAGAATTTTATCATGGTACGAGAAATAATATGGGCCTCATTGCAATTGTTTTTTTATTATGTAATTTTTTGAGTCCGATGGTTTAAGGGTTTGGAAGGTGCTCTCAGAATGGTATAAAAGAGGGCATTGGGGGAAAAGTTCAACATCTTTTGTAGGCCCTACTTATCTTTCTCTCCTCTTCCTTCCCTCTCTCCACGAAACCCCTTTCCCTTCTCCCACCATTCTTTCCCTCTAATCTTAACCTTCTCCTTTTTCCTACTCCCCTCATCTCTACAGCCACCATCCATGCCATCACTGCCTCCACAGATTACCACTACCCCAAAAGGCCAACTTGATTCCACCACTAGCTACTCCACCACCACCAACATCCGTTGCATCCAACTCTCATCAACCTATTTCCCCGCCTACTCTAATAATGTTACTGCCAACTATCCTTTTGCACCTAACCACACCGCCACCAACCTTACTGATGTCTACTTTTCCCTAGTTTCCCTTACCAGGTGCTGACTCCTGCAACTACAACCTTCCTAGAGCCCGTCTTTGTCTTAATCTCGGAGTTCATTCTGTTCAGTTCTGGGTTATAGATTTTCGATCCAGTAGAAGGTTTGTTGTTGTTTCTTAAAAATAAAGTGACATTTTTCTTCCCTTTACATTTCTTCTTCCGTTTATATACATTGTACCGAATGTAGAAATGGATGTCTTTTAATTTATTTTATTAACATTATTCTCATTTGATACTCCATGGTTCAACAATTCATGATATATCATTTTTTTTGAAAAGCTTAATTCACTACTCTTTTTGTGAGATTGCATCAATTATTATTTAAATCATATCGTTTAATACCATGTTTGGCCTATTTTAGGGCGGTGATTTATTAGCAACATTGCATGGGATTGGATTTTCATACTTTGCTTAGATTGTTGCAATAGTACGTCATACTTTTGAGTTTGCATATCTGGTTAGGTCAATCCATGTCTACTTTGACTGCATCATTAATTATACATATTTGGATGGTGATTATCATTCCCTAGATGAGATTTATGTCAATTATGTAATACGTTGCACCTAACAGCCCGGTGGCAACTCGTACTTGCATGTGCTTGATTAATATGAATGATACACGATCGGATATCGATATTTACAATTATACCTCATTGTGAACTCTAAACAATGAATGGAAATCTCATAATATGTGTAATATTGTTATCTTATTAAAATTAAATTAATAAAAAAATAAGATTGGTGAGAGTCGGACACGTCCATGCAGCGAAGGAGGCTTAGGGATTCATGATGTGGCATGCATGAACAAAGCACTGCTGGCAAAGTGGGCCATTCAGATTTGGGGAGAGTCAGATAGGTTGGTGGCCAGACTTTTGCGAGAGCTATACGGAGTACGGGGCCCCCTAGAGGTAGGGAAAGTGTAGTTCGAGTCCCCTCTATGGGGCAGAGTGCGGGAAGTTCTATCATTGTTGGCTCCGAAGCTGCGACCAAAGGTTGAAGCGGGGAGAGTTTTAGGTTTTGGTGAGATGATTGGGCGGGAGATGGAATGCTAAGCAGCAGATTCCCGAGGCTTTTTGCCATGACAGCGACAAAGGAGTGCTCTTTGGTGCAAGTTGGGACATCAAGGTCCTGGGATCCACAGTTCGTGTCAGTTCTCTGAAGTCAATGTTCAGATGAGCTATCCAAGATGCAGTCATTTTTGTCTTTTTTTTTATATTTTTCTCTATTTTTGTGATTTTAGGTAATTTTTATGAACTTTTAGATATTTTTAAACTATGAATTACTCCAAAAAAGGGAGTTAATAAAATAGGTTGAATTTTTTAGAGATTTAAAAAATAGAAATATAAGTGCAAAATTTCTCAAAACTATATTAATATGTAGTATATAACATATATATATATATACAGAAGAAAACTATTTCTTTGGATTTTATAAAATTTTGCAAAATTTAAAGGGTTAGGAAAATTTTCTCTATTTTTAAGGTTTTACTTTTATTTTTTGGGATTTTTCATCTGGAGTGATATTATATAGTACTATATAATATCTATTTTTTTAAATTTTTAGATGTTAGGGTTAGGATGTTTTATAGTTTTTTCGTATTTTTATAGTTAAACATGGAATAAAGAGCTCTTAAATGATTTTTACCAAATAGAGATTACAAGTAAATGCAAAATAAAAATATGAGCGTGAGTAATCAACATACCATGCATTTGCTACTATTTTTCCATAATTTTACAAGCACATGAGATATATAAATAAAAATAAAAAGATGTAATTTAATTTATAATGCCAGCGAGGGCATTTTTGCAATAAAAATAAAAGACAAATATTAATGTGCAAAACCCCAGAATTTTAACATTGTTGTACAATTTTTACATATTAAAATGAAATAATAAAACTAGGGAGGATTTCTCTGCAAATTGGTCACCTCACGTGGGTTGTCACATGAGGTGAGCTGGTACGGGCCTCGATGCAAATACTAATAAACTTAGGGGTCCATATATTTTTTACATAAAATATAAAGTGTATGTTAATACGTACAAGACTAAAATAAAATATACAAAAAGCAGGGGTGTGTTATGCAATTACCCCCACGTAAGGCCCTAAGTTGGTCGGCTCTTGGTGCTTCAACGTGGCGTGATGGACGGTCGAGGATACGTACCACTTCGACTTTAATCAACAACCCAGATTAGATCCAGGCCGAAGGCTTGATCTAACAGCTGAAAAGTGGTCTAGAAGAACGCGCAAGAACGCGACCGTGGCTGACATTGATCGCTCGATTCGCTGGCCTCGACCCTGATCACCACACTGATTACCTCTTCAACCCCCTGGAACACCTCTACGTCAGCAGGTGCCTTCAAAGAGGTCCACGGTCTATCGGAGGGACCTTGGAGCTTCACTGACCTAAAGCTTATGTTCAAGCCTTGTAGTGTTGCTCTAGGTGGTCTCCTTGAGCGCACTCCTGCACAAAATTGTCGATGGGATTGAGCCGAAGATGCCCAACCTTATATTGAAGCTGAGCAACAAGGGAATGGACGAAGTGGAGAGGTTCGATGAAGGAAGAGGAAGATGAACCTAGAGCAGGCGAGAGGGATCGAAGATGAAATGAAAGAGGGGTTGGAGACAGTCGGAGCACGTCGGATTTGTGGCTGAAGCCTAGAGTTCTAGCAAAATTGATTTTTTAACTTAAATTAATCTAAGGACGAATTAATGAAACTAAAGCTAAATCTAAGATCTAGAATGAAAGGCACTAAGAAAACTAAAGTTAACAACTCAAGAGGACGTACCAGAGCAGGAGGAAGTTTGATCGAAGGAGCTCCGGTGAACCTCGAATCTCGCCAATTATGTCCCTTTTCCACTGATCGCCGCCCAAATGACAGAGGTAAAAGGTCTAAAGAAATAAATCACAATGTCGTTGCGACCTCAATCACTCGGGCTGAGTAAATCAAGAAAATAAACCACTCACAAAGAGATCAATCAATCAATACACAAGAAAGAGCGGTCTGCTATAGGTTTAACCTGGTATAGCTCCCAGGGTCGAACTCAAGGAGCACAGATTGGCCTTGCGGCCTACGATGTAGTCAGGAATCCAAAAAGTTTTTTTTAAGGTTTTTATTTGTTTTTGAAATTTTTTTAGATTTTTAAAAGATGAGAAAATGACAGGAAGCACACAAACACTGGACTTCAACAATTTATACACCACACAAAAATGATGCAAAAATTCCAGAAAATTGGTTTTTAGGTTTTTTATGTTTTTTACTGTTTTTGGTGAATTTTTGAGATTTTTCTAATAGATAACATAATTATTAAAAATCAAACAATGCAAAGAATGTAGGGTACTGTCCAGCAAGGCTTAAGATCCAAAAATAAAATAATTTTGGATCTCAAACAGCCGTGAAGGTGATTTCCCTAAAAACTATGAAGAATAAGGAAAATTTAGGCACCCTAATTATTGTTTTTGGATTTTTAATTTATTTACTACAATTTTTATGAGTTTTTAGGGGTTTTTCAATTTTTATGGTTTTTAAGTGATGAAAAGTGGCCAAAATTGGCTCGAAAATCAATCAACCAGTAAACAACATTACCTTATTTTTTTAGAATTTTTGGTGGAGTTTTTATATTTTTTTGGTATTTTTAAAGTCAAACAGTGGCGAAAATAAGGGTTTTTGAATTTTTAAAAATAATAAATGAAATCAGAAATGTCTCCAAAAATCATAGAAATTCCTACACCATGGCAGGAGCCATGTGTCAAAATTTCATTGGATTTGGAGGTCGTTTGATATTTTATTCAAAAATAAAGGTAGGGCACTGTGCACAGGGACCTAAGTGCAAATACCCAAAAGTTCTGGGGTCCTGGTGCAAAATACCCAAGAAGTCACGTGCCAAGCACGTGCCTGGGGCACTCAAGGACCTAAATGTAATAAAAATAAGTTCCAAGGATCTATTGATAACTCGTATCAAAAGTCCAGGGGCTTATATGCAATTTACCCAAAAATAATTCGCACATGTTCAAAATCAATGCTCACAGGGGTATATATGCAAATAAACAAAACATTTCATGCATTCATTAACATTCCAGAACTACAGGGCAAGATACGCAAATAACCCAACAAAACACGTGCCAAAGCACGTGGGTCTCTACTGGCAGGGGTATAAATGCAATTAAAATAAAGCGCGAGGGTCTCTATGCAAATATCCCAGAAAATAAACAACGTGAATTAAAAGTTACAGGACTAAACTGAAATAAACAAACTACAAGGGGGCCCTATGATATTTACCCCTTTATTCGCCAACGGTCGGATGTGCGCCACGTGGGTGATCTGACGGCTAGGAATAGCTGGTGCTTCACCCCTTTGGCCTTTGGCTCTGATCGACGGCGGAGGGAGAGGCACGTGGACGATCTGACGGTGATGGACTCCGGTCTCTCTCCTCTGCTACGGATGGCTCCGATGCGCTCCTCAAATGGATCAACGGTCGCTGCTCCTCAACAGATGGACGCTCAGGATCAGATCTGGAGCTGGAGCATCATCGGACGGCTCTGGAGGGTCCTCGAAGAACTGATGGCCGGCGAACTTCGACGGCCTCGTGCGTGGACTCCGGTCCTCCTCAGCTGCGCCTGAAGGTCGGAGAAGCTCCGCTGGACGATCCCGCAGCTGCTGGTGGTGGCCAAGGCCTCGGCCGAGCCCTGGAAGGCTCCGGCGAAGTCGGGGAAGAAGAAGCTCCTGGCTGAACTGTGAAGGAGGCTCAGACACCTCCCTTGGACCTGCAAAGTAGACAAGGAGCTGCGCGGGTCGAGGGCAAAGTGCCTCGACCCAGGAAGACGGGGTGAAGGTGGACGGTGCTGCGTGGCGAATGAGCTCCGGCGAGGCGACGGCGGTGGAGCTCGACTCCCAGATCCTGTGCGATCTGGGTTGTGTGGAGGGGTGAAGAAGGTGCGTGAGGGCACGGTGAAGGTGATGGTCGGGTCGGATTGTGATGAAATCACGCGAGATGGTCGGAATCGAGAGGATGCGTCGGAGATGAAATTTGGGCGAAATCCTAAATTAGACGAAATTAAAAGGAACTAAGGGTACCTGATGGCTGAAGTAGACTGGGCTGGAGATGGGCTATCTCCGGGTCGTAGCTTCGAAGGGCGTCAAGGCCTGAAGCTCGATGCTCGACGCGGCGGCGGAGCAAGGACGGCGAGGTTACGCCGGATCGATGGAATCGCCCTCTCGCCTCACTGCAACACGGGCAAAAGCTTGCTGTCACTCTCGCCTTGCCGATGGAGGTCACGGGGAAGAAGGAGATGGTCCAAGAGATGCGGCGCGAGGGCGGCGGAGATGGTGGTTTTATAATGTGACCGGGCGATTAGGGTTGAGTGGCGACAGCAAAGGAAGGCGTGATTTTGATGGCGAAGGATCCGGCGAGGGAGAGGGATGTGCGGCGAAGAATCTGGGCGCGGGGGTTGAGTGGAAGACAGCTGGAGTCGCGTGGGAAAATTCGGGGAAGAAGGCGCGGCGCGCGTTGGCCAGAAAAGGAAGGAGGCGCGGGGGAGTTGACTGGGGTCAACATTCCCCCGTGGCCCAATCAGGAGCGGCCACGTGTAGGCGATTTTTGTTTTATTTTTTTAGGGTAGAAATAGGTCGAATTAGGAAAAACTTAAAACATGAAATATTTTTCTTTTATTTTTTTCTATTTTTTGGTGATTTTTATTTAATTTTTGGAAATAAAAATAGGTTAGCTCTATATATAGGTATATGTACACTACATGAATTTTTATTTTTGATTTTTTATTTGTTATTTTTATGTGTTTTTATGCCCATTTTGTATTTTATTTATTTACAACATGAAATATGGAATAAAAGAATATTTTTATTTTATTTTTATCACTTATATACAAGTGTGAAATAAATGGATATCTACATTTATATACATGGTATTAATACAATGTATTTTTGGTATTTTCAATTTTGTAATTTTTATTTGATTTTTGTTTTATTTCTTTTTATTTATTTTATTTACAAAATAATCCATAGAATATTCACAAAAAGTTTAGAAAATAAATGAATTTATTTATAGGGTTAAATAAATGCAAGAGTGTGGTTTGTGTACATGGTGAAAGGGTAATTTTTGACTTTTTGATTTTTATCTTTTTATTTTGTTTTTAATAGAATATACACACAATATGGACAAACATATTTTTGGGTGAGGAAAATATATAGTTTAATATATTTACAAATATATACACATGAGCTCCTATCTCCCTCTACTTTGGCTTTTATGCGGTCAGGCCCATGCTGAGCCCTCCCTTGGGTTAGGTTGCTCAATATTTATTCTAAATATTTCCCTCTTTTTCTTTTTGCTCTTTATTCTTTTATTTTGTGCACAAAAACATGCTAATTATAGGTTTTTACACAATGCATGATTTTGGTATTTATTTGTATTTACACATATCTACATGTATTTGCAAAGGGTTTTGTAGCTAAAATAGAAGAATAAAGAGTGATGAATGGGTATTCATCACCACCGACAAGGAGGGGAGGATGAAGTCGTCACCGACGTCCTACTACCCTTGATTCCTATTGGGGTCAGGGGCTAAGAATGTGGATCAAAATTTCAAAAGGTGGTGAATCTCGGGTTTTATTGACATGGTGAAGGGGCGAAAAGGTGGAGAGGTTGCGAGAGGAAGGGCGGTGGTAGGTGGAGTCTATGGGTAGGGCAATGGAGAGGGGACATGCAGGGAGCAGAAGGGCGGAGGTCTCAATGAAGATGTAGGCATGGAGGTGGAGTAAAAATTAGGAGAAGAGAGGCTGCAAGCTTCATGAAATGTAACATGGATACCATAAGCTTTTGCTTCATACTCCGGTGGGGTTATTAAATTTTCACTCCGACCCACCACTTTTTTGGAGTTCTTTTTGCATTTTTGCATATTTTTTTTTTTTCAACAACTTCTGTACAACATATCTACATGGTGCAGCATATATAAGAAATTTCTTTCCCCTTGAGCCAGTAGACTATCCCTCTTTTGAAGCTTTATTGCAACCCACAGCTTCTGTCTTTAGCTTTCAACACCACTAGACCAAGTTGAGGTGCACTTCCTTCACTATAAGAAGAAGAGAGGTTCCGCCTAGAAGTACTACCCTCATATGCTACCCCAAGCCAAAGGAAACTGCCTCCTCACCACCTCGTCCATGGAGAGCCATGTGTAAAGTGCAGGTGCAAGTTAAGCCATTGTCTCTGAGAGTCATGCGTGTGTTGTTAAGTGCTCTACTTAGGCTCATCAAGATGACATATGCTCATAGCCTAGTGGACTCAAAGAATTAAGTCCTTATGGACCTGAAAAGCCTTAACCCTAAGTCCTACAAGGTTCCTCTTGAAGTTAAGTGAATTAAGATCTTATTCAAGCTCCATTTCTCAATTTAATTCCAGGCTTAGTTTAAATGTCAACTCTTATCCAGGAGAAACTATATACACATATGTACAAAAGATGCTATTTACAAATATTTTACAATCATGCAAGAATTTTGAAAAATGTTTTGAAATCATGAATGAATGATGCATGAAGTGCAAGTTTTGCAAAATGATATTTACACACATTTACACAAGATTTTTGCAAACTTTTGATTTTCAAAACATTTTGGAAAAATTTTGTACTATATACATAATTTTGATACAAAATATTTTACACAAGCTTCACACAAAAGATTTTTGAAATCATTTTTACAAAAAATACTTTATACACTAGCTATGTATGTGCACGAATAAAAGAGGTTTATGTACATGAAAAATTTTAATTTTTGTGATTTTTGTGATTTTTAGCCATTTTATTTATTAACACACTCACACAAAGTACGAGTTATGGCTAAAGTATATATGAAATATATACACACCCCCCCTATACTTAGCTCGAACGATGTCCTCAGAGTGATCAAGAGCGATGAAGAAGACATAACTCGTGCTTAGTAGAAGGGAAGTGAAAAGGAATGGCTAAGTACAGGAACGAACAAATGAATAGAATGAGAGGAACTCGGTGGTTTCCCCCTATACTTAGGATTAACTAATCCTAAGTATAGAAAGCTGTACATGAAGGGAAATCCGAGTGAAGAAGATACAGAGTCTGCTCCCCCTATACTTAGGGTAAAATATCCCTAAGTATAGGCAGCAAAAACAAGAGCAGAAAGAATGAAAAGAATACTCACAGGTCCGACATCCCCCCTATACTTAGGGTAAAGTACACCCTAAGTATAGCATAATCATAAGATGAGAAATGGGATGTGGGACTAAAGAATAGAATGATATGGACAACTGGATCTATACAGGCGGAGGAACAGTGAAAATCAGGCGTGAGATGTAAAAGATGTGAGTCAAAGGACCACATCTCACGCAAAATGAATAGCAGCAATAATAACGTCCCGCGGCTCATGATCTAGAAATGGTTTGAGCCGCTGGCCGTTCACTCGGAAGGTACTCTCAGAAGATAACTCAGATATATCAATGCTACCGTTATCGTGTACCTTTCTGACCAAATAGGGTCCTTTCCATTTGCTCTGTAGCTTCCCTGGAAATAATCTAAGCCTTGCATCAAACAGCCATACTTTCTGTCCAATCTCAAAATGCTTGTGGCTGATATGAGAATCATGCCACTCCTTGATTTTCTCCTTATAATGTAGGCTGTTTGAGAAAGCTGCATCTCTAAGCTCTTCCAAGGCGGCTAACTCTGCCCTCCTCTGGTCTCCTATACCATTTGGATCCATCAATATGTCTGTAACTGCCCAGAGTGACTTGTGCCTCAGCTCAACTGGTAGATGGCACGGCTTGCCATAAACGAGGCGAAAGGGAGATGTACCCAATGGAGTCTTGAAAGACGTCCGATATGCCCATAAGACCGAGTCCAAAAGCTGTGACCAATTCTTTCGGTCAGGGCGGACGACTTTCTGCAAAATATTCTTGATCTCCCTATTCGACACTTCGGCTAGACCATTCGTCTGTGGATGATACGGTGTAGCAACACGATGGTCTATGCCGAACTCTGTAGCAAGTGCCTTCACCTGGTCGTTGATGAAATGAGATCCCCCATCAGAAATCAGAACTCGTGGAACCCCGAACCGCATAATGATGTTTTTCTTCAAAAATCTGCAAACTGTCTTCGCATCTGCGGCTCGGGCGGGGATAGCCTCAACCCAACGACTCACATAATCTACGGCCAACAGAATGTACTCGAATCCCTGACTCTTAGGGAATGGACCCATGAAATCGATGCCCCATGCGTCAAAAACCTCACAGAAGTGAATGGGCTGCATCGGCATCATATCACGTTGTCCACAAGTGCCCATCCTCTGACAGTCAGTACACCTCCTCACGAACTCATCTGAGTCCTTGAAGAGGGTAGGCCACCACAAGCCGGATTGGAGCACTTTCTGTGCCGTTCTCCTCCCAGAATGATGTCCTCCTGCCTCAAGCTTGTGGCAGTAAGTGAGGACACTATGGTGTTCCTCCTGAGGAATACACCGACGCCAGATGCTATCCCCTCCTTCGTGGTAAAGGATGGGATCCTCCCAGTGGTAAGGCTTGGCCTTCGCAAGGAAGGTCTCAAGCCTCTGCCTGGGCCAATCTTGTGGGACTTTCCCAGCAACGAGAAAGTTCACAATATCGGCGTACCATGGGAGTGAGGTGATAGCAAGGATCGCCTCGTCTGGGAAGGTATCACAAATGGGGTTAATCTGCTCAGAATCCTCAGGCTGCTCTAATCGGGATAAATGGTCCGCCACCACATTCTTGACTCCAGGTTTATCCTTGATCTCAATGTCGAACTCCTGGAGTAGAAGGATCCATCTAGTAAGTCTGGCTTTGGCATCCTTCTTTGACATGAGGTACCTGATGGCGGTGTGGTCTGTGTACAAGGTCACTCGAGATCCAATGATATATGATCTGAATTTATCTAGGGCAAACACTACTGCTAGCATCTCCTTCTCTGTGACTGTGTAATTCCGCTGGGCGGAATCCAATGTGCGGCTAGCATAGTGTATTGCAAACGGTACTCCATCCCTCCTCTGTCCTAGCACTGCTCCTACGGCAAAATCGGAGGCGTCCGTCATGATCTCGAATGGGAGAGACCAATCGGGTGGCTGAAGGACAGGAGCCTCAATTACGCACTGCTGGAGAGTCTCAAACGACGAAAGACACTTGTCATCGACAAGGAACTCGGTGTCTTTTGTCAAGAGGTCAGTCAACGGTCGGGCAATCTTGCTGAAATCATGAATAAATCTCCTATAAAAACCAACGTGCCCCAGAAATGACCGTAACTGCTTCAAATTGGACGGCGGTGTGAGTTTTCTAATGACATCGACCTTGGCCGGATCAACCTCCATGCCTCTGTTGGAGATGATGTGGCCAAGCACCGTCCCTTGAGTCACCATGAAGTGACTCTTCTCCCAAGATAGAACTAAGCGGGTAGCAATGCATCGCTGGAGTACTCGGTCTAGGCAGTCAAGACAGGAATCGAAATCGTCGCCGTAAACCGAGAAGTCGTCCATGAAGACCTCCAAACACTCCCCTACCATGTCCGAAAAGATTGACAGCATGCATCTCTGAAAAGTCGCAGGGGCGTTACATAGCCCGAATGGCATGCGTCGAAAGGCGTAAGTACCGAAGGGACAGGTAAAGGTGGTCTTCTCCTGATCCTCAGGAGCGATGGCCACCTGGTTGTAGCCCGAGTACCCATCTAGGAAGCAGTAATGGCTCTTCCCTGCCAGTCTCTCTATGATCTGGTCAATAAAAGGCAGGGGGAAATGGTCCTTCTTGGTGGCCTGGTTGAGTCTCCTGTAGTCAACACAGACCCGCCAAGAGGTGGGTACTCGTGTAGCAATCTCCTCTCCCGACTCACTGATCACAGTCGTGATGCCCGTCTTCTTGGGCACCACATGCAAGGGGCTAACCCACTTGGAGTCGGAAATGGGATAAATAAAATCTGCACTCCACCATTTTGATATTTCCTTCATGACAACCTCTCTTAGGTTGGGGTTCAGTCGCCGCTGGAACTCACGCGACGGCTTTGCCCCTTCCTCGAGATAGATATGGTGGGAGCACAACGAGGGACTAATCCCATGGAGATCTGCTACGCTCCATCCAATTGCCTTGCGGTTCTTTTCAAGAACCTCCATCAGACGGGATTCTTGTTCTCCAGTCAGATCTGCAGAGATGATGACTGGGTACATCTCAGACTCTCCCGCAAGGAATCGATACTTCAGCGAAGTAGGGAGCGGCTTTAGCTCTGGACAGCTAGGTGCTGGCAAATCTGGCTTCTGTAGAAGATGTGTGTATGCTGATAATTCTGCCAAATTTGCTTGGGAAAATGATAATGAACTCTCACAAACTGGATCTGGAGAAGGCGGGTCCTCTACATTGTCTCTGATCTGCTCTGCCTCTACCTCCTCCTCATCTATAGGCTCAGGTGGATCCAGATCTGGCATCTGATCACTACAATCTGCCCAATCAGACTCTGAATCCGAGGGATCTATATCAGACTCAGTGGCATCAGTACCACTGGAGAACAAGGTGGCATTAGCACCACCATAGAGCAGGGTGGCCTCAGTACCACCATCACTGGAAATCGTGTCGCGATCAAGGTCCGACTCTGCTGACTCAATAGTATCCTGTACCAGGTCCGTGCTCTCCAGACTATCCTCTACTATCATCTCTGCATCAGCCGAATCTGAATATGAGAGGATGGTCTGTGCTACAGGATCTGCCCAAGCTGCCTCATCATCTGTGATCACAAAATCACAGTCCTGGTGGATGTCTGGCTCTGGGTCTGTCAGCTGCTCTGAATCTGTACTGCCATGTGAGCGGGATCTGGATCTGGCTCTGTGGTCCTTAACCGTCTCTATTTGTATACTCTCGCCCTGGACGCGAAAGTACACCTTCCCGCTATCATGATCAGTCACCGCCTTGGCTGTGGCCAAGAATGGGCGACCGAGGATGATGGGGGAATCGGTCAACGAGTCAGGGGTCTCCATGTCCAGCACTACGAAGTCCACGGGGAATTGCAAACCCTGAATCGTGACGACAACGTCTCGTAACAACCCCTTTGGCCTCTTGACAGACCGATCAGCAAACTGAAGGTATGTCCTGCTCTGTCTAAGAGTGCCCAACTCTAAGTGGTCGAGAAGGGCTGCCGGAAGAAGGTTGATAGACGATCCGCTATCTAATAGAGTGCGGTCGAACCTCTGCTCACTAATCTGACATCTGACATACGGGGCCCCTAAATCTGGCCTCTTAGTCGGCAGATGGTTCTGGATCGCGTAACACGTGGCTTTCGTTAGCACATGAATTTCTGCGGTCTTGTTCCTCTTCTTCCTCCTGATTGTGGTCCTATCTCTTAGGGATCGCTGAAGAAGAGGAATGTGCTGCAAAGCCTCATTGAGGGTCAGCTGGATGTGAAATCGGTCTATCATGCTCTGGCTGAACTCCTCCTGCTCTCTCTTTTTTGGGTCTTTTTCTTTTTTCTTCCCTTTCCCTAACTCAAGGGCTCTAGGGAAGGGGATCACAGGGTCCTTCTCAGATGAAGGACTAGGAATAGGTCTAGACTGTTCGACGACTGGATCCTCACAAGCATCATTCATCACAGTGGGATCAGAAGAAACTAAACCTTTTCCTTTATTCAAATCAAAGTTCCGAGATACATTCACATGAGGAAAGACAACAGTTCTATCAGAATAAATGTTGGTGGCATCAGTACCACCTCTAGCTGGCTCTACCACTAGACGTCTTGCGGCCTCAGTACCGCTGGCTGGCTCGGCTCTGCTGGTGGCGTCAGTACCACCTCCTCTATGTGGTGAAATGGCGGCCTCAGTACCGCCAGTGGAATCAGCATCTCGGGTGGCCTCAGTACCACCGTCATCATGATGTGCGGCTTCAGTACCGCTCTCCTCTTCCTCATCTGGCGCTCTAGATGACTCCTCGTGATGTCGGTCAGATGAGGCGCCGCCTGCTGGTCTTCTACCGCTCCTAAGTGTGACAAAATCAGCATCAAATAGATCCGACGAGATAACATCAAATAAGTCACTAGAAGTGGTAGGCTCAGTGTGAACTACCTGCTCAGATTTCCTCTTCAGATTATTCGGATTAGGCTCTATCTGTGCAGGGATGGCGGCCTTCCCTCTCATCAGGTCCCGCATCTCCTGGCGGAACTCGTCCATCTCCCGTCTAAATGTAGCCTGCTGCTCTGTGAAGAGGCGGGCTATATCATCCATGGCGGGGCTCTCATGGGAGCCCGACGGGTTGCCTCTCTGGTAATGAGGCTGCTGGGGCTGAGAGGGGTAAGAGGATGGATGCTGCTGCTGGTGAGCCTGCTGCTCACGTCTCCAACTCTGTCCCTGTTGCTGATAGGGACGAGATACGAATGATGATGGCTGGGATGCTGGGTGCTGCTGGTGATCTCTCTGGGCGGAGTACTGCCCTCCCTGACCGGCTGGCTGCTGCTGGGGCTGGTTACCCCCATTCCCCCACCTGAATCCGGGATGGTCTCGTCGGATTCCAGGCTGGGGCCGGTCATACCAAATCCCGTTGACATCCATCAACGGTTCTGCATCGTAATGGGCTGGTGGGAGTACATCCAGAGGCTGATCCGGCTGATATACCACCATCTGTAAGTCTGGAGATGGTGGTGCCTGGTAAGAGGGCTGCTGCTGCTGGTACGGCTCCGCCTGTACAAGGTGAACTTGTCTAGGCTGCTGCAAGGAGCTGGAGCGCTGGGACGAGCTGCGGCTGCCACCGGAATCGCCTCGCGACAGAAGACGGGGCTGAGGAGTCGTCTGTGCCTCCTGAAGACACAAGAGCTGGGTCTTCATGTCGCTCAGAGTCTGTGCCATCTCCTCCATCTGAGTTATGCCCTGGCACTGCTTCTTCTCGATGATTTCCATGCGGTCCAACTTTTCGCTAATAATCCCCATGTCCGCAGCGGCCGACTCTGCCTGTGCGGCTGCAACTGTGGACGAACTGGATGGACCTGCATCAACCCGTGCTATCCGCTGATACTGCACGGGTCCTGGCGGCTGCTGTCTCTGTGTGTACAACCGAGTCTGGGACATCACCATGTAATTCTCGGACATCTCCTCATAGATGGCCCAGACTTGGTTATGGTCCTTGGCAAAGTAGGACCCGCCGCAAGAAGCATTCACCAGACCCTGAAGCTCTGGTGTCAGCCCACTGAAGAAGCTCTGAACTAGGTTCGGCTTCGAAATGTCGTGGTGGGGGCATCTATCCAGAAGCTCTCTGAACCTCTCCCATGCCTCGTGAAATTGCTCGTTAGGTTGCATGGAGAAGTTGTTGATCAGGGCCCTCGCTGCATTCGTCCGCCCGAGTGGATAGTACTTGTTCAAGTACTCGGTGCGGAGCTGATCCCAGGTGTACACAAACTTCCCTAGATGTTTCAGCCAGGCGGCTGCTCTATCTGCCAGTGAAAAAGGGAAGGCCATCATTCGAATCGTATCTTGGTCCACACGACGGTCGTGGACAGTGCTGCAGATCATCAAAAACTCCTGTAGATGGAGGTGAGGTTCCTCAGTGGCGAGTCCATGAAAGTGCGGAAGCATCTGCAGGGTGTTCGGAGGGAACTTGAAATCCCCCACGATAGCAGGAATCACCACCCATTGGTGCATCAGTGTAGATCCAGGGTTGTGAAGCTCCCGCATCGGTCTCACTGCTGCGGCGGCTGCCGTTGCTGCGGCGGCTGCTGCTGCGGCTGCTGCCTCTGCATCAGCATCAGGAATGTCCTCCGGCTCGCTCGGCTCTTCTCGCTCTCTTCGGAGTCTCTCCAACTCCCTCCTCATCTCTATCATGAATGCCCCCTGATCGCGTAACTGGTTCTGAACCGTCTCTAATGATGCGATCAGGGTGGAGTTGATCGCTCCCTGGTCTAAAACAAAGTGTTCGGGCTGGCGATCGTCTGAACTACCGGCTCCAGCCATAGGGATGTCTGCAAAATCAGAAGAGCCCAACTCAGGTTCGGTCAAATGAATTCGTCTCTCCTCGGGCTCATGTCTCTCAGGAACAGAAGAAAGGGGATCGAGGGGGAACAGGGTGGATTCGAACTCGGGCCCGGAGAGCTGGTCTCGACTCTCACGGGCCAACCTAGATGATGGAGTAGACGCGCCTGAAAGCGGTGCAGCCAGAGGCTGCCTAAGAGATCGTCTGCCCATCATCTTGATCTTGGCGAGTTGGGCGGATGGGATCTGGAGAAAATATGATCGCAAGCAAACCCCTGGTTCACCAACGCAACACAATGTGAAGACCGTGAAAGATCGGTCAATTTATCTTGTCAATTTTTGTTTGGTGAACACACAAGATATCAGAGCGCTTACGTGACCTGTTAGGATACCCGATACTCTCTCAACCGACTGTCCCGTACAGAAGAGTCGGTAATCAGTCGAGATGAGCACCGGAGGGCTTTACCTAGTGTTCGGGTCACTCTCTCGCACAATCAAACCAAACAATGAGGGGGTTGCTCTCCCCAAGACAAATTTTTATTGTGAGTGTCTTTTAGGGTCAATAGTGTTATCCAGTCCCAATTTTTATTGTTTTTCTTTTTAATGTTTTTCAAAAATAAATACAAGCGGCCTAACGGTTTTTCCGATTCTCCTGATGATTATTAATCCAAAAACAGAGGGAGAAGACGAAAAAAAAAAAGCCGATGCGCGGAGAAATCAATGATGCATGCAGAGAAAGAAATGCGTACCTTGTCTCCAGCACTCTACATGCAAGTGATCCGCGCAGAATTTAAAGACCGAAATAAAACTACCTAAATGGTGCAGCGGGAAAAGCCGAGTCCTAGATGAGCAACTTCTATTGATCGTGAAGAACAATAGTTAGCTAATCGAATAGAGTCCGGAGTCCGATCTTGGGAGTCACTCGGTGCCCGCCACAACGGGTCCTGCCAGCGCTGTATGTGACTCCTCACGACACGTGGTCTCAAATCCAATTTCACTAACTTTTTCAATGAATTTTATTAAGGTCCAATTACGTTCTATAGGAACAGATATTCTATTAGGTGTTGGGCCTTAAAAATCTACGTCACAATCAACATAAATTCCTAAATCTAGGGGCTCGAGGAAAACCGCGTAAACACCGGAAAAGGCAGCTAGCTATGAAAACCACGATAAAAGCCGCGAAAATCAGATGGGTCCCCCGAGCACACCGGTGCTCGGCGAAACAGACCCGATAAGTTACAAATGTCCAAAAGTGTCCAGAGTTCAAGTCCTAAATTATTACAACAAGAATAATGTTCTCTCTCTCTCTCTGAAATTAAAAATCTCTGCTCCTTTCTCTCTCTTCCTGCTCCTCTTCCCGTGCGGGTCCTCAAAAAGTATACTCCAAGATCTCCACGTAGTACCTCGCACAAAAATCAAAGAGAGAGAATGGTCAGAAAACAACAATAATATAGAGAGAGACAAAATGGAAAACTGACTACAAAGCCGTGCTCCCCGGCAACGGCGCCATTCTGATCGCCGCCCAAATGACAGAGGTAAAAGGTCTAAAGAAATAAATCACAATGTCGTTGCGACCTCAATCACTCGGGCTGAGTAAATCAAGAAAATAAACCACTCACAAAGAGATCAATCAATCAATACACAAGAAAGAGCGGTCTGCTATAGGTTTAACCTGGTATAGCTCCCAGGGTCGAACTCAAGGAGCACAGATTGGCCTTGCGGCCTACGATGTAGTCAGGAATCCAAAAAGTTTTTTTTAAGGTTTTTATTTGTTTTTGAAATTTTTTTAGATTTTTAAAAGATGAGAAAATGACAGGAAGCACACAAACACTGGACTTCAACAATTTATACACCACACAAAAATGATGCAAAAATTCCAGAAAATTGGTTTTTAGGTTTTTTATGTTTTTTACTGTTTTTGGTGAATTTTTGAGATTTTTCTAATAGATAACATAATTATTAAAAATCAAACAATGCAAAGAATGTAGGGTACTGTCCAGCAAGGCTTAAGATCCAAAAATAAAATAATTTTGGATCTCAAACAGCCGTGAAGGTGATTTCCCTAAAAACTATGAAGAATAAGGAAAATTTAGGCACCCTAATTATTGTTTTTGGATTTTTAATTTATTTACTACAATTTTTATGAGTTTTTAGGGGTTTTTCAATTTTTATGGTTTTTAAGTGATGAAAAGTGGCCAAAATTGGCTCGAAAATCAATCAACCAGTAAACAACATTACCTAATTTTTTTAGAATTTTTGGTGGAGTTTTTATATTTTTTTGGTATTTTTAAAGTCAAACAGTGGCGAAAATAAGGGTTTTTGAATTTTTAAAAATAATAAATGAAATCAGAAATGTCTCCAAAAATCATAGAAATTCCTACACCATGGCAGGAGCCATGTGTCAAAATTTCATTGGATTTGGAGGTCGTTTGATATTTTATTCAAAAATAAAGGTAGGGCACTGTGCACAGGGACCTAAGTGCAAATACCCAAAAGTTCTGGGGTCCTGGTGCAAAATACCCAAGAAGTCACGTGCCAAGCACGTGCCTGGGGCACTCAAGGACCTAAATGTAATAAAAATAAGTTCCAAGGATCTATTGATAACTCGTATCAAAAGTCCAGGGGCTTATATGCAATTTACCCAAAAATAATTCGCACATGTTCAAAATCAATGCTCACAGGGGTATATATGCAAATAAACAAAACATTTCATGCATTCATTAACATTCCAGAACTACAGGGCAAGATACGCAAATAACCCAACAAAACACGTGCCAAAGCACGTGGGTCTCTACTGGCAGGGGTATAAATGCAATTAAAATAAAGCGCGAGGGTCTCTATGCAAATATCCCAGAAAATAAACAACGTGAATTAAAAGTTACAGGACTAAACTGAAATAAACAAACTACAAGGGGGCCCTATGATATTTACCCCTTTATTCGCCAACGGTCGGATGTGCGCCACGTGGGTGATCTGACGGCTAGGAATAGCTGGCGCTTCACCCCTTTGGCCTTTGGCTCTGATCGACGGCGGAGGGAGAGGCACGTGGACGATCTGACGGTGATGGACTCCGGTCTCTCTCCTCTGCTACGGATGGCTCCGATGCGCTCCTCAAATGGATCAACGGTCGCTGCTCCTCAACAGATGGACGCTCAGGATCAGATCTGGAGCTGGAGCATCATCGGACGGCTCTGGAGGGTCCTCGAAGAACTGATGGCCGGCGAACTTCGACGGCCTCGTGCGTGGACTCCGGTCCTCCTCAGCTGCGCCTGAAGGTCGGAGAAGCTCCGCTGGACGATCCCGCAGCTGCTGGTGGTGGCCAAGGCCTCGGCCGAGCCCTGGAAGGCTCCGGCGAAGTCGGGGAAGAAGAAGCTCCTGGCTGAACTGTGAAGGAGGCTCAGACACCTCCCTTGGACCTGCAAAGTAGACAAGGAGCTGCGCGGGTCGAGGGCAAAGTGCCTCGACCCAGGAAGACGGGGTGAAGGTGGACGGTGCTGCGTGGCGAATGAGCTCCGGCGAGGCGACGGCGGTGGAGCTCGACTCCCAGATCCTGTGCGATCTGGGTTGTGTGGAGGGGTGAAGAAGGTGCGTGAGGGCACGGTGAAGGTGATGGTCGGGTCGGATTGTGATGAAATCACGCGAGATGGTCGGAATCGAGAGGATGCGTCGGAGATGAAATTTGGGCGAAATCCTAAATTAGACGAAATTAAAAGGAACTAAGGGTACCTGATGGCTGAAGTAGACTGGGCTGGAGATGGGCTATCTCCGGGTCGTAGCTTCGAAGGGCGTCAAGGCCTGAAGCTCGATGCTCGACGCGGCGGCGGAGCAAGGACGGCGAGGTTACGCCGGATCGATGGAATCGCCCTCTCGCCTCACTGCAACACGGGCAAAAGCTTGCTGTCACTCTCGCCTTGCCGATGGAGGTCACGGGGAAGAAGGAGATGGTCCAAGAGATGCGGCGCGAGGGCGGCGGAGATGGTGGTTTTATAATGTGACCGGGCGATTAGGGTTGAGTGGCGACAGCAAAGGAAGGCGTGATTTTGATGGCGAAGGATCCGGCGAGGGAGAGGGATGTGCGGCGAAGAATCTGGGCGCGGGGGTTGAGTGGAAGACAGCTGGAGTCGCGTGGGAAAATTCGGGGAAGAAGGCGCGGCGCGCGTTGGCCAGAAAAGGAAGGAGGCGCGGGGGAGTTGACTGGGGTCAACATTCCCCCGTGGCCCAATCAGGAGCGGCCACGTGTAGGCGATTTTTGTTTTATTTTTTTAGGGTAGAAATAGGTCGAATTAGGAAAAACTTAAAACATGAAATATTTTTCTTTTATTTTTTTCTATTTTTTGGTGATTTTTATTTAATTTTTGGAAATAAAAATAGGTTAGCTCTATATATAGGTATATGTACACTACATGAATTTTTATTTTTGATTTTTTATTTGTTATTTTTATGTGTTTTTATGCCCATTTTGTATTTTATTTATTTACAACATGAAATATGGAATAAAAGAATATTTTTATTTTATTTTTATCACTTATATACAAGTGTGAAATAAATGGATATCTACATTTATATACATGGTATTAATACAATGTATTTTTGGTATTTTCAATTTTGTAATTTTTATTTGATTTTTGTTTTATTTCTTTTTATTTATTTTATTTACAAAATAATCCATAGAATATTCACAAAAAGTTTAGAAAATAAATGAATTTATTTATAGGGTTAAATAAATGCAAGAGTGTGGTTTGTGTACATGGTGAAAGGGTAATTTTTGACTTTTTGATTTTTATCTTTTTATTTTGTTTTTAATAGAATATACACACAATATGGACAAACATATTTTTGGGTGAGGAAAATATATAGTTTAATATATTTACAAATATATACACATGAGCTCCTATCTCCCTCTACTTTGGCTTTTATGCGGTCAGGCCCATGCTGAGCCCTCCCTTGGGTTAGGTTGCTCAATATTTATTCTAAATATTTCCCTCTTTTTCTTTTTGCTCTTTATTCTTTTATTTTGTGCACAAAAACATGCTAATTATAGGTTTTTACACAATGCATGATTTTGGTATTTATTTGTATTTACACATATCTACATGTATTTGCAAAGGGTTTTGTAGCTAAAATAGAAGAATAAAGAGTGATGAATGGGTATTCATCACCACCGACAAGGAGGGGAGGATGAAGTCGTCACCGACGTCCTACTACCCTTGATTCCTATTGGGGTCAGGGGCTAAGAATGTGGATCAAAATTTCAAAAGGTGGTGAATCTCGGGTTTTATTGACATGGTGAAGGGGCGAAAAGGTGGAGAGGTTGCGAGAGGAAGGGCGGTGGTAGGTGGAGTCTATGGGTAGGGCAATGGAGAGGGGACATGCAGGGAGCAGAAGGGCGGAGGTCTCAATGAAGATGTAGGCATGGAGGTGGAGTAAAAATTAGGAGAAGAGAGGCCATTCACGTTTTCTGACAAGCTGGATCGAGGCACAAGGATAGTTAACCCGTCGATCAACAATCCCAGCGTTCTAGTTGGTGCACGTGGACCAATCAGAAAAAACAACTTTTGCATCTTAACTCCAAAATTTTAATTACATTTAAAATAAAAAATGATTTTGTTAATTTTTAATTAAAAAATAAAAAATTATCTGTGATTTTATGTAATATTTTTTTTGATTTTTATTTATTTTTACAATTTAATTTATAACATGATAATATTTACATGCATGTATATAGGTATATAGACCTGCATTTTATGTATTTTTATTTTATTTTGTATTTATATTTTATTTTATTATTTACATATTTTACATATTTATAACTTATTTAAATACATACTTACATATTTTTAATATATATTTTTTGAATTTATTTGTTTACTTAAATAATTATATACATGTATATTATAGGTATAGTTTACCTATATATTGAATTATATTATTTATTTTGTTTTGTTTTAATGGTTTTGTTTTATTTTAATTATGTACATTATTTCATATAAAATTTACAATTATATAAAATATAAGAAATATGAAAATATAAGGAATGAATATATTGAATATTATGTACAAGTATACTGTATAGTGAGGGCTCAAAAGTCAACTTTTGCATCTTAACTCCAAATTAAAGAAACCATCTTCATTAAATAGATAATTTAATTTTATAAGTAATAACAGTGAGTTTGATCAGTTTTGAGTTTGTATGGAGAAGATATAGGTCTGAGAAATTTTCTTTGTGGTTTTTTATTCTGTATGTCTTGAGCACACTATGCATTATTTTTTAATGAAATATTTTTTATTTTTCTTTGTATTTTTATATACAAAGTTCATGTAAACAATTTAATGATTTGAGGTATAAATAATAAGAATAAAACGGGTCCTAAAATGTACTTATTGGGGAATAAAAATTAGGGTTTTTATATGATTTTTGGCCTTTATTGTTGGACATGCGAGCCCACGACAAGCCATTATGCAATAAGTGTTATTGAAAATATCATTCCCTAATCTGAAATAAATAATAATTAATCTGCATAATAGGTCCATTAGTACAATAGGGTTATGTACCATGGCCATCTTAACGATCATATAGTTGTTGATCCAATTATTGAATGATAGAGTTTGGTGCTTGGATGAATATCTAAATAGTTAGATCGAGGACTCGTCAAGAACCATCAAATGATTATTAAGAGAGGATCTCCAGTCTGAAAAGGAGATGACAATCTTTTCTCTAAAGACTGATATCTGACCGACCTCTTGATGCAGGTCCTCTACATAGGAATAGAGATTCGGAGGTATCAGATAAGTTGGGTCAAAGAGTTGACTTAACGAGATCGAAATAACCAAAGACCTATGTTGTATGCTGTCACGATATAGGCACTCATCCTCTGACCGAAGACAGATGTGTTACTATATGTTTGAGTATGTATATTTGGCAGACCAATAAGTTGATGACCTAATCAAGGTCTATACACTGGTGTGACGGTGTGCATGCAAGGGCATATGAGTAATACGATCTCTCAAAGGGATCATACGTGTTCATTTACTGAACCGAAAGACATGAGCTCACTCGTGCGATATTGGGAAGAATCAAATTCTGTTCACGGTCATCTCGCTTTGGAAGCTTGACTGAATTTGTAGGTTTGATATATATTTTTGGAAAATATATGATCGACACTTGGATATGATATATGTTTTTGGAAAGTATATGATCGATACCAACTCCCAATAGTCGAATGAGAAACTTTAAGATAAAACCCTGAAGTAGACAGTCTAACATAGATCTAAAACTTCGAATTTACTCTGGGTCTTCGAATATGCAGGTTGTACATGTATTAAGAAGACCTGAGAGTGATGTAATTATAAACGATTGTATAACCATGACGATTCCATTATGTGGGAGTGATGAAACATGTCTGGATTTTATTAAGTCCTCTTAGTAAAGAAGTGGTCTGATCTTGGACCAAATGTTGGACATTGATCTGAATGTGATTCAGATGCAATGAGAATATTAGATTTACATCCTTGATTTATCAAGCATCTTTGGAAGGTCCGTAAGATGTGGATTTGAGATGTGATCTCAATATCTGAGTCACTATACGTGAAACAATACAATCGCCCCATCCTTATCTCCATGTATCTGCGGACAAAGCACATTATCTTTGAAAGAGTCCATGATAATTTCATTGTCGATATATGTATCCGAGCAATGAGAAAATAGATGCCTAAATATGATTTAATTATCATGAATAATATGAATTTGATTCATATTATAAGGAGAGTTATCTAAGATAATTAAATGCGATTTAATTATCAAAATATGAATAATTTGAATGTGATTCATATTATTTGGGCACATGAGAATAGAGATCCAAGATGATTAAATGTGATTTAATTATCATGGATATGAATAATATGGATAACACTATCCATATTAATCATAAATATATTGTAAATATGATTTATAATATATAGGAAAGAGCCTATTATAATTTATATTTGTTGATTAATTATTGATGTGAATTAGATTCACATTGGATAATTAATTGAAATATAATTTACATTTTATTTTGGGATGTGAATGTGATTCATATTTTTCTAATGGTATGATTTCAATATTCACAAGATTATTATGAATTATTTTTGTGAAATAATTTACAACAAGTGTTGTTGTAAATCTTGGAGATATCATGAGATAATAAGATCTCATGAGATATTGAGGAGATAGATCGTCTCCCTTTTAGGGGATAAGGTCAATCTTCTCGTTATATCCAAGATTAATTAAATAATTTGATTTAAAATTAAATGTACTGATTTATCGATATATATTAAATTAAATTAAATTAATTATTGTTGTGATTTACAACAACATCATGGCCATTTAAAGGAACACAAATCAATCTCATCCATTGATTTTGTGTTGTCTGTGGATTGAGAATTGTGGATCCCAAACTACTATATAAGAAGAGACACCCCTTGCTCTTCAAGAAACAACAACTAATATGCTCTCTCCCACTCTCTCTCTACACTTCATGTCTCTCTCTCATTGGGGTCGTCCACCATGGAGCCATTGAGAGAGTCACCATCGTTGCAACATCGTCGTTATGATATCGGAGTATTTGCTTGTGGATCTCCGTCTCCTTCGGTGCGCCTCGCTTGTGAAGAAGACATTGGATCTCGTGTGACAAGATCAGGATATTCGTTGCTTGGATCATCAAAATGGATTGCAGGGATCACATGTCTCATCAACGTGCTCGCAAGCATCTCCTCCGTTAGATCAGACTTGAGACAGGAGGTCTCTTCGTTTAGAGACTCGATCGCAACCACGCTTCAAGAGGTAAACCTAATACTTATTTGTGGTTTAGATGAAACGATCTGAGAAATGTTCTTGGATCATGTGGTTTCATCGCATTAAAATTTTTTAAATTCTGCTGACTCGAGCAACTAGTGCGATTAGTCGCTCCCGATTACATACGATGCGATCCTTACGCTTCCGTGATGCGTTTAAGGATCTTCCTATATCCTTCAAGTGGTATCAGAGCTAGGTTGGAAGTTTTTGGATATGATCCATAAACTAAGGAAGACTTGGGTTCATTGGGGCTTGTGAATTTTTTATTGTATTTCATTCTCGCAGGCCTGTTTTGTGAATATTTTCGACCCTGTTTAAATTTTTTAAACACAAAATTAGGGAATGTTTCCCATTAATTAAGGAAACTATGGGATTTGAGTTTGCGTGATTTGGAATCCGATTGCTTGGGATGTGATCATTTTAATGAACATATATCTACTATTTTGGGGATGGCCAATCTTGACGTAATTAAAGAGTTAGTTACTATTTTAAAATACTTAAAAATGCATGCTTATCACTTAGATTCTGTTATAAATCAAATTAGCAAACTATGAAAACTTATTTTGCATGATTTAGATTTAAATTGATTGAGATATGCTAATTTTAGTACGTAGGGGTCACCGTTGGAAATTGCATACTTGATCATGAACCTTGTGATTGTCATTCAATTAAATTGATGGAAATTAATGGTTACATTACTGAGATAATTATTGATGAATATTTGTGAAATATTTAAAGATGGTGATTATTTCCTTGAATGATATTGACCATAACCAACTTGATTAGATATGATCTAGATCACAATTGGTTACATGAACCTTCCAACAAACATTGATGCTTGAATAAGATTGGGATTTTATTTAGCAAATCTTCTTATATTGTTAATCATAAATGTTTTGATTATTATTATATAATATAACTTAGGTTGAAAAATCGATTATCATCTCAAATACAAAGTGATCAATTAAGTATTATCCTTTCTCAAGGCGGATATTGTGTCTAGTCAAGGAGAGTTGGGGTAGCAGGTTGCTCCGTGAGCGATATGTCTCACTCCCGTCGGTACTGGCCATGACAGCGGGTAGGGAAGGGATAATGCTTGAGAGATATGATGCATTTTTCTAATTATTAAAATCCGAAATAATACGTATTTTTGAGATAATATCATCTTTTCAAGTAACAACTAAGTTTGTTGGTTGATTGAATTCGATTGATAATTGATTTAATGTGATTAAAAGAATTATATCTAAAATTAAAACACTCTATTATGAATAGAGTTGTATTTCCCTTGGAAGAATTAATCGTAATGAATATGATTTATAATTATTAATTACAATTTGAACATGATATGGAGGATCACATAAGTGACATCCATGGTCTCCCGTCAAGGTGAAGGGTTTCGTCGCCAGGGACTGTATGTAGGAGACGCATGTTCGAAGTGACAGCTCCTGCATACAAGTGCATCTGGATCAGGCTCTTTTTTTCTCGAAAGAGTAAGGCCATATGCGTAGTGACCCCAATATCAGGTCCTCATATTATTGGGATAATATTGGATTGCGCATAGCGAGTTCTAATCTTGTTGACGGTTGGTTCAATTAATGACGGATCAACATCACCTTAGGGGTGGTGGGCTTGGGTTTTAAAGACCAAATTGGGAATGCAAGTTGGACTTGCAAGGCGGAATGTATTTCCACTTCTTTTTATCTGAGTTACAGGTTCTCATATTATTGGGATGTGACAAAAATAAGAAAGAAAATCCCAGATCTTGCTTGAGATATAATGGTGAGTATATCTCTTACATTAAAAGTGATTAAGGGAATGAACTTTCAGTGTTGACAAGGCAAGACAACTTTGTTATAAAAATTCCTAAATTCAAAGTAAAATATATATTTATATACATTTATGCAAATTTCTTATTTCAGATAATCTTTTATTAAACTCATCAATTCTATACTCAATAATAACTAGTATAATATCATGGATTGGATCCATGATCAAGATATTGTACTTGCATTTGGATATATATTGTATGTGGTTTCAATGTGTAAGCTTCTTTATACTAATGAGGAATGACAATTAAATAGACGATAGGTCTACAACCCTAGAGTTTGTATGTCTCTATAGTCTTGATCTCTCATCGAATGTACTTGGAAGTGACATGTCGATGATGATCGCACTTGTCAAATAATCCTTATAAAAAATCTAAGAAACGTTTTGGATACATATGTGCTCTTGACATTTAATCGTGAATGACATGGTTTATGCATCATCCAGAATGATGGCTCTATAAGAGATGATGTATTCAAAATATTTGAGTCCCTACCTGAACCTAAGTCTTTAAGAGTTCAGAAGTATGTAGATATGATGGGTGTCATCATTGTACTATCTATACTCTAGTCATTCATGAAACTTCATAATATTCGTATTGTATTAATTAAAAGAAGCATGTATAAATGTTGAAATACTCTTATAAATCTTTTGAATTCAACATAAGAGATCCTTTGTCTTAAGCAATGGTTATTTATAGATGAAGGGGGCACAATGGAAGCATGGGTTGGACCCAAGTTAGAAGGAAATTCAAAAGAGTTGACTATACTTCTGTGACTTCCATATGACATCCAAAGATGCCAATATTGCATTAAGCCGATGTATTAATAGTGTGACTATCTAATCTATCTTGGATCCTTATAGAAGGACCCAGATAGTACATCAGAATAATCTTTATCTATATTTTATCATTGAAATTGACTTTTTTATTGGATAATATTAAAAGTCTAATCATTGTATCTCATTCTGCTAATAACACTTCCAAATGGTTGCATATGCTCTTAGAAGACTAGGAATTTTAATCTTAAGGTTTAATAGTCATCCACATGAATATTGATGCAATTGTTGCAACAATCTCTATTGGATAGATAGATTTCATAATTTCAGTGGGAGAGCCCTTAGTCTTAGAGAATGTCTCTATGACCTAGATATTAGAATACACTCATGTTTATTTCTAAATGTTGATTCTGGAATAGACCTATTATATGGAGTTATGACGGATATATTTTAGATAGTAATCTAAATCTAGATGACTCTACCCAAATTAGAAAATTAATGAATGGTTTATTAATATTTATAATACTGAAAATTAAACCTTTTTTAGAGATCAATGGGAGGATGAAGATCATTTGACAGTGATATGGCATCAAGGCTTGGACATTTGTCTATTGATGAATAGAATAGTAAGAGATGAAGCTTTAGAATAGCTGAAATAAAGTAAAATGTCCAATACACCTTCTCTAAGAATGGCGTAAGATGCCAAGGTATTCAAGATCTCATACATATTGATGTATATGGATCGTCTATATCATAATGTACATTAATGATATGTGATATTATTTGATGATTATTTATGATATGAGATTTTTTTCCTTCACCTTAGAACATTTGAAATGTTCAAAATTTCACAATTTTTGGTTTTGGAATCAAAGTTTAAAAGAAGATGAAATGAAATTGATTCTAACCTAGGTAGGTCATACCTATTAGATGAATTCAAGGAATACCTCTTATGTAGATATGAATATCATTCCTATCTCACTCCTCCTAATATACCTAAATTCAATAGAGTTGCAAGGAGATATAATTGATCATGTGTGATCCGATTTGATCAACGATGAATCGTAACATAATTACCTCTTAGTTTCAAGGTATATGTATGTGGTAGAGACTATGATACATATCCTTAATAAGGTTCCATGCAAATAAGCTGGAATCTAGCATGCTTCATTAGGAAAATAAAGGACAGTATTGGATACCTACTTTATGACCTTGAGATTTGATGAATCCACGATTCATCATCTCAATATCTTGATCTTAGCAAAATCCCTGAGTAAAATCCCAAATAAATGTCCATAAAATCTATAAATTAACAAAATGACTCTTGTAAATAAAATACACTAATTATTGTATATTAGATTGTACAAAATGAATTAACAATAAAAAAAAGCCGCAAAATCAAAGGAGTTTTATACCTGTAAATAGCCAAAACTTCATGTATTTTTAATAATTTCATTTTTTTTGAAAAGATAGGTAAATAAGAAAAAGACTCTCTTTTTTTTTGAAAAAGTTTTTTTTTAAATGATTTTAAAGTTTTTTTAAGCAAATAAGGAAAAAGAGTTTTTTTTAGGAATAAGTTTTTTTTGTTTTGTTTTTGTTTTTTTTACCCACCCCATAATTATTGTATAATATAGACGAAAATAAATGAAAGTACGAGGTATGGGTAAAGTATATATGTAATACATGAAAATACATAATTTTTTCTTACTTTTTGTGTGAAAATTAAAAAAAAAAACAAAAAAAACAAAAAAAACAAAAGAAATAAAAAAAATAAATAAAAAAAAAAGAAAAAAGAAAAAGAAAAAAAAACAAAAGGAAAAAAATAAAAAAGAAAAAAAGAAAAAAAAGAAAAAAAGAAAAAAAACAAAAAAAAACAAAAAAAACAAAAAAAAAAACAAAAAAAACAAAAAAAAACAAAAAAAAAAAAATATAAAAAAACAAAAAATATAAAAAAAATAAAAAAAAGAATAAAAAAGAAAACAAATAAAAAATTAAAAAAAGTAAAAAAAATAAAAAAAAAAGATCAAAAAAAGGAAAAAATCCAAAAAAAAAGAAAAAAAAGCAAAAAAGCAAAAAAACAAAAAAAAAGAAGAAAAAAAAGAAGAAAAAAATAAAAAAAATTAAAATAAACAAAAAAAACAAAAAAACAAAAAAAACAAACAAAAAAAAGAAAGAAAAAAAAAAAAAAAAGAAAAAAAACAAAAAAAACAAAAAATAAAAAAAATAAAAAATAAAAAAGTAAAAAAAATAAAAAAACTAAAAAAATAAAAAAACTAAAAAAATAAAAAAATAAAAAATAAAAAATAAAGAAAAATAAAGAAAAAAATAAAAAAATAAAAAAATAAAAAAATAAAAAAATAAAAAAATAAAAAAAAAGAAATAAAAAAAGAAATAAAAAAAGAAAAAAAATAAAATAGAAAAAAAATAAAATAGAAAAAAAAGAAAAAAGAAAAAACAAAAAATAAAAAAATAAAAAAATAAAAATAAATAAAAAATAAATAAAAAAAATAAAAAAAACTTATTCCTAAAAAAACTCTTTTTCCTTATTTGCTTAAAAAAACTTTAAATCCTTTAAAAAAACTTTTTTCAAAAAAAAAGAGAGTCTTTTCTTATTTACCTATCTTTTTCAAAAAAAGAAATGAAATTATTAAAAATACATGAAGTTTTGGCTATTTACAGTATAAAACTCCTTTGATTTTGCGGCTTTTTTTATTGTTAATTCATTTTGTACAATCTAATATACAATAATTAGTGTATTTTATTTACAAGAGTCATTTTGTTAATTTATAGATTTATGGACATTTATTTGGGATTTTACTCAGGATTTTGCTAAGATCAAGATATTGAGATGATGAATCGTAGATTCATCAAGATTCTTAAAGATTTCATCTCTAAGGATATGATTCTTAGATGATGACTCTCTTCAGAATTAAAATGAAAATGAAGTGAAGGAATTCATTTAGTCTTAAGAAGATAGTGAGGTTCCTGAAATCAGAAACTAAAAGGACAATTAAAGATGAAAACACTAATACTTTTTCAAATGAGTTTTAGGATGGATTCTGCGTGTCAGTTAAGTCTAACAATGATCTTACTTCATGTTGATGAAGCTTTTGAGGATCATCACATGGAAAGATGGATGTTAGCAATAAAGTCTAAAGTATACTCCATATACAAATGTGTAGTGTGGACCCTCAAGGATCTACCTATAAGGGTAGGACCCGTTAGGTGTAAATGGATCTTCAAGAAAAAGAGGGAACCTGATGAGATGTACAGACCTTCAAAGCACGACTTGTATCCACAAGATCACACACCAAAGAGAAGACTTCGCTTGCGATGAGATTTGCTCTCCAGTGATCATGCTTAAAACATCGGAGTATTGCTAACTATAGCTACAACTTGACATTGACATCTACAAGATGGGAGTCAAGATTGCATTCCTCTATGAATGCTTCTCCGAGGATATTCATATGAAGCAGCCCTATGATTCATGGTTGAGGAAAGCAAGATGTGCAAGCTGAATAACTCCCTCTATGGACTCAAATAAGCTTCATGTAGTTGGAACATCATATTTGATGAAATTAAAAGTAGATAATATCCTGATCATTTGGAACGATATAAAGATAATAATAAGTATTTTATAGACTGGATAATCCATACCTTGAGATATGATCTCAAGGATACCTCTTAGGTCTTTGTTCTGATAATGTTTAGAAGCAAAGAGAAGAAGGTATTGGGACTGTCACATTAATGTTACACCTTGGGCATGTTTCATTTTCTGAAAAATTCAAGAAAGGCTTCCATCCCATAAGATATGGTACTGACCAACTGAAGGGATAGCACCTCAAAGAGTTGAGGAAGTGGATGCTAGAACTGCTTGCACTTTTGTATCAGTTATGAGAAGCCAGGTGTATGCTAGATATGTACAAAGTCAGATGTCTGTCATGCAGTGTGAGTAGTAAACTGTTACTAATCCTACATATGGAAATAAAAAAATTGATTACAGTAATAACAATATCCTAGAAAAGGACAAGACTTTCGAGATTGTGATCTCTAAGTCTTATCTTCAAGAACTTAAGACTTTATAGATAGTGATCTAAAAGGACTCAATTGTAGAAACCTTAGGAGATAGAGATCTTCAAGACTAAGGGTATTCTGATAAGGATAATAGAAATTGCATAATAGTTATAATAATTATTGAGTTTTGTAGTATCAAAGACACTATAATAAACAAAATTGAGTATTGACGCAACATTCGCATTGCATGCGAGCACTATTACTAGGGGATATGCAAGTGTCCTAAAAGGACTTGGCATAGTCTCTTGAGAACAGATTGACTGATTATCTTACCTAGCCATTTTTCTAAATAACCTATGATTGTCACATGAGTGAGGGTTTAAAGATTAGCCCATTAATGGATCTTCGGGCTAGTGGAAGATTGTTGGACATGCGAGCCAACGACGAGCCATTATGCAAAAAATGTTATTGCAAATATCATTCCTGATCTGAAATGAAGAATAATTATTTGCATAATAGGTCCCTTAGTATAATTAGGGTTATGTACCATGGCCATCTTAATGATCATACAATTATTGATTCAATTATTGAATCATAGAGACTGGTGCTTGGATGAATATCTAAAGAGTTAGTTTGAGGACGCATAAAGCACCGTCAATTGATTATTAAGAGAGAATCTCCAGTCTGAGAAAGGAGACCTCAATCTTTTCTCTAAAGACTGATTTACTGACCGACCTCTTGATGCAGGTCCTCTGCATAGGAATAGCGATTTGGAGGTGTCAGATTAGTTAGGTCAACGAGTTGACTTAACGAGATCGAGATAACCAAAAGACCTATGTTGAATGTTGTCATGATATAAGCATTCATCCTCTGATTGTAGACAGATGTGTTACTGTATTTCTGAGTATGTAGATTTGGCAGACCAATAGGTTGATGACCTAATCAAGGTCTATACACCGGCGCATTGGTGTGTATGAAGGGCATATGAGTAATACGATCTCTCAAAGGGATCATACAGCTATACGTAGAACAATACAATCGCCATGTCCTTATCTCCAAGTATCCACGGAGAAAGCGCATTATCCTTGAAAGAGATCGATAATTTCATGTTGATATGTGTATCCGAGCATTGAGTAAATAGATTATAAATTGATTTAATTATCATGTGTAATATGAAAATATGAATTGATTCATATTATAAGGAGAGTTATATAGGATAACTAAATGTGATTTAATTATCAAAAATTGAATGATGTGAATGTGATTCATATTATTTGGGCACATGAGAATAGAGATCAAGATGATTAAATGTGATTTAATTATTTTGGATATGAATAATGTGGGTAGCACTATCCATATTAATGATAAATATATTGTAAATGTGATTTATAATATATAAGAAAGAGCCTATTATAATTTATATTTGTTGATTAATTATTGATGTGAATTAGATTCACATTGGATAATTAATTGAAAATATAATTTATTTTATTTGGGATGTGAATGTGATTCACATTTTTCTATAGCAAGATTGCAATATTCATAAGATAATTATGAGTTATTTTTGTGAAATAATTTACATCAGTGTTGTTGTAAATCTTGGAGACATCATGAGATAATGAGATCTCATGAGATATTGAGGAGATAGACCCCCCCTTAAGGGATAAGGTCAATCTTCTCATTATCTCCAAGATTAATCAAATAATTTGATTTGAAATCAATTATATTGATTTATCGATATATATATATATAATTAAATTAATTATTATTGTGTTTTTAAAACAACATCATGTCCATTGAAAGAAACACAAATCAATCTCATCTATTGGTTTTGTGTTGTCCATGGATTGAGATCCATGGATCTCAAATACTATATAAGAAGAGGCACCCCTTGCTCTTCAAGAAACAACAACTAATATTCTCTCTCCCTCTCTCTACACCTATACATCTCCCCCTCTCTCTGTCTGTCATTGTGGTCGTCCACCATGGAGCCATTGAGAGACTCGCCATCGTCGCAATATCGTCGTTATGCTGCCGGAGTATTTGCTCGTGGATCTCCGTCTCCTTCGATGTGCCTCGCTCGTGAAGAAGACATTAAATCTCATGTGATGAGATCAGGGTATTCGCTGCTTAGATCATCATCATGAATTGCGAGGATCACGCGTCTCATCAACGCGCTCGCAAGCGTCTTCTCTGTTGGATCGGACTTGAGACAGGATGTCTCTTCGTTTAGAGACTCAATCGCAACCACACTTCAAGAGGTAAACCTAATACTTGTTTTTGGTTTAGATGAAACGATCCAAGAAATGTTCTTGATCATGTGGTTTCATCGCATTAGAATGTCTTAAATTCCGTTGCCTTGAGCAACTAGTGCGACTAGCCGCTCCCGATCGCATACGATGCGATCCTCACGCTTCGGTGATGCACTTAAGGATCGTCCCATATCCTTAACTTATCTCCCCTTCTTTATTCCTTGTTGACCAAGTTAATTCTTGACTTAGTCTCGAGGTTTAGGATCATTCAATACCTTTGGTATTTCATTCTTTTTTCTATTATTTATCCTTTTATTTTGGTATTAATTCATAGTTTTATACAATAAATATGAACCAATAATAGAATGTTATTTTTCACAAATTAATGCTATATACTTACATTTAACTAGGGATTCAAGTCCAAAATGAAAGAATAAAGGTGATGAAGGGGAGATTCATCAACTATACACGTATTTTATAGGGTATAATAAATTTCATCTCACTTAGTTTTCATTGCATATATTGTCATAGGTTGATTGTTGACTTATTCAGATTGTTTGAGTACTGAGAGCCGAGAGAGGGACGTTACAACTATTATCGGATATGACTTGTCGAACACCGCATGCTTCTCTAAGATCTGACGTTAGGTATCTCGAGTGAATCGACTAATCATTACTCTCGCATGGATCCAAAATGTGTAGAGTAGCATTTCTTCAATGTAATGAGAAACTTTGAGAGATTTTGATATATGTTTTCATAGTTACTTGTGCATCTCAATTTGTGGACATGGACTTATGAATATGATAATGAGAATGAATGACGTAGTTTTCATTTTCATTTCATATTTTTCTTCTGCTATATATATTTCAAATGTTAATCTAGTGTATATAGTTGGTTTACTAATTATTAGAGATCATGGATGAATTGAACTTTAGATACGACGCTAATGTCTCGTCAGTCTCGGGAGCTAGATTGGTGCAACATTACAAGTTCAACCTAGGGTTTGCTCGAGTAAAACAAACATCTTACGCTTCACTGAACACCTATATTTTCTTTTGAATAAGTTGTTTCCTTGAACTACAGTGACATTTAAGAATATATTTTGAACACATTAGGGAGAGTCCAAATCAATGATCCTAATAGAAGCTTGTTTATCCCAAATTTCTATTGAAAAATCTTCACTTTGACAACTTGACATTGCAATATGACTTTCAGTTGTATATTTCCTAAATTGCAGATGGCACGAAAAATGTCCCTTTTTGGCCTAATAAATCATTCTACATTTTTTCATATATAAGAATATTTGACTTCTAGTCTCGTCCATACAGAGCTCAAAATGGCAGGTAGCTCCTTTATGATGTTGCTTCCATTTATGATTTGTATATTTTTTAGAAATAAATTAACGTGCATTCTACAACTTCTCTTGTTTTTGTGCACTAAAAAGTGCTTCTTTACAAAATTTTAATGACAAAAAACATTTATTCGCTAAAGTCTCTTGATTTGTAAGACTTCTGATTTTATTAAGGTGGGGGTGAGTGAGGATATCAAAAAATTCTGTTACAAAGGAATTTCCCTCTACCATGAATCCATGAATAATACCTCTCTACAATCGTTGTTCACATATTTTGTACTCTAGATCTAATTATGAAATATTGTGATATTGTAAGGATACCTTTGTAAAATATTGTTCAATACCTAGATTGAGTATCACTGCCTCATTTCCCGATAGCCTCTAGTCATACATCATTATTATGCATGGCTAACAATACGATTGGGTCCTATACTCGATCGACTCCTCCTTGATTATCATTTCAAGAATGAAAAATACATTCTCAAATTTTAATCTTGCATTTCTTCAATGTATCTACCCGATCTCCTGACGACAATGCCACACCCTTGTCGCTACCTTTCGATGGTCCTGTTGAAAAAACGAGATTGCGAGAGCCGCTAAATAGTGGTCTGACAAATCAGACTCACTGTCGCTGATGCGACTACTCAAGCCTTCCCGTTTGTCAACAATTAACCCACACAATCAATCAATCAATCAGAGCAAGGATTAAAATTTATTATTCCCTACAAAAAAATGTACAATGGCAAGCAAGTAGGGGTCGAACATAGGAAACAAAGGTGTAGAGTAGAGACAAAAAGTCACTCCTAGGTCCAATGGACTACTTAGCCAATCTGGATTTTTTGTGGGTTTTTAATTTTTAATTTTAAATTTTTTTAATATATTTTTTATTTTTAATTTTGTATTTCAATTTTAATTTTCTGATTTTATATTTTCTTTTTATATTTTATATATTTTTTATTTTCTTTTTTTCAATATAGGAAAATGTGAGCTATATAATAAAAGAGGTGCTAGGATAATTATAAAAATATGCAAAAATGCTCAAAAATTCGGAAATAAAATATTTTTGGTATTTTATATTTGTCTACTATTTTGTGATTTTGGGGAATTTTCAGAATATTTTTGGTATTTTTAAAGGTCAAAATACAAGAAAACAGGGAATAAGCTATTGGATGAAGGTAAAATAGGAATTAAAAATATCAAAAAACCACAAAATTTTTCCAAACTAATTTTAAAATAAAGATAAGAAAACAAGGAATCTAAAGCACCTTAGTTTGCAATTTTTGGAGTTTTCTAGATTTTTTTTATATTTTTTTGAAGTTTTAAGATGTTTTCTAATTTTTAAGGTTTTCCTTTTGCAATTTTTAGTGATTTCTGGATTGACACTAAAATAGACTAAAATACACAACAGGTAATTTTTTGGAATTTTTCAAGGTATTTTAATATTTTTTTGGTATTTTCTAAGCTAAACAGTACCAAAATAGCATGTTTTTTATTTTTTAATAACTGCTAAAATGCAATAAAAATCAAATGCAAAAATATAGCGTGAAAGGGCAAGTTAACAGGCGCCTACATGCATTTTTTGGTAATTTTTAGGATTAATATGATGCGTGGAATAAATAAGATAAACAAGCAAAAATCTGTGGCCTGGCAGGGGTATATATGCAAATACACAATCCTTCAGGGACATACACGCAATTTTTCACAAAATTTAACACTAAATATTTAATTTAGTGTACCTTTTACAAAAGCTAAACCCGCGAGGGCACGGTTGCAAATAACCCACACACGCGCGTGCGACGCACGCGCCTGGGGAGGACCTGCATGCAAATACCAATAACCTCAGGGGAAATGCAGAAAGACCAAGGCAACACGTGAGGGCTCACGTGCGCTACTGGCAGGGGTATAAGTTCGATATTACACAACACTAGGGGCACAGATATAAAAATTACAAAAGTTTAAAACTGCAACTGAATGTTTTAATATTAAGGGCTGGGGTGTAAATAGCAAAATACCCAGGCAGGGGTTGTAATGCTTTGAACTTGGCATATCTCGGATCCTATATAATAAGATCCGGCTCGTAAAGAGGAAACCAACAGAATTTGTTTCGTGTGAATCGGACTTCGTTTCGATTTGTTATGAATTTCGGAAGAAAGAGAAGTAAGGAAGGCTAAGATGTCATTAATCCATAATGACTGTCATTAAGACTAATTAAACATGATTAAATAAATTAATGACGATTGAAAGCTGCTAATGATCATTAGTAAACACTAATCAACAGTTAACAAAAGATAAGCGTAAGCCGCGAAAGTTAAATCGTGATTAGTGAAAGTTAATCACGATTAGTGTTAATTAAGCGTCATTAGCAGAATCTAGAATCCTCTAGAAATGTTCTAACTTAGGCTCCAAGTTTGGGATAAGTTTTGGCTAAAACCATGGGCCAAAACCATGGGCTGCTAAACCATGGTTAAGGTCTAAACCATGGTTTCTAACCATGGTTAGTGGTTTTCTGGGGCCTATAAATAGACCCCCCCTACCCATTCATTCTCTACGACTTCCACTACCACCACCACCCCAAGGCTAGGGTCGAGAGGTTGGGAGGAGGAGTGGGAGGCGAGGGAGAGCGCTAGCGAAGCGCTGCCGGGGAGAACGAGGAGAAGAAAGGTATGATACTCTCTTCAGTTGCTTCGTAAGCTAGGTTTTCAATTCATACTCTTGTTCTTCCAAGTTTTGTTTTTGATTCATATTTCTTTCCGATTCGTTTTCCTGTTGTGGTTCGAGGAGAAATCTGTGTAACACCCTACTTAGGTGCGGGCGGCTATGCACGTCAGTGACCCTGTGATTCGTCACACATTCACTCATCTAAGACGCGTGGTGTCTACCGATTCTCCATCGTTTATGTTTCTATTCTTCGTTTTATGCTTTTATAGTTATTTTGATGGAGAAATCTATGTAATACCCTACTTAGGTGCGGGCGGTTGTGCACGTCAGTGACCCTGTGATTCGTCACACGTTCACTCACCTAAGATGTGTGGTGTCTACCGGTTCTTCATCTCTTGTTGTTGAGTATATTCTTTCAGTTTCATTGTTATTTTCCTCTCGATTGATTTTATAGAGGAAACTCTTTTCGTTTTTATTTAGAAATATGTCCCGATATAAGGGGAAACTCTGCTGAAATTTTCCGAGAAATATATCCCGATATAAGGGGAAACTCTGCCGAAATTTTCCGAGAAATATATCCCGATATAAGGGAAAACTATGCCGAAATTCTAAGAGAAAATATGTTCTTGACGTTCTTCGTGTTCTTCGCGTTCTTCGCGTTCTTCGTTCGTTCTTCGCATTCTTAACATGTTCTTAGCGTTTTGATACGAAAAATGAAATTCGATCTTTTCAGGAGCCTTAAATTAGCCTTTCTAAAAACGAAACTCGATAAAGCCTTGCATACACGAGAGAGAGCTCGATTAGGTAACAAAATCCTTCCTTTTGGTGTTGGGTTTTCATACGAAATTATTGAAATTCTTGATTTTGTATTCTTTGCTACGAGGAACCCTAATTTTGGTTATTTTTGAAAAGTCTGAAGAATTGCTATGTGATTCCCACTAAAATAAGATTTACGCATCAAATTGATGCGTTGGCTCTGAAAGTTAGGGTTTGGGAGTTAAAATAGGCATAAATAGGAGTATATATATGGTTATGAATAATATATATGTGAGTCGATACTAAGTATTGCGGTTTAGGCAAATCAAAGACGTAACAAAAGAATTACATCATGTGAATTGGTGTGATTTGAGTTGGATCCCGAAAAGGATCTTGTGTCACAATAAGGATGACTGGGAGTAGTACTACAGGTCGGGCATGCAACCTGTAGGTTGTCGGAAGAAACCCGTATTGGCACTTCCCTACCTAGGTGGTACACGGTTTCCCTGTTATGATAAGTGCGCACAAATTGAATGTTTTGCAACGCGTGGTACCGGGAGCCAATATATTCGGGTTGGAACGACGGAAGATGTGGTCGTGCCATGTGGAGGTACGGGTGGTTCAATAGCGGCTGAGTCACAATAACATGTATTTAAAGCCGCTATGTTATATGATTAAATGTTAGCCTGAGGTTTTAAGCAACCGAGTCCTCGAGGACAGTGTGCTCTTTTGTTTTTTCAGGCTGAGGGTTGAGACCCTGTTTAATAAAAGAAAAGGAAATTGTCAGGGTAGTATTGGAGGATTGGTTGAGGCGACGTGCGGCGGCATAAGCTTACCAAGATCAACACAATCTCCAATCCTGAAGCATCCACAGCTTCGGAGTCCAAGAATGGTGGGGTTCCCCTGAACTAATCCCTGATGTGGAATAGAAAGGAATAGGACTAAGTTAATGAAAAGGAATGAAATTTTTGTGATATCAAGTTTTGAAAAATTACACAATTTGTTTGCTTTTCTCTTCTTCGTTACTTAGCATTCGCTAATTTTTATCCTATGATTTATGGAAAACCCAACAGGTATCGGTGAGCAATCGTAAGGACTTTAAAATTCATCCGGCTTACATACTAGACATCCACGCCAGCCACAGTAGCTTTACTCTTTAAGGTAGTTAGTAATATTTTGTGTATTTTCCTTTCAAGCTGATGTACATGTAAATGTTATAGTGGGACAGTGTATCATCTGAACTATATTTTGTGAATGGAAAAGTGTTGAAATACTTTCTTCCGAGTATTTTTATTTGTAGTATATTTCTGAATGTTAGTTGTGATTGCTGAATAAATTATTGCTGAGTAACCAGATCCGGATATGGGAGGATCCGACGACCCGGGAAACGGGGTCGCGACAGATTGGTATCAGAGCCAGGTTACTCCAGTAATTTATTTAGTAATTAATAACTATGAGCGGTATTCAGAAACTAAGGTTGTATTAAGATCCTTTGATCTTAATAAATGACTGCAGTACCATTCACAAGTCATTGTCCTTATGTACATCATGCTAAGACATATAGGATCTGACCTTTGACCTTGACTCATCCCAGGATCATGGCAGACCAAGACATGTCTAGACAATTAGCGGCTATGATGGCAATGCTCCAAGACATGGGGCAAAGGCAACAAGCATTGGAGGAGAGGCTCAATGCACAGGCTGAGAGACCCGAGGCATCTAAGCCTGCGTATGCTAGGATTGAAGGTTCTGTTCATCTTTCTGAGGAAGAAACTGTTCATCTTTCTGAGGAAGAATCTAGTTACCATCCTTCAACTGAGTCTGCTCCTACCCCGGTTGAAGGAGCAATGGAGACGGCCTTTCTTAGACACCAAACATTACTAGATAATTACCGAAAGGGAAAAATTCCTCGATTCAAAGGTGTAGAGACACCTGCCGAGGCTGAATTATGGCTTGATGACGTCAGTAGGATGTTGAGAATAATACACGCACCAGCAGATACTTGGGTGCACTTTGCTGATTACTCCTTAGCAGACTATGCAAGACGATGGTGGAGAGCAATTTCCAAGAAATTAGCAGATCCTGTTCCATGGGATATCTTCGAAGAGAGGTTCCGAGCTCACTTTTGTCCCTCTCATTGGGAAGAATTAAAGAGGAGAGAGTTGGCTTCTCTGAATCAGGATTCTAAGACTGTTACGAGATTATCATATCCACTTTACTGAGCTACTACGGTACTCACTAGCTCTAGAAGCTTCACCCACAAGAGTGTCTTACCAAATTTGTTAGTGGTCTTCAGGGAGATCTACGAGAAAAGCTTGCTGGTTTTAGAGCCACAACCGTAGATGAAGCAATGGACATCGCCTCTCGTATTGAGATGGAGAGGGATGAAAATCGCCAAAGAAGAAGTTTCCACTTTAATGGTGGACCGTCCAAAAGCAAGACACATTATAATCGTAGAGATCGTCGCTATCATCCAGCCAGTTCCAATATAAGCTCACCACAGACCTTGGGTCAGGAATTATCAGGAAGAAGGGGTTTCTCTAGACCTCCACTATATCCTCGCAACTCAGCAGCAGGAGCTATCACCTCTGTGGCTGGATCTTCAGCTCAAACAGGAGCACGTTTGTGTTTTTACTGTCATCAGGAAGGCCACATCAAGAAAGATTGTCCGAAGTTGAGAGGTTCAGGATTTAAATCAACCCCAATTAATAGTATAACATCCACCTCGAGCAATGGAGCAACACATGGAGGAAGACATGGTAGAGGTCGAGGCTTACAAGGAGCGTCTCCTACATAACAACCACCACAAAGTGTTGCGGGTTCTAGCTTGCCTATTCCTAATGGCCAGCTCAATGCAATTACTGAAGAACAAGCCTACAATTCTGGCACAGTCGTACGAGGTACCGTTATTATTCATGGCTTTTCAGTACATGCCTTATTTGATTCTGGTGCTTCACATTCATTTATTGCTCGACGGTTAGTACCCACTTTGGGTAAGAAACCAGTAGAAGTACAACAGTCCTATCTGATCAAGGGACCAGGAGGACAAGTGTTTATAATCCGAGAAATGTTGGATAATTGCATAGTAGTGATAGCGGGACATCAGTTACCTGTTTCACTACTACTAATCGAAATGGAGGACTTTGATCTTATACTAGGAATGGATTGGCTAGAAAGGCATCATGCATGTCTTGACTGTTTCCAGAAGACAGTAACATTTCACCTTCCTAACTCGATAGAGTTCCAGTTCATTGAAAAGACATCCAATAATAATATCAAATATATCTCTACATTGAAGGCACAACAGTTGTTAGAGCAAGGGTGCCAAGGTTATTTAGCTTATGTATCCACTACATTAGATCAGAAAGAATGATAGAAGATGTGCCTATAGTCTGCGAGTTTACTGATGTATTTCCAGAGGAACTACCTGGATTACCACCTGAGCGAGAGATTGAATTTGAAATCTCTCTCATACATGATACTCAACCTATCTCTATCCCTCCATATAGGATGGCACCAGCTGAGTTACGAGAGTTAAAGGTACAATTGCAAGAACCGTTAGATAAAGGATTCATTCGTCCTAGTACTTCACCATGGGGTGCACCTGTCTTATTTGTTAGGAAAAAGGATGGCTCGATGCGGTTGTGCATTGACTATAGACAACTAAACAAGAGGACAATAAAGAACAAGTATCCTCTGCCAAGAATAGATGATCTCTTTGATCAGTTACAAGGTTCAACTGTGTATTCCAAGATTGATTTAAGATCTGGATACCATCAGTTGAAAATTAAAGATACAGATATTCCCAAGACAGCTTTTCGAACTAGATACGGGCATTATGAATTCTTAGTTATGCCTTTTGGACTAACAAATGCCCCAACAGCCTTCATGGATCTCATGAATAGAGTATTCAAGGAGTTCATAGATCACTTTGTAGTAGTCTTTATTGATGATGTGCTTATTTACTCAAAGGATAAGTATCTGCATGAACATCATCTCAGGAAGGCACTTGAAACTCTAAGGAAGAACAAATTGTATGCTAAATATAGCAAATGTGACTTCTGGCTATCTGAAGTATCTTTCTTAGGCCATGTTATTTCTGGGGAAGGTATATCAGTTGATCCTACAAAGGTTAGTGCGGTGATGTGTTGGGAACGCCCGAAGACTGTCACAGAAATACGATCTTTTCTGGGTTTAGCTGGATATTATAGAAGATTCGTGAAGGACTTTTCACGGATAGCATTGCCAATGACTAGACTAACTCAAAAGGAGGTCCCATTCTTATGGTCTGATACATGTGAAGCTAGTTTTCAGACACTGAAAGAATGCCTAACATCTGCACCAATCTTTACTCTACCCTACGGGAGTGAAGGGTTTACAGTGTACACTGACGCATCAAAAGAAGGACTTGGGGCGGTTCTTATGCAACATGGTAAGGTAGTTGCGTATGCATCACGACAGCTCAGGACACATGAGAAGAACTACCCAACACATGACCTTGAATTAGCTGCCGTAGTGTTCGCTTTAAAGATTTGGAGACACTACCTGTATGGTATTACTTTTGAAATCTTCACCGATCATAAAAGCTTGAAATATCTATTTGATCAGAAGGAACTCAATATGAGACAGAGACGGTGGCTAGAGTTGCTGAAAGACTATGATTGCACTATCTCCTATCACCCTGGTAAGGGGAACGTCGTAGCAGATGCCCTTAGCAGAAGAACTTATTCACCCGGGTTAGTGAGTGCTATCCACTTCTGGGGTTTACTATCAACGTTAAGTGAATGGAAACCATTTGATAGTAGTGCTGATACTATAACTATTCCTCATCGATACAAACCAGAAATATGGGATAAAATAAAGAAAGGACAGGAGGATGATCCAGTCCTCAAAGACTTAAAACAACAACTTGAGAAGAATGAGATAGAGGGATTCCAGATACAAGATGGTTTACTGTATAATCATCACAGAGTTTGTGTACCAAACACACCTGAACTAAGGAAAGACATCTTACGAGAAGCTCATTGTTCTACATTATCTATTCATCCAGGAATTACGAAGATGTATAAGGATCTTCATTCATACTTTTGGTGGCCGGGAATGAAGAAAGATGTTGCTGAGTTTGTGAATTCATGTTTCACTTGCCAGCAGGTAAAGGCTTCACACCAAAAGCCACCAGGATTATTGCAACCCCTCCCTATACCTGAATGGAAATGGGAAAGCATTTCCATGGATTTCGTTACTGGCTTATCTCAGACGACTGGTAGTAAAGATAGTATCTGGGTTATAATAGATCGTCTGACAAAGGTAGCACACTTCATTCCGATAAGCTTATCTTTCACTCCAGACCAGCTGGCTGAGTTATATATTACACACGTGATTCGCCTCCATGGTATCCCGAAGGAAGTAGTTTCTTATCGAGATTCACGATTCACCTCACACTATTGGGAGAACTTCATGAAAGCCCTAGGTACACAACTATGCTTGAGTACAGCATATCATCCACAAACAGATGGGCAGTCAGAACGTACGATTCAAACACTAGAGGATATGCTACGAGCATGTACCTTAGAATGGAAGGGATCGTGGATTAAACATTTGCCTCTTGTAGAATTCACCTACAATAATAGTTACCATACAAGTATTGGCATGGCACCATTTGAAGCACTATATGGACGAAAGTGTACTAGTCCTTTGTGTTGGCAAGAGGTCGGAATAAAGAACCTTTATGATTCAGATAGACTTCAAGAGACACGGGAAGCTGTAGAACTTGCTAGAAAAAGACTATTAACTGCTCAGAGTCGCCAGAAAAGTTATAGTGATACCCAGAGAAGAGACCTTGAATTTGAGGTAGGCGACTTTGTATTTCTTAAAGTATCACCTATGAAGGGTGTTCAGAGGTTTGGCTTGCGTGGGAAGTTAGCACCCAGGTTCGTGGGTCCCTTTGAAATTATTCAACGGATTGGAAAAGTTGCCTATAGACTTGCACTTCCTCCACATCTTTCGGCAATACATGATGTATTTCATATATCAAATCTGAGAAAGTACATTAGGGATCAAGAGCATAAGATAAGTTATGATGATTTACATGTTGAGCCAGACTTGACATACCAAGAGATACCTGTGCAAATACTTGAAAGGGATATCAAGAAGTTGAGAAACAAAGAGGTGCCTCTAGTTAAAATATTGTGGCGAAACCAAGAGTTTGAAGAAGCCACATGGGAACCTGAGGTAGAAATGAGAGAGAAATATCCGTACTTGTTTGAATAATAAAATTATGTATTATGTATATGTTCATGACATGACGTTCATTCTCTTTAAGGTTGTTATGATTTCAATCCTCTTTAAGGTTGTTATGCCTGTATTTCTAGTCTCGAGGACGAGACTTCCTTTAAGGTTGTTATAATTGTAAAGCTTTGAACTTGGCATATCTCAGATCCTATATAATAAGATCCGGCTCGTAAAGAGGAAACCAACAGAATTTGTTTCGTGTGAATCGGACTTCGTTTCGATTTGTTATGAATTTCGGAAGAAAGAGAAGTAAGGAAGACTAAGATGTCATTAATCCATAATGACTGTCATTAAGACTAATTAAACATGATTAAATAAATTAATGACGATTGAAAGCCGCCAATGATCATTAGTAAACACTAATCAACAGTTAACAAAAGATAAGCGTAAGCCGCGAAAGTTAAATCGCGATTAGTGAAAGTTAATCACGATTAGTGTTAATTAAGCGTCATTAGCGAATCTAGAATCCTCTAGAATGTTCTAACTTAGGCTCCAAGTTTGGGATAAGTTTTGGCTAAAACCATGGGCCAAAACCATGGGCCGCTAAACCATGGTTAAGGTCTAAACCATGGTTTTCTAACCATGGTTAGTGGTTTCCTGGGGCCTATAAATAGACCCCCCCTACCCATTCATTCTCTACAACTTCCACTACCACCACCACCCCAAGGGCTAGGGTCGAGAGGTTGGGAGGAGGAGTGGGAGGCGAGGGAGGAGCGCTAGCGAAGCGCTGCCGGGAGAACGAGGAGAAGAAAGGTATGATCCTCTCTTAGTTGCTTCGTAAGCTAGGTTTTCAATTCATACTCTTGTTCTTCCAAGTTTTGTTTTTGATTCATATTTCTTTCCGATTCGTTTTCCTGTTGTGGTTCGAGGAGAAATCTGTGTAACACCCTACTTAGGTGCGGGCGGCTATGCACGTCAGTGAACTGTGATTCGTCACACATTCACTCATCTAAGACGCGTGGTGTCTACCGATTCTCCATCGTTTATTTTTCTATTCTTCGTATTATGCTTTTATAGTTATTTTGATGGAGAAATCTGTGTAATACCCTACTTAGGTGCGGGCGGCTGTGCACGTCAGTGACCCTGTGATTCGTCACACGTTCACTCACCTAAGATGTGTGGTGTCTACCGGTTCTTCATCTCTTGTTGTTGAGTATATTCTTTCAGTTTCATTGTTATTTTCCTCTCGATTGATTTTATAGAGGAAACTCTTTTCGTTTTTATTTAGAAATATGTCCCGATATAAGGGGAAACTCTGCTGAAATTTTCCGAGAAATATATCCCGATATAAGGGGAAACTCTGCCGAAATTTTCCGAGAAATATATCCCGATATAAGGGAAAACTATGCCGAAATTCTAAGAGAAAATATGTTCTTGACGTTCTTCGTGTTCTTCGCGTTCTTCGCGTTCTTCGTTCGTTCTTCGCGTTCTTAACATGTTCTTAGCGTTTTGATACGAAAAATGAAATTCGATCTTTTCAGGAGCCTTAAATTAGCCTTTCTAAAAACGAAACTCGATAAAGCCTTGCATACACGAGAGAGAGCTCGATTAGGTAACGAAATCCTTCCTTTTGCTGTTGGGTTTTCATACGAAATTATTGAAATTCTTGATTTTGTATTCTTTGCTACGAGGAACCCTAATTTTGGTTATTTTTGAAAAAGTCTGAAGAATTGCTTTGTGATTCCCACTACAATAAGATTTACGCATCAAATTGATGCGTTGGCTCTGAAAGTTAGGGTTTGGGAGTTAAAATAGGCATAAATAGGAGTATATATATGGTTATGAATAATATATATGTGAGTCGATACTAAGTATTGCGGTTTAGGCAAATCAAAGACGTAACAAAAGAATTACATCATGTGAATTGGTGTGATTTGAGTTGGATCCCGAAAAGGATCTTGTGTCACGATAAGGATGACTGGGAGTAGTACTACAGGTCGGGCATGCAACCTGTAGGTTGTCGGAAGGAACCCGTATTGGCACTTCCCTACCTAGGTGGTACACGGTTGCCCTGTTATGATAAGTGCGCACAAATTGAATGTTTTGCAACGCGTGGTACCGGGAGCCAATATATTCGGGTTGGAACGACGGAAGATGTGGTCGTGCCATGTGGAGGCACGGGTGGTTCAATAGCGGCTGAGTCACGATAACATGTATTTAAAGCCGCTAGGTTATATGATTAAATGTTAGCCTGAGGTTTTAAGCAACCGAGTCCTCGAGGACGGTGTGCTCTTTTGTTTTTTCAGGCTGAGGGTTGAGACCCTGTTTAATAAAAGAAAAGGAAATTGTCAGGGTAGTATTGGAGGATTGGTTGAGGCGACGTGCGGCGGCATAAGCTTACCAAGATCAACACAATCTCCAATCCTGAAGCATCCACAGCTTCGGAGTCCAAGAATGGTGGGGTTCCCCTGGACTAATCCCTGATGTGGAATAGAAAGGAATAGGACTTAAGTTAATGAAAAGGAATGAAATTTTTGTGATATCAAGTTTTGAAAAATTACACAATTTGTTTGCTTTTCTCTTCTTCGTTACTTAGCATTCTCTAATTTTTATCCTATGATTTATGGAAAACCCAACAGGTATCGGTGAGCAATCGTAAGGACTTTAAAATTCATCCGGCTTACATACTAGACATCCAGCCAGCCACAGTAGCTTTACTCTTTAAGGTAGTTAGTAATATTTTGTGTATTTTCCTTTCAAGCTGATGTACATGTAAATGGTTATAGTGGGACAGTGTATCATCTGAACTATATTTTGTGAATGGAAAAGTGTTGAAATACTTTCTTCCGAGTATTTTTATTTGCAGTATATTTCTGAATGTTAGTTGTGATTGCTGAATAAATTATTGCTGAGTAACCAGATCCGGATATGGGAGGATCCGACGACCCGGGAAACGGGGTCGCGACAGGGGTTGATCCGAAGGCTCTTGATGTGTCACTTAAGGCCACGTGTCGGGCCCAGAAGCGCCGATACCCTTTCGCGTAGACAGCCTGGATTAGAAGATGCGTGGATGATCGAACGATCGTGTGCGCCTTGATCCTGCGGTTGCTGCTTTCCTGGGCGATCGGCCTTGGATCGGACGGCTGGGAGAGGTGCTCCAAGAACACCCGAAGAACAACCCCCATCGAGTTTGAATCGACGAAGGGCGGCTCCTCCGTGCACCTGGGGGTCCCCGACCACCTCCGTGTACTCCTGCAAGGATCTTCTGACGTATGGGGGGTCCAAAATGCTCAGGCGAATCCCAGGGTCCTCCCGCGGCGCGGGCAGAGCTTGGAGGTTCCAAGCTTTCTCCGGCGAGGCACGAAATCCCCCCAGGCGCGTAGTTGGCTTCCAAACCTGCAAGGAAAGTTGGTGAAGAAGTCGGGGGCAAAATGCCCCGACTTCGTGGATTATTTCACAGAGAAGTACGGCTACGTGGAGAGGTGACATCGGCCGGTGAGACTCGATGCCGGACGAGATTGAATCGGATTGGGATGATGATGATTAGGCGAAAGATCGTGACGAAGAAAACGCCACTGAGGGCTTTAACCACTTAAAACACTATGTACCGGTAGAGAAAAAGGGGAAGAAGAGACCTCACCAAGGTGCGCCCGAAGAGGCCTCTGGCGAGAACTCCGACGAGGGGACCAGACTCGATTCGACGCCGCCTTGACCCGACGAGAGGCCCGACGAATTCCTGTTGTCACCAGGGTTAACATCAAGGGTCTAGTTAGGGATTCGGTGGTGGAAGAGTGATCAAAACGAGAAGGGAAGTCGGGGGTTTCGTTTTCTAGGGTTTGACTATCGAGTGGAGAGGGCTCTTTCAACGAGGTGCAGCAGACGTTTCGATGCTCCCTAGCCCGAGGAAGCACCCCGGCGTGATTCATGGATAGATGGGCTACAAAAGTCATGAAGACTGAATCATGAAAGGAGATACGAGGCGTCCTGGAAAAATCCGCGAAAGAGGACAAAAACTACATCTGACGCCCTGGCAGACCTCAATCAGAGAATTGACCGAGGTCAACCAACGATAGAATCTGGTTGGTCCACGTGGACCAACCAGAAAAATCATTGGAAAAATATTTAGAAATTCGATTAAAAATCAAGAATGATTTTATTAATTTTTGTGTATGAAATAAAAAATGTTTATTATTTTATGTAGTATTTTATTCTGATTTTTAATTATTTTTATGAAGTTTATTCTTACAAGTTACCTGTTATGCCCTTTATAGGTATAATACCTATATACTTTATTACTTTATTTTTAGTTTGTGTATTTTAATTTTATTATTTTTATTTAGTATTTTATAAAATCATAAAATACTTTTATAAACGTAATTATATTTTTATTTTATTTTTCTGAATTATTTTGAGTATTTAATAAAATAGAAAGAGTAATATTATAGGTATAAGTATAGGTAGTGTACCTATGTATTTTATATACATATATTTTTATTTTGAGTTTTATTTGGGTTTTTATTCCTATTTTAATGTACATAATTATTATAAGTAATATTTAAAAGATTATAAAAATATAAAATAATAAAAATAATGAATAAAGAATAAATTGCATATTTTAATCTGTACAAGTATACAATGGGGGTCCAAAACTCAACTTTTAAACCGTAGCTCCACCAAATACGAAACCACCGCCATTAAATAGATTATTTTATTCTATATACAATTAAAGGTGAGTTTGCTGCATTTGGAGTTTTCATTTGTGAGATACGGGTATGGGAAGTTGGGATTCTGGATTCTTATTCAGACCATAACTTTTTATCTGTACATTATTTTTCAATGAAATCAATTTTGTATTTTTCTTTATTAAATTATCTACAACTTTTATGTATAAAGTTTCTTTATTTGATGTATAAAAAGTGGAACCAAAAATAGGTCCCAAAATGAATAAAGAATGAATAAAATAAAAGGGATTTGTATTGTATTTTGGCCCTTATCTCCCCCTACTTTATTCCTTGTCGACCTAGTCATCGAGATGCCTAGGTCTCTGGATTTCAGATCATAAAATATTTACAATATTTTATTCTTTTTCTTTTCTTTTATTTATTCTATAATTTTGGCTTTAATTACAATAATTTATACACTATTTACAGGTACATGCATGAATGCTAATATGCTCTAATTAAGGGTATTTACATGCATTTACTAGGGTTTTTGAGGCCAAAATGATAGAATAAAGATGATGAAATGTGGATTCATCATTTGTGCTTGATGATATGACTAGATGCATTTCTTCCTATAATTATAATTGTGTTATTCAATTTCTGGAAGGAGGTTGATGAACTGATGATGTTCATCATTTTGATAAAGAGAATTTTCTAACTCTATAAAGGAAATTTGTTCTTCATAAATTGATTTGACAATCCAAATATTTGCATGGGTATAACTTTACATTAAAACATCACAAAAAATGATTCAACAAGTGGACACACTACAACAAAATTGAGGTATAGTGACGATTTTTCGAAAAGAGATTTTTACACTCATAATCCTGAGTAATTTCGTAATAACATTCATAACCCTACATAATTGCAAATTACGCTCAGGATCCTGAATAAGTGTGTCGTCTTACACCTATAACCTTTCGTTACTTTACTTCGTTAACTCAACCAGATGATTGAGTTAATCTAACGACTAGAATTTAATCTAAATAAAAAAATAAGTATCTCGTGTCTTTCTTTTAAGCCATCCTCTGCATCCATTGTGACTCTACAGCAGAGTTTGAGAGGCACGGTTGGGAATCAACAGAGTTTGAGAGGCACGATGGAGGGAAGTAGCAGGACGGGAATGGGGGAGGGGGGCTTGCAGGTCGGTCGACCGAGGGAGGGAGGGAGGTCGACCGAGGGAGGGAGGACGGTCGGGGCAAGGGGATGCAGGTAGGTTGGCAGGGGGCGGGGGGAGTGGTTGCAGGTCTTTCGACGGGGGTCGGGGTGGGAGGGATGCAAGGGGGGGCTTGTAGGTCGGTCGACCGGGGAAGGGGGCAGGGGGGATGCGGGTCGATCGATGGGGGGGCTTGCATATGTGGTCGGGTCGGCGGGGGATGGGGGTGGCAGGGCTTGCAGAGGTGGTCGCGGTGGGGTGGGTTGAGCTCGGTGGGGCTTCGATTGCAGAGCTCGACGAGGGGGGGTGTTTCGGGCTTCAAGCAACGGAGGGGTTTGGACAGTGGGCTTCGAGCAAGGGAGCGAGCTTGCTCTCCCTAAGGGTGGGGTTCGAAGGGGATGGAGCTCGGCGGCGTGGTTCGAGCAGGGGAGCGGGCTTGCTCAAAGGTTGATGAGGGGTCCGAAGGGGATGAGCTCGGCGGTGGGGCGCTCGACGCATGGCCTGCAGGGGAGGCGGAGGTGGTGCTCGGCAGGGGGGAGAGGGGCGTTTGAGTGCGGGGGAGAGGGAAGTATCTATGGCATGTTTTGCAAATAAAAATGAATATTAGGGGTGATTTTGTATTTTTTAATAGAAATAGTCAAACATAATGGGCATCCCAAACGGAACATGACACATGGTTATGTCATGTAAGAGTTAAGCATTACTCAGGATTTCTCATGTAATTCATGATTATGAAGGGTTATGATTGTAATTGTGAAATTACTCAGGGTTATGGGTGTAAAAATACCTTTTCAAAATCTATCTCTAAATTAGCCGTTGTTAAATATATAACGACGATATTATTCGTTGCGAAATGATTTTTCATACTCAAAATTAGCGACGGATATCATATATGTCATTATATCATTAGCAACGATCTCTTATAAAAAAATCATTACCAACGGTCTACATAGCGACGCTTATCCGTTGTTATTTTTAAAATTATAATTAATCTTCGTTAATTTTGAACTAAAAATTAGTGACAATTAGTTGATATTTTGAAAAATAATAACGGATAGGTGTCATTATATAGACCATTGCTAACGATATAACAACATATATGATATTCTTGCTAATTTCGACTACAAATACCCATTTCACATTGAATAATATCGTCGTTATATATGCTGATTTAGTAACGGATTTTGAAAAAAAAAACATCACTAAAACTCAATTTTGTTGGAGTGACAAAATTTCCCCTTACCAACTATCTTCTAACAAAAATGATCATACTTAATTTGTGGACAACGGAATCTGTCCCAAAAAAATGAATATCGAGAACCTAGCTATGATACCATTTGGAAAAAAACAAGTATATTTGATATGCAAATATCCATGCCCTTACCCTTAAAAATAGCATGCCTACCCTACTCATATATAGTTCAAACCCATGAAACATCCCACACAGCAGCTACATTTCCTGAGATGGGTTAACCTCGAGTTTTCTCCAAATCAACAATCACCTGAAAGCTAAAACGTTTTTCTCTAGGAAAATTTGCTATCTTCTCTGCGAACTTTTCAAAAACTATATCCATGCTCACATCCTTGAAGTGGTTCGCAAGCATAGGCGCCAAAACTGCTCGCAAATACTTTGCCACAAGCTTCCCACTCGCGACATCATCCATCTCAGACTCGTCTGTAAAAGGAACCCAATTCATCTTGAAAATGTCTGCTGACTTGAGAGCGAACGATCCTTCACGGTGAATCACATCCCTCATCTCCTCTAGGGAAGGTAAGTACATGGGTAAGTTGAACGACTCCAAGACTTCCTTCTCGATGAGCTCCTAAAAATTAAACATTATATACCGATTATGTATATTTTTATTTGCAAATGTTTACTGAAATAGAGATGGATATCTATAATTAACCTCTGAAACCATGTCGCAAAGCGCCTCTGCTAATGCTGTAAATGGATCACAACATGATCCATTTTCGCGGTCAGTGTTATCTCTACCCAAATGGAGTACCACCACGCGCCCTCCAACTTTGACTTCTTCGGCCCTTGATTCGAGAAATACAAAGAAATCCTTTTGGTATTGGTCAACGTAAGATTTGATGACGACCGGGGAGCTCGTCTTCGACAGATAGATGTTACTTTTGTTTAGCCGAGCATCGGTCTGAAGAGCTTCAGGCACCTGTAGTTGAGATCGAAGAAATTTACAAGAACACATACAGTCATTGTTTGTACAGGAACATGATGCGTTTGAACTTAGTAGTTAGAATTAATCAATGACTTAATCCAAGGTAAATTTGCATCATTAATCGTCCGGGACATGCTCCTCCCCTCCTCCTCATAGTTTTATAACATTATTGATGGACGTCAAGTGCTCAATATTTTATTAGAAACCCATAAAACTGGAAGAAAGACAGATCTCTCAGCAGATATTAAGTTTAATCAATCCGGAATAAACCAGCAGAGAGGATACCTGGGAGAGATAATGAAGGGCGTAAGAAGAGTGCACAAAGTGGATGCTGTTCTTAGGAAATATCCTGCCAAAGTAGGAACCGGGAACACCAGATACATAAACCGGTGCAACCTTAGACTCGTCGCTGTTCCCAGGTTCATCATCGTAAAGTTCTTTAAGGAACGGTGCGATCGATCTGAACAGCGTATTGAAATCGTTGCCGGGAAGATCGTTCAAGAAGAACCGAACATCCGGGAGGCATCTGTTCATCTGTTGGTAGCATCTGGATATGGTAGTGGCAACATCCCGCATGAGCTGCAGGGTGTTGGGACCTGAAGAGCACCCCAAATCCGCAACGGCTATCTTCTCACCTTGTTGCTTCATGCAGCACGTCTCCCTGATGGCTGCTGTTAGCACTGCCACAGATTTTGTTGAAGAATGGTCTTGGTGGGATTGTGTTTAGTCCCACATCTTGGAGTGGTGACTTTTGGTCACATTGGTGGGCTATATAAAGAGCCCCACACCCATTGTAACCTTTGAGAAAGTGAATGCAAAATCAGCCCATTGAGGCGGTTCTCCCGTGGTTTCATCCCGCTCCTTAGGGAGTAGGGTTCCACGTAAAATCAAAGTCTTCGTTTATCTTGTTCTTACTTTGATTTGCTTCCGCATTTTATATTTCAACATGGTATCAGAGCCGTTCTTTTTTGGGATATAGTTTTTATCGAGTTGCAACTCTTGTTTCCTTTGAGATTTGATTGTATTTTCAAAGTTCTGTTCATATATTGGTTCCAATACCTTATTGAGAAACAAGGGATCAATTTTTTGAGAAAAATTCTAAGGCTGGAACCTTAATTCTGATGGCATCCAGGCGCAGCCCCATCTCAGGGGCACTGCGCATCTCCTCCAGATCAGCGCAGCCCGGGCGGCGAACTATGAAGGTTCGTTGGCTGACAAAGGTGAAAGGTTTTCAACAGCTATGTCTTTTCACAAGGTGGGCACGCCACGACGACCAGCCAGCCATCTTCTTGGGCACCTACCTTCTCGCGCACGAACCAGACCCCGTTCTAGCCGAATCCCCTGCAAGGAGATCCTACCCCTTCGTGGACATGCGGCTCCAGATTCAGGCCCCTGCAAATCGCCTCCTCCTAGATCCAGCCCCCTGCCTTGCATCTCCAGGCCTCCGGCCTTGAGGCTCCAGATCTGGCGCCCTCCTTGGCGCGGCGCACCCCTGTGCTCCTCCGAACCCCTTTGCGTGCCTCAGGCCCCTCCCACCTCGAGCATAGCCCACGCGAGCCCCTGTCCCAGCCCCCCATCGCGGCGTCGTAGGTGTCTTCAAGCAGCAGGCATAGCTCCCTCTTCAATAGCCGCACCTTCATCATGGCGGTGAGTCGCAGTGCTCCTCCCTCGCATCGCAGGCGGTGATGTTGAAATGGGTTCTCAGTTTGGAACCCTATCGATTGTGCAGCAGCGGTGCCATTGAGAAAACCCCATTGGGGGCTGTGGCTCCTGTCTGTTAAAAAAAACCACCGAAGGATAGCGGCGGCTATGGTTCCTGCATGGAACCCTAGTTGTGTGTTTAAGAAAACGTGTACCCCTTCCATTTTTAAAAAAAGGAGCATTGGATAAAAAGGGAACTAATGATGAAAAACCCAATTGTGGGTTGAAAACAAAGGGATGAAAATTTGAGAGGAGGTGGTGAAAAAAATGTGAAAAAAATGAGATTGAAAAAAAAAATGAATACAGTCCAAAAAAAAGGTTGGGACTGGAAAAAAATGAAAATTTGAGATGTGGTGAAAAAATGTGAAAAAATGAGATTGAAAAAAAAGAGTGATGAATGTTTGTGAAAAATTCAGTCCAAAAAAAATGTGTTGGGACTACAGAAAAAATTGTTGATCCTTCATTGTTCTCCCAACTTGGTCGTTTTTGACAAGCTTGGGAGAAAGGGGGAGTTAAAGGGTACAACATTTCTTGCTCTACCATTGTTGGGTAGTGGAGTCTTCCCTACCATTGTTTGAATTGTTGGGTAGTGGTTATCATACCCTACCATTGGTTGAGGCACTCTATTTGAGTGATCTATTGTGAGGTAGTTGTTTCTGAACCCTACCATTGTTTGAGGTGCTCTATTTGAGTACCTATGTTCTGTGGAGTTCTCCAGAGGGAGACTCATTGTTTGAGGTACTCTATTTTGAGTACCTATGTTTTGTGGAGTTCTCCAGAGGGAGACTCATTGCTTGAGGTGCTCTATTCGAGTACCTATGTTTTGTAGAGTTCTCCAGAGGGAGACTCATTGTGTGAGGTGCTCTATTCGAGTACCTATGTTTTGTGGAGTTCTCCATAGGGAGACTCATTGGTTGAGGTGCTCTATTTGCGTACCTATGTTTTGTGGAGTTCTCCAGAGGGAGACTCATTGCTTGAGGTGTTCTATTTGAGTACCTATGTTTTGTGGAGTTCTCCAGAGGGAGACTCATTGTTTGAGGTGCTCTATTTGAGTACCTATATTTCGTGGAGTTCTCCAGTAGGAGACTCATTGTTGGCTTCATTCTCCAGCGGTCGTGAACTCCACTATGTATGGATATTCCCACGGATGTTTTCATAGCCGTGAACTCCACTATGTATGGATATTCCCACGGCATGTTGTCATAGCCGTGAACTCCACTATGTATGGATATTCCCACGGTATGTTTTCATGGTCGTGAACTCCAGTATGTATGGATATTTCCACGACGCTCTTGTTGGCCCTTCGTAGCGATGCAGCAGTTTTTAATGAAGATACGTTGTGGGCCAGAGTTCTCCATGATGAAGACTCAATTGCCGATCAGATATCTCTACAGATCACTATTTACACTCCAGTTTCTAGTTCCGCTTCACCAGCATGACATGAGAAGCAACGTCTTTGGCAGCAATCGACAGCGTGTGTTGAGTTGACATTGTATGTTTTTCATGTGCTTTGTATGTGAGTGAGTGCATTCTTTTTGTTTATCCAAGCTTCGCATTGCATGCTTAGCTTGAGGGGGAGTGTTGAAGAATGGTCTTGGTGGGATTGTGTTTAGTCCCACATCTTGGAGTGGTGACTTTTGGTCACATTGGTGGGCTATATAAAGAGCCCCACACCCATTGTAACCTTTGAGAAAGTGAATGCAAAATCAGCCCATTGAGGCGGTTCTCCCGTGGTTTCATCCCGCTCCTTACGGAGTAGGGTTCCACGTAAAATCAAAGTCTTCGTTTATCTTGTTCTTACTTTGATTTGCTTCCGCATTTTATATTTCAACAGATTTCAACATCCCTTTATTCTGAATTGGAACACAGAGGTTAGAGATTAGCAAAAATCGTACATGTTTGTAATTTTGAGATACTAATTATTTCGTTATGGGCGTAAGATAAGAGGGATTATGGAAGTGACCTGCCATATGGAATTGGCAGCGTAGCTATCCTCTCCGGAACCCCCCACCATAGAAAGAACTTTGTCTACCTCCATAGATACCAATCTCCCTCTCTCCCTCTCCCTCTCCCTCTCCCTCTCTCTCTCTGTCGGTAGTGTTTAATTTCGTCACGAGTTCCACCATTGGTCCATTGCCCTCTATAATTGAAAGGTACACAATGGTTTGGCAACTTGATTCCCAGCTGCCCCTCATGCATTTTCCAGGAAGTATAATGAGATTTGGACATTTGCTATGTAACGTTCTGGCTTAGGTCCTCGGTACATCATCGAGGAAAACTGGCTTTGACAATTTGTTGGGTTCGGGGTCAAATGAACCCGTTGACAGCCACCCAAAATGCTTAAGTTCAAGTTGTCAAGTAGCAATCCCCATCACTTATAAACCATACCACACTTCGTGAGTTTTAGATGTGGCACTATGTTTGGGGTTGAGGTGTTACAGGATATGTCTGATCTTCCCATAAGACCGGATCGTAGTGTATTCAAGATGGAACTTTAGTACGAAGAAAAGATCAAATAAATTTTGAGAATGGATAGAAATAAAATATTATCTAGGGATTTTTACCCGGAAGACCCTATAATCTTTGTCAATTACCTCTACAACCTTTGAAACATCGTAATTCCTCCCTCAACCTCGTAAACTTGCTAACTCTTACCCCACAGACCTCGTGGTTAACCCACATCCATTTATCCGTTAAAACTGACCTGATTCTGTTACATTCTTTTATATCAGGGATTTTTACACACATACCCCCGCCCGCAACACCATCCCGAACAGTGCTCCTCCTGGAAGCCCCCCTCTCCCCCGAGCCCGACCGTCGAGGAGCCCCGCATCCAGCTTCCCCCATGCCGTCGCCCGGCACTTGAGGCCCCCCTCCTTCCTCCCCCTGTCACCGCCAGACCCCCGCAATTCCTCAGAAGAAACAGCACCTCCTTCCCCGGCTTCCGCCACGGCCACTTCCTCTACGAGTGGCTATTCCATGATGACAACGCCATCTGCGCCGAGCCCAAGAGGTTCACCTACGACCCACAAAACCACGAGTCCCGCTTCGCCGCCGACGTTGCGGTCTACGCTAAGCCAAGCCGGTTCTTGGATTACCCGCAAAACCACGAGCCCCTATGGCATTCCCGATCCTCGGATCTCACCAGATCGCCGTGAACGATGCTGCAAAACTTGATTCCGCCAACCCACTTTGTCTGCGACCCAGCGAAGCTGAGGAGCCCTCCGAGAAGGGTGGTCGAGCAAGAAGAACAACAGAGATCCCGGTCTCTTCCTCTGCCTACTCCCCTGCCTTCACCTCCGAGTAGGCGAGCAACGAAGAGGGTCGAGCCTGAAAGGCGAGTTCCTCCCTCTTCGCGGGGCTCGCAGACAAAGAAGAAGGATAGCAAGAATAGGCAGAACGAAGGCGACCCACTTCCCCTTCCCTGAGTCAAAGCCCTCCCTGCCCCGCTGATTTAACCGAAATTCAAGGGGTCTAATTATCTCACACAAGGCGGAGACAATAGTGTCGCTGCGGTGACCCTCATTGAATCCCGATTAAGATCAACAATGAACCCACAATATAAATATCAAGCAATGAAGAATAAAGTGGAGTCAAATTTATTTTTAACTCTACATAAAAGATGTATAGATGCAAGTACGTAGAGAGTTCGAACACAGGGAGCAAGGCAGGATAGATCTATGTTAGTGTGTGTGTGTGTGTGAATGTGATTAAGTGTCTACAAAGTGCAAAAGTTTTTGTGGGTTTTTAATTTTTAATTTTTTTTATTTTTGTATTTTTGTTTTTAATTTTTTGATTTTAGATTTTTTTACATTTTATATTTTTTTACTGTTTTTCAATATTGGAATATATATACAATATGAGAAAAGAGGTAAAAGGGTATTTATCAAAATAGTGAAAAATGCTCAAAAATTAGGAAATAAAGTCTTTTTGGTCTTTTTATAATTTTCCAATATTTTTGTGATTTTTGGGTATTTTTCAAGATATTTTTGGTATTTTTAAAAGGCAAAATAAAGAAAACAGTGAATTAAGATTCTGGCCGAAATTAAAATGGAAATAAAAAATATCAAATAGTAACAAAATTTTTCCAAATTAATTTTAAAATAAAAATAATAGAACAGGGAAGCTACAGAACTTGAGTTTGCTTTTTTTGGATTTTTCTATGATTTGTTAGATTTTTTGAAGTTTTTAGGTATTTTCGAATTTTTAAGGTTTTTCTTTTGAGATTTTTAGTGATTTTTGGATTGACACTAAAAGACATTGAAATACACAATAAGTAATTTTTTTGGAATTTTTCAAGGTGTTTTGCTAATTTTTATGGATTTTCTAAGATAGATAGTATTGAAAATGCATGTTTTTTATTTTTAATAAATATATGCAATAAAATGCAATGCAAAAATATGACATGATTCAGCAAGCAAACAGAGGCTTAAAATGATTTTTGTGGAGTTTTTCGAATTAAAATGATGCTCTAAATAATTAGGGAAAGCAAGCAAAAATGTATGGCCTGGCAGGGGTATAAATGTAATATGCGAAACATCCAGGGGCTATAATGTAATTTTTCCATAAAATTTATAACGTAATTAAAAAGTTTCTAGACGAATCAAAAATACTTAAAGCCGCAATGGCCTTTTGGCAAAAAGCCCACCCACGCGCGTACGACGCACGCGCCTGGGGAGGACTAAACAGCAATTACACAGATTGTTGGGGCTTAAGTGCAAAAAGTCTAGAAAATTTTAACTGCACGTGAAAGTTTTAGAATTAAAACTATATACAAACAAAGGCTGGGGTCCTTATGCAAAATGCCAGGGACACGTGCGTAGCGCACGTGACCTAGCGAGGACCTAAGTGCAATATTACAAAAGCAGGGGGGTTTACTGCAAATTTTACAAAAAAAATCATAACGGCAGATGAAAATTTATATGCTAATAAATAAATAACAAAAATGGCTGAGGAGAACTTGCAAAATTCCCAACCTAAGGCGCGATCGAACGACGTGGCGTGGGCCACTAATCCACGTGTCGTGCTCGTATAGCCCGATGACGGTTCGCGAGCGGAGGGCTGATTAGATCTCGGCCCTAGATCTGACGGTGCTGGTAGTCTGCGATCCGACGGCGGGGATGAGATCTGGGGGACTCCCTTGATCCGACGGCGGAGAGGACCCGGCAAAGAACCGGAAGAACTTCGCCGGGATGAAGTTCCTCCGGCCTTATCGTAGCTCTCCGGCGGTCCTAGCTGCTCCAAAAAGGGTCCTCGGACCTCCTGTGGAGGTTTTCTTCTCACCTGGGGCTTCAAAATGGCACGGAATGCACCGGAGCTCGCCGGAGGGGAAGGAGGAGGAAAGCACCACCAGGTCTCCCGGCGAAGTCCCAAAATCGCTCCCAGGTGCTATGTTGGCTTCAGGAACTGCAAAAATGCGTGAAGGAGTCGGGGGCAAACTGCCCCGACCCCGCAAGGAGGTGGAAGCGGTGGTGAAAGGCGAACTCGAAGTCGGCCGGAGGTAGCTCCGGTGAGCTATCGATTGAGCGAATCGATTGGTGAAAATGGGAAAGTGACGAATGCAAACGACTCCTAGGGATATGGCAAGATGAATGCGAGGAAAATAAGGAGAAATAAACACCTCAAGGGCCAGGGCCCGAGGTTGAAGGTACCTCAACGGGAAGGTCACCGGAGGTAGGTGGAACGCACCCAATCCACGTCAAATCTCTGCCTTGGATTGCGTATATCAGAGCAGTCACCACCGGCGAGCTATCGAGCAAGGAAGGGGAGGAAACGGGACAAAAAATGGGGTTCAAATTCGAATGGAAGACTATGAGTTAGTTTTGTAGGGTTGACTGGTGAGGCTCCTAGATCGATGGTGCCAGCTCGATGCAGCAATCCACGCCCCAAGGTGAACCTTAGACGTGTATCACCACTTATCGAGGAAGAAATCTCATGAAGGACGCGACATGAAATGAGCACAGGGGTGGTCTCCAAAATTCAGAGAATCGAGGGGAAAACCTCAGCTGTCAGAGCCACAGGGGGTGGGTCAGAGAGTTGACCCGCCAGTCAACTCTCGGACCCTCCTGGTTGGTCCACGTGGACCAACCAGGAAAAACCATGGGAAAAAGTTTGTAAAATCAAATTAAATTAGTAAATGATTTATTTAATTTTAGGCTATTTAATAAAAAAATATTTATTATATTATATAGTATTTTATTCTGATTTTTAATTATTTTTATGAGGTATATAATTACAAGTTACCTATTATGCCCTTTATAGGTATAATACCTATATATTTTATTAATTTATTTTTATTTTGTGTTTTTAATTTTATTTATTTTTGTTTATTATTTTATAAAATTATAAAATACTTTTATACACTTAATTATATTTTTGTTTTATTTTTCTGAATTGTTTTGTATATTTAATAAAATATAAGTATGTATTATATATGTATATTTATAGGTATGATACCTATGTATATACAAGTATTTTATTTGAATTTCTTTTGTAATTTTATTCTGATTTTAATGTACATATGAATTATAAATATTAATTACAAAATTATAAAAATATAAAAATACAAAAATAATGAATAAATAATAAATTGAATATTTTAATGTGTACACTTATACAACAAGGGTCCAAAACTCAACTTTCAAACCGTTGCTCCGCCAAATGCGAAACCACCACCATTAAATAGCTTATTTTATTCTATATACAATTAAAGGTGAGTTTACTGCATTTGGATTTTCATTTGTGAGATATGGGTCTGGGAAGTTGGGATTCTGGATTTTTATTCAGACCATAACTTTTTAGGGATTTTTACCCGGAGGACCCTGAAAACTTTTGCAATTACCGCCACGACCCTCAAAACATCGATATTCCTCTCACGACCCCTTAAACTTGCTAACCCTTATCGGGCAGACCCTGGGGTTTGCATCCGTCTCTTAGGGCAGTAACGGCCGTTATGTGAGGAGTGAAGATACAATTATTACAGGAATGTTTACATCAATATATATCATCAATATCTCCGATAACGTGAAAATTGTTCTTATCAATTGAATCATTCAGAACAATGCACGAACTCCAATTAACACATACAGATCCTATCGTACCAATAAATATCAATCACAAGACCCCATAAAGTCCACGGAAATATCATTAGAAAAATACAATTATACAAGTATCAGTATTAAACAACACCTTTGTGCAACGTAACAGAAAAAAGAACAGATTAATTTGAATGGACAAGTAAAAAAACAATAACGTTCTCTCCATCTCTAGAAATATTCAAAATCCAGATGCGAAGAATCGCTGCTGGTGCTACCCGCCTTACTCCCGCCACCACCCCCACCTCCTCCGCCTTTACTGCTGCCTTCGCTGCCTGCACCACTTGTGATCGGCGGCGGCGCCAGGACCAGCCTTCTTCTCCGCACCCACTCCATCCTTGTTCGCGTACTGCGTGAAGTCGACAGGGTCCGGAATGTGCGGGGGAGTAGCGCTGCGCACCAATGCCCAGTTGACCCCTTCGAAGAAGGGGTGCTGCTTGATCTCGGTGGCACCTCTCCGGTAAGCGATCCGCTTCTGCAGATCCTTAATCAGGAGCCCCCGGATGAGATCCCGTGCAACCACGCTTACGACCGGTGCGTCCGGGAACTTCAGCGGCTGGCCAACGACGTTGAACAACGTCGCGCGATTGCCAGCCCCTTTGAACGGCGTGGTACCATGCATGAGCTCGTAGAGGAAGATTCCAAAGGTCCACCAGTCGACCGCGCTGCCGTGGCCTTCACCTTTTATGATCTCTGGGGCTAGGTACTCGTGCGTGCCGACAAAGGACATCGATCGGGCATTGGTGGGCTCAGCCATGAATTCAAGGAGAGTGGAGGAGGGGGAAGAATTGGCTGGCTGGCTGAAGTCGGACTTGGTCTTGCGGTTGCGCTTAGGGAGCATCATGCGGGGAAGGAAGTTGGAGGGCTGGATGCAGCCCTGGACGGCATTATCAGAGCCAAGCATGGCTGAACCGCTGCCGTGGACGGAGGAGGACTTGACAAGCGTGGGGCTTACAGAGCACCGGAGGGAGAGATCGAAGTCGGAGAGCATGATGTGGCCCTCCTCGCGGACAAGCACATTCTCCGGCTTGAGGTCGCGGTAGACTACCCCCAGCATGTGCAGGTACTCCAGTGCCAGCAGCACCTCCGATGCATAAAACATGCGAGGTCGTGTTGCATTTTCTTATTAAACACATCCAGGTGTCGTACAAGGGTTACCATATAGACTCTGGTTAGGTTACAAAGGAGACGACACACAGACGGAGGGTTCGTGAGGTCAAACGGCGCAAGTTTAAGGGGTCGTGAGAGGAATATCGATGTTTTGAGGGTCGTGGCGGTAATTGCAAAAGATTTCAGGGTCTGCCGGGTAAAAATCCCAACTTTTTATCTGTACATTATTTTTGAATGAAATTAATTTTGTATTTTTCTTTATTTAATTATCTACAACTTTCATGTACAATTTCTTTATTTAATATATAAAAAGTGGAACCAAAAATAGGTCCCAAAATGAATGAATTAAAAAGAATAGGAAATTTTGTTGTATTTTGACCCTTATCTCCCCCTACTTTATTCCTTGTCGACCTATTCATCAAGATGCCTAGGTCTCAGGGTTTTGGGTCATAAAATATTTACAATATTTTATTCTTTTTCTTTTCTTTTATTTATTCTATAATTTTGGCTTTAATTACAGTATTTTATACACTATTTACATGCACATGCATGAATGCTAAGATGATGGATTTAATGCTATTACACGCATTTGCTATGGTTTTTGAGGCCAAAATGATAGAATAAAGATGATGAAATGTGGGTTCATCATCCCCCTATACTTTACCTTTGCTAGTCCCTAGCAAACACTTATGCAATAAGTGCAGAAAAGAAAACAAAGAAAAGAAAAAGAAGAAAGTGGATTTAGTTCAATTTTCAAACTTGTTTTCACAAAATCAAAGTTTGGAGCTTAAATCGGACCTTTGGAATTTTAGTGTAGGCAGAATCTTAATGAGAACCGAATTTGAAATCCAACAGTCCCTGAGAATCCCAAAACTCTGCCCAAGTTTTCTCAATAGCCATGTCAGAAATATCTCAACTCATACGCAAACCCTTACGACTATGAATCTAATTCGTACAGTGTAAGTGATAGTGGCTCTCCCCAACTGAAATGACAAAGAAACTGACTTCTCCAGTACGAAAACCCAATGATTCCCCAATCCAGTAACTCCATCCTCGAGGAGCGGGGTATTCCCTTCTAAGTTCAAGTGGCAACCAGCTCAAGAAGAGGGGTGAAGAGAAGAATGGACGGTAGCCAGTGTAGCTACCTATTCTGGGATGCAAGACCAGTGTAGTCAAGTCATCCAGCTGCAGGCTCACATATTTGACTTGGGAACTCAAGCTTGCTTATTGACTTTACAACATTTGTACGTACTTTGCAGGCATTTTATTTTTGTACAGGCCTGACTCTTTTTTTTAATACTATTTACAGCAGCATTTACATAAGGAGTTTTTACTCATGAGCCAGTAGACTATCCCTCTTTTGAAGCTTTATTGCAACCCACACTCTCCTGTCTTTAGACTTACTCATCACTGGACGGGTGATGAACCTCAGTTTCATCATCTTTATTTTCCATAATTAACCCCCTTGCTTAAAAGTTTGTCAATAAAACCCTGTTAATGTCCAATAATTAACAGAGTCCTTAATAAATTAAAAACCACAAAAAAAATGGCAAAACAAAATCAGTGGTATTTTTAGACTTAAAAATACCCTCAAAAATATTTCGGGTCCTGGTTGGATCTCTTTTTCAGTTTTGGTCAACATGAAACTTGTAGATCTCGTCAAGATCTACAACTTTCATGTTTTGAGTTTTCTCAAATTCGGCCATTTTGGCCTCCAAAAATTAAAAAATACTCTTTGAATAATTTGATTGGGCCACGTGGCCCGTTCTGGGGGCGCCACGTGGCCCCCGCCCTTCTTGTCTTATCCGCCTGCCCTACCGACCGTTGGATCATTCTCTTGATCCAACGGTCCAGGCCTCTCCACGCCGCTCCTTGGCCTCAGCCATCAGATCTCCCTCGCGCCTCATCAATACCGCTCGTTCGCACCTTAAGCAGGGCACGCCACGTGGCACATCATAGGCCGTTTGATGGCGCTTCAGATCTTCCATCACAGCCGTTAGCTTTGCCAGCCATTCGATCACTCCCCACTTCTCATCACATCCGTAGGATCGCGCCTCGACCTCGTCACGACACGTGGCCGCTCCCGATCTCGTCGATCGCATCACCCGATCTCCCATCCTGCCCACTCGTTCGCGCTTAGATCTCCATCGTTGGATCTCCAGATCCAACGGTCGGAGGTCATCGTCAACCTCCGATTATTCCCTCTCTCCCACGATTTCACCGCACGAACACCTCGCCCCCTTCCTATTACCCCACCTACTCCGACCACCATCACCACTAACCAAACACCTCCCGGTCTTCCCCCATCATCCTTCTCCCTCGCGCATACCTCCATTAACCGCCGACATGCTCCCATTCATCCCACGATCACCTCTAAACCCACGACTCACACCATCAGCTCCGCCTCTTCCCACTTCAAATACACCGCTCCTCCCGATATTGCACCCCGTCCGCCTTTACACAGGGGCTCGCCCAGCCCTCCGCCACCTCCCAGTGACAGGGGGAGGTGGCCGGATCGAGCGAAGACGACGACGCCCCCTGGTGAGACCCTCCGCCTTCGACGGTGGAGCTGCGGCGCCATATCGCCGCCCGAGCTCGCTGGGACGGCCGCCCAGCACGTGCGAAGACCCCGAGCTCCTCTCCGAGCTCAAGCCCAGGCCATATCCTCCGCCCGATCACCGGTAAGCTCTCTCTTCCTTCCTTGTATTTTTCTTCGATTTCGTCTATTTAATCAGGCCTCTCCGGCCATTCTCCCGTTCCGATGACCAGTCCCTAAGCTCCACCATCAATCCCCCTTTCTCGCGACACTCTCCGACCATCTCCTCTTTCTCTTCCAGAACCCCTTCACCCTCCGACCATCTCCTCCGCCCTCGCGGCGGAGGAGCTCCGAGCTCACACCTCCTACGCCCCTACGAGCTCTCATCCCACTCACCTACACAGTCCACTCGTGCTTCGGCTATTTGCTAACCCTGCAGGTCATCCAAAGCTTCAATGATCGGGACCCCTGCCGGAGCTGTTTGATCGAGCTTTGCAGCCATCGCCTGAGCTCCGAAGCATCGTTTCAGAGGGTCCTGGATCCTCCCCGAGCTTCCAGCTTCATCGACGTCACTCTAAGGAGCGTCGGGGAGGTCACATGCAGCCGAAGATGAGAGGCGGAGTTGGAGCTCCTTCGCCGGAGCTCCAAACTCGTCGCCAGCCGCAAGCGAAGGAGGAAGGACAGGGACCGTTGGATGGTCCTCCTTCAGCTACCATCCAACGGCCCAGATGAGGCCGCTTCATCTTCTCCAGCAACCATTGGATCGTCTCGATCCAATGGCCTTCGTGCAGCCACGTCGTCAAGCCAGGATCTCACCGCAGCCATCCGATCGTCATAATCGGATGGTCCATCTTCAGCCACGTGGCGTCATCATAGCAGCACCGAGCCTCAGCATCCGAGCCTTTAGGCTTGGATGCTCCCGAGCCTGCAGCGAGCCCAAGCCTGGGTCCGAACCAAGCCGAAGCAACCGCGCCTCTGCCGAGCCTCCTTCCGAGCCTAGATAGCACGTGCATCGCACGTGCTACTCTGGGACATTTGCAGAGATGCCCACGGATTTCTTCAAATTTGCAAAAAGGTCCCCGCGTGTTTGGTAAAGTTACAGGGAAGGACTCGCAACTTATTTTATTTACTTTTTAGTCCTTCCCAGGGACCTTTTTGTAGTTATCATTTCATGTTTTTATTGCATTTATGCCCCTGTCTTCTTTTATGCATATCTTGAGCTACATAGCTCCAATCGAGTTGATTTCAGTTTCATTTTGAAGCTCTTCTCATCCTCTTCATTATGGCATGCTTAAATTCTAAATTTGACACTATGAACCGTATTGTATTATTTTATTATCTAAGTGTCTTGATTTTTTTTATTTATCATGCTACTTGCTTTATGATTGTAGAGTGCTTCTTCACTTCAACTCAGATCGATTCGAAATTTTCTTATGGCTCAAGTAACTATCATTTCAGGGCATATCATTAGCTTTGCATGTATATTCCTTTGCATGATAAAAAATTGATAAAAAAATGCATATTGATTTTTTAATGCATTGTCTTTTCATGTCTTGTCTTGTTGTGTCTTAGTATGGTTTGACCTATAGGCCTTTAACTCAACACTTAGTTAAACACACTTAAATCTGATTAATACGAGAGAGGCTCGTGTCCCTGAGTTCGACCTTGGTATCTTGCCAAGTAAAAATAATTAACGATCACCTCATTTCGATTCATTATGGCATATATCTAAATGAGGTGATCGCTTTGACGACCCGAAACCGGCCCGACTACGATGATGAATTCCATGTGCTAGAAACACATTATTAAAGGGCCGATTTTGCGGTTCGTCAAATGGCGCCGTTGCCGGGGACACAGCTCATTTCTTTTATTTTTTGGATTTTTGTGTGTTTAATTTAGTGTTCTTTTTTATAGGTCAATTAACCGCAAATTTTGCATATAAAATTTTTCTTTCCTTTATGATATCTAACGATTGCTTTTGTGGCAGGGCCCTTGATGGATCAAGGAGGCGAGGAGCAGGGCGTTCCTCGCTGCGAGGAGCCGCAGGAGCATGCTTGGAGCAAAGGAGGAAGAAAAGAAAAAAAATGTGTCGCATTTTTTGTTGCATTTTATTTTCTTTTAATAATTCGTCTTTTACAGCGGTCTTCGATCGAAGACTCGCGATTGTAATCGAACGATTGTGGTTGTGTGGGGATCGTCCCCACTTGAGTGTCGACCTAGGATTAGGCACGCGGCTCTCCGAGCTCATTTTATTTTTTATCTTATGTGCTTGATCGTAGGTTAGGACACACTTTAAATGAAGACGCACATAATCTCGTATCACTTAGTTAAAATTCATGAAGATTAATCACCGCTAATAGATGCATGATTAGGTGCGGCTTTTTTTCGACTTGCATACATGTTGGATTTGAGTTTTCAAAACGGCCCCAGCTTTTTCGCGGCTTTTATCGTCAAATCACTGCATGATTTCTCGCTTAGCCTAGATCGCGTTTTTCTTCATCGTATACATGTTTTTCTCGGCTTTCATTTTTCTAGATTGATCACCTAGGATAAATGGAAAATGGAATGAACGGTAGACGATGATTTTCTGATTGATGTGCTAGTCATAATTCAGTGAACACCTAAAATAAAATTGGGACTGTTAATTGCAAGTCAACCAAAAATGGAGTAAAATTCGGTTTTGGGAGAGCAATACCCTCGCTTACGCAATGATTTTCACTTCACATCTTTTCTTTGCGTAAAAATCAAATGTTTTATCACCAATAAAATAGACAAGATAATAAACCAACTTGGTTGGTTTCACGTGTGAGTTGGTGAAACTAAGGGTTTGCTTGCTTGATTGAGCCTTGTTTGTTGTGACACACACCCCAAATCCGAAGACACTCCATTTCATCTCCGAAGATTCAGCCGCTCACTTGTATATTCATCCTTCTTCTTCGTTCACCTTGGGTCTCTTCCAACATCAATCTCCATCTTTATACTTAGGCTAATCTCAGCCTAAGTATAGGGGGGACCCAAGTCCCTGTGATTTCTCTACTCATCTTTTCTTGCCTTTATACTTAGGTTATTTCTAACCTAAGTATAGGGGGAGCCCCTCTTAGCTCCCGTATATTCTTCTATATTTAAATGGACCTATGTACTTGTAACATCTAGTGCTATGAGGACATAGCAAAGTTTAAGTATAGGGGGGTATACCGTATATACCGTATATTTACTTTAGCTATAATCTGAAAATTTTGAAAAATTAAAAACTTTTTGGCTAAGGTAAAAATTCATTGGACTAAGAAAACTCAAAGGATTTTCGCGGTTTTTCGATATTATGTTACACTATTTTATAGAAATGATTTTTTAAAATGTTTTGAAAATTTTCATTTTGTGTGACATGAGTTTTGAAAAATCGCCATCTCTTTTCAAGGAAAGTTGAGTCTAACTTGTGTTTTAACTCTCTTATTAAAATCCATAAAAATCAGAAAACCCCTAAAAACCTTTAGGAGTTATTAGTGACTACTAAGCCCAATTAAGAAAGCCGCGTTCAGTGAGGGTTCGCCCTTAGCAGATTGGATGGTTTAGAGGACATCGCGTAAGGCCCCGTCCTCAAGCAACGGGCTTCGGCCTGTACTTACATCCATACTGGCTGAATTGTAGCTACTTAATTGAGTTTAGGCAGTTGTTATATCTCTTGAAGTTCAAAAAAAAAGTGTCTTGTTTTTGAATGAAGAAGTTGGATTAGTCCTCTACATTTTTCACTTTCACCCGGGATCTGATTTGGTCAAGAAGACTTAGCTTTTAGAAGTCTTTGAGATTTTAGGTTAACCAGCCTTAGCCATCAGGGTCTTAGACTTAATCATCCACATTCCCCTAGGTTTCTAGATTTGCATGCTATATTCCATGCTTAGTCTTAGACATAAAGAATATGATCAGCACATCACATACACGACTGCGGTTTTAGATGAGATGAGTTGATTTTTCACCTGAGGGATTGGGATGAGGAAGTCGAATTTGGATTTGATCTAATGATGCTCGAGGATGGGATAAAATCTTTGGAGGCTTCAGGAAACCTGAGTGTCAGCAATATTAGCCAGTATGAGAACTTGATTCTTATACTAATCTCTTGACATTAACCTAAGTGTCTGGGTGTGAAAAAAATAAATAAATAAATTGTTGTTGATCAGTGTGCGCCAACTCTTGGTAAAAGCAGTGGAGCTAGCCACCAATTATACAAGTCAATGAAATTCAAAGAAAAGCTCTCATTCCACAAAGTTACATATCAAAGAGCTTCCACCAAAGGCGAGCGCTCCCAAAATTTTTCAAAGTGTCCACTTGGACCACCGCTATTAGGACCAGGAGTCGGGCTTGCACCAAAAAAGGGCTCTGCATCGTAAATGCTACAAGTCTGGGTGTCGAAGGTACGATAGGTACTCAAAAGAGACACACCCCGGTGTACTCCCAGGAAAACAAGTGCAGACGGCTCCAACTTCTCTTGACGGACGCACTGATCAACACCAAAAAAATGTGTTGCGTAAAAGGCACTAGAGAGAATCCTTGTTCCAATGAGAGGGAGAGAAGAATTGACACAATCCCATGCCCTCCATTTCTGGCCTGCCATCTACATTTTCTAAAGTCTGACAACTAAAGAGAAGGTGGACTGAATGCAAGATTTGATTTATTCCCTAGTGCTGAGGATTGGGTCCTTAGGAAATTTTCTCGGACCAAGATTTTGGGTGACGAATTGACTCTACTCTCAGAATTGCAGTCAACACTAAATTTCATATCCTTTAGTTTATATGTACATCAGAGAGAGTCTAGAGAAATAGAGGAATTGGAAGCCTCTTGATTAAGGCTAGGTTGAACTCTAGAATTTTGGATCTCTGAAGCCGAGTCGACTTGATCAGCTTGGATCCTGTATTCACATGCACAAGGGGGTTAATCCAACTTAGTCATTCTTTTTGATGCTCGAGGACGAGCATAGTTTAAGTATAGGGGGGTGATGAACCTCAGTTTCATCATCTTTATTTTCCATAATTAACCCCCTTGCTTAAAAGTTTGTCAATAAAACCCTGTTAATGTCCAATAATTAACAGAGTCCTTAATAAATTAAAAACCACAAAAAAAATGGCAAAACAAAATCAGTGGTATTTTTAGACTTAAAAATACCCTCAAAAATATTTCGGGTCCTGGTTGGATCTCTTTTTCAGTTTTGGTCAACATGAAACTTGTAGATCTCGTCAAGATCTACAACTTTCATGTTTTGAGTTTTCTCAAATTCGGCCATTTTGGCCTCCAAAAATTAAAAAATACTCTTTGAATAATTTGATTGGGCCACGTGGCCCGTTCTGGGGGCGCCACGTGGCCCCCGCCCTTCTTGTCTTATCCGCCTGCCCTACCGACCGTTGGATCATTCTCTTGATCCAACGGTCCAGGCCTCTCCACGCCGCTCCTTGGCCTCAGCCATCAGATCTCCCTCGCGCCTCATCAATACCGCTCGTTCGCACCTTAAGCAGGGCACGCCACGTGGCACATCATAGGCCGTTTGATGGCGCTTCAGATCTTCCATCACAGCCGTTAGCTTTGCCAGCCGTTCGATCACTCCCCACTTCTCATCACATCCGTAGGATCGCGCCTCGACCTCGTCACGACACGTGGCCGCTCCCGATCTCGTCGATCGCATCACCCGATCTCCCATCCTGCCCACTCGTTCGCGCTTAGATCTCCACCGTTGGATCTCCAGATCCAACGGTCGGAGGTCATCGTCAACCTCCGATTATTCCCTCTCTCCCACGATTTCACCGCACGAACACCTCGCCCCCTTCCTATTACCCCACCTACTCCGACCACCATCACCACTAACCAAACACCTCCCGGTCTTCCCCCATCATCCTTCTCCCTCGCGCATACCTCCATTAACCGCCGACATGCTCCCATTCATCCCACGATCACCTCTAAACCCACGACTCACACCATCAGCTCCGCCTCTTCCCACTTCAAATACACCGCTCCTCCCGATATTGCACCCCGTCCGCCTTTACACGGGGGCTCGCCCAGCCCTCCGCCACCTCCCAGTGACAGGGGGAGGTGGCCGGATCGAGCGAAGACGACGACGCCCCCTGGTGAGACCCTCCGCCTTCGACGGTGGAGCTGCGGCGCCATATCGCCGCCCGAGCTCGCTGGGACGGCCGCCCAGCACGTGCGAAGACCCCGAGCTCCTCTCCGAGCTCAAGCCCAGGCCATATCCTCCGCCCGATCACCGGTAAGCTCTCTCTTCCTTCCTTGTATTTTTCTTCGATTTCGTCTATTTAATCAGGCCTCTCCGGCCATTCTCCCGTTCCGATGACCAGTCCCTAAGCTCCACCATCAATCCCCCTTTCTCGCGACACTCTCCGACCATCTCCTCTTTCTCTTCCAGAACCCCTTCACCCTCCGACCATCTCCTCCGCCCTCGCGGCGGAGGAGCTCCGAGCTCACACCTCCTACGCCCCTACGAGCTCTCATCCCACTCACCTACACAGTCCACTCGTGCTTCGGCTATTTGCTAACCCTGCAGGTCATCCAAAGCTTCAATGATCGGGACCCTTGCCGGAGCTGTTTGATCGAGCTTTGCAGCCATCGCCTGAGCTCCGAAGCATCGTTTCAGAGGGTCCTGGATCCTCCCCGAGCTTCCAGCTTCATCGACGTCACTCTAAGGAGCGTCGGGGAGGTCACATGCAGCCGAAGACGAGAGGCGGAGTTGGAGCTCCTTCGCCGGAGCTCCAAACTCGCCGCCAGCCGCAAGCGAAGGAGGAAGGACAGGGACCGTTGGATGGTCCTCCTTCAGCTACCATCCAACGGCCCAGATGAGGCCGCTTCATCTTCTCCAGCAACCATTGGATCGTCTCGATCCAATGGCCTTTGTGCAGCCACATCGTCAAGCCAGGATCTCACCGCAGCCATCCGATCGTCATAATCGGATGGTCCATCTTCAGCCACGTGGCGTCATCATAGCAGCACCGAGCCTCAGCATCCGAGCCTTTAGGCTAGGATGCTCCCGAGCCTGCAGCGAGCCCAAGCCTGGGTCCGAACCAAGCCGAAGCAACCGCGCCTCTGCCGAGCCTCCTTCCGAGCCTAGATAGCACGTGCATCGCACGTGCTACTCTGGGACATTTGCAGAGATGCCCACAGATTTCTTCAAATTTGCAAAAAGGTCCCCGCGCGATTGGTAAAGTTACAGGGAAGGACTCGCAACTTATTTTATTTACTTTTTAGTCCTTCCCAGGGACCTTTTTGTAGTTATCATTTCATGTTTTTATTGCATTTATGCCCCTGTCTTCTTTTATGCATATCTTGAGCTACATAGCTCCAATCGAGTTGATTTCAGTTTCATTTTGAAGCTCTTCTCATCCTCTTCATTATGGCATGCTTAAATTCTAAATTTGACACTATGAACCGTATTGTATTATTTTATTATCTAAGTGTCTTGATTTTTTTTATTTATCATGCTACTTGCTTTATGATTGTAGAGTGCTTCTTCACTTCAACTCAGATCGATTCGAAATTTTCTTATGGCTCAAGTAACTATCATTTCAGGGCATATCATTAGCTTTTCATGTATATTCCTTTGCATGATAAAAATTGATAAAAAAATGCATATTGATCTTTTAATGCATTGTCTTTTCATGTCTTGTCTTGTTGTGTCTTAGTATGGTTTGACCTATAGGCCTTTAACTCAACACTTAGTTAAACACACTTAAATCTGATTAATACGAGAGAGGCTCGTGTCCCTGAGTTCGACCTTGGTATCTTGCCAAGTAAAAATAATTCTTCGATCACCTCATTTCGATTTTGGCATATCTTTAAATGAGGTTGATCGCTTTGACGACCCAAAACCGGCCCGACTACGATGATGATTCCATGTGCTAAAAACACAGTATTAAAGGGCCGATTTTGCGGTTCGTCAACGGGTTGGGGTGCACTTCCCACCCTAGAGGAGGACAAATGTTTCCACTTGTGTGCGTCTCATACCAGCAAATCCAATCCCTCACCACTCCAACTGAGTTGAGCCATGTGAAGGGTGCAGGTGTTCAAGTTAGGTCATTATCAACAAGAGTCGTGCGTGTGTTCCAAAATACTCTACTTAGGCAGTCAAGAATCCATTAAACCAAGTCTCGTAATCCTCAAAGAATTAAGTCAACTAGACCTGAAGTACCTCAAACCCAGTTCCTATAAGGTTCCTGTTATAAGGTAGATTTTAAGGTTCAATCAAGCTCCAATCTCCGGATTCTACTTAGACTCGTTCAACTATCAAACTCAATCCGAAAAATGCTCATGTTATGCAAATGCAATGCAGAAAATATTTTTGTGATGCAATTTTCTAAGTTTTTGAACTTTTTATGGATTTTTGAAAAGATGATGATGATGCATATGCATTTTTTTATTTTTTCAAAAAGATTTTTCAAGTGTTTTTTGGATTTTAATTTTTGCAAATGTTTTTGGGATTTTTGGAAACAAAAAGATTTTTTTGGCTTAAAACAAGGTGAAAAATATGTACACGGGAGTGCTTCTCATACTTACAAGAAGTGAATTTTAAGAATTTACAAGTGTAAGTGGTCAATTATATAAGTATATATGGTGATTTTTAGTGAGATGTATATATTCCTCAAACCTATTTGACACAGATTTTTCAAACAAAATTTGAAAACTATAGTCCAAAATAATTTTTACAAACGGTTTTACAAACATGTACACACATTTGAAAATCATTTTGCAAAGGTTTTCAAACAGTATATATAGATTTTTCAAAACATTTTTACAACCATTTTTTCAAACCGTTTGCAAATCATTTTTTAACTTTTTATTTCACACAAATAAAATTAAATTTTACAAATCACACATTTTTACAAAGGTTGAAAACATGTAACAAAATATTTTCAAAATAGTTTTCAAAAGAATTTTCACAACGATTTTCAAACTATTTTTCAAATATTTTGCAAAAAACATTTTCACCTGATTTATTAATCAATAAATACAAAAAGAATTTGAGGAATGGTAACATCTTTTAATTACGGTTTTTAACGAATTTTAAAGAATTATTAGCCATATTTATTGAGAAAATACGAAAGTACGAGTTATGGCTAAAGTATATACGTAGTATATATGACCCCCCTATACTTAGCTTGAGCTATGTCCTCATAGATCGAAGAGAAAAGAGAAGACATAACTCGCACTAAGTATAGACAAGTCTAAAGAATAAATAAATGAATCAATGAGAAGTTGACCGTCCCTCCATACTTAGGATCAAATAATCCTAAGTATAGCAGACTGTACAAAACGCAGGGAGGGTCAAGGGTGGGAATGAACAGATCGTACTCAGATTGCCTCCCCCTATACTTAGGGTAAGACATCCCTAAGTATAGACAAGAAGAGGAGACAATGGAGAGGATGGAAAAATAGATGAAAACTCGAGTTACACACCCCCCCTATACTTAGGACAAAGTACGTCCTAAGTATAGAAAATTGTCTACAAGGGGCGGCACCTTTTTCCTAGATAAAGAAAATAGAAAAGGAAAAGAAGACAAGAAGAAAAGAAGAAAAAGATATTGACAGATGAAAGAGTGATATGGACAGATGATCTGTACAGCGAAAGATGGAAGTGATCACTATGTATGAGATGCAGATGATCTGAGTCAAAGAACACATCTCATACCAGAAGAATGGGGGCAACATCAACGATCGGCGGATCATGATCTAGATATAGCTTCAGGCACTGACCGTTGACACGGAAGGTAGAGGAAGATGACGGTTCAGATATATCAATGCTGCCATTGTCATGTACCTTCCTGACCACATACGGACCTTTCCACTTGCTCTGGAATTTCCCTGGAAATAATTTCAGCCTGGAATCAAACAACCATACACGTTGATCGGGCTCAAACTGCTTATGGCTGATGTGAGAATCGTGCCATGTTTTCACTTTTTCCTTATACTGTAGGCTGCTAGAAAAGGTTGTATCTCTCAGTTCCTCCAGGGCTGCCAACTCTTCTCTCCTCTATTCTCCTATACTCTCGGGATCCAATAATAACTCAGTAACTGCCCAAAGTGACTTATGCTTTATTTACACAGGAAGATGGCACGGCTTGCCATAAACGAGTCGAAAGGGAGATGTCCCTAATAGATTCTTGAAGGAAGTCCGATAGGCTCACAAGACCGAGTCCAAAAGCTGTAACCAATCCTTTCGGTCTGGGCGGACAACCTTCTGTAGGATAGTCTTTATCTCCTGGTTCGAAACTTTGGCAAGACCATTAGTCTGAGGGTGATACGGTGTGGCAACACGATGGTCAATGCCGAACTCGTCTGCAAGGGCCCTAATCTTGTCATTGATGAAATGAGACCCTCCGTCTGAAATCAAGACTCTAAGTACCCCGAACCGTGAAATGATATTTTTCCTCAAAAATTTACACACGATTTTAGCATCTGCGGCTCGGGCGGGGATAGCCTCAACCCATGGGCTGACATAATCTACAGTGAGCAAGATATGCTCAAACCCCTGACTCTTAGGAAATGGGCCCATGAAATCAATCTCCCGTGCATCAAAAACCTCACAAAAGTGAATGGGTTGCATGGGCATCATGTCTCTCTGTCCGCAGGTTCCCATCTTTTGACAGTCAGTACATCTCATCACGAACTCATCTGAGTCCTTGAAGAGAGTAGGCCACCATAGGCCGGATTGAAGCACCTTCTTTGCTGTCCTTTTTCCAGAATGATGTCCTCCTGCCTCAAGATTGTGGCAGTATGTGAGGACGCTATGCTGCTCTTCTTGAGGAATGCACCTCCTCCAGATGATATCCCCTCTTTCATGATAAAGGACGGGATCCTTCCAATGATAAAACTTGTCCTTTGCCAGGAAGGTCTCGAACTTCTGCCTGGGCCAACCTTGTGGGATCGTATTGGCAACAAGATAGTTCACAATATCGGCGTACCATGGGAGCGAGGTGATATCCAAGATCACCTCATCTAGAAACGTCTCTGTGATAGGTGCGATGGGATCAGATTCCTCAAGGTTCTCCAAGCGGGAAAGATGATCCGTCACCACATTCTTAACTCTAGGCTTATCCTTAATCTCAATATCAAACTCCTGGAGCAGAAGGATCCAGCTGTAAGGCGTGCTTTGGCATCCTTCTTGGCCATTAAGTACCGGATGGCAGTGTGATCTGTGTAGATTGTCACTCTAGATCCGAGAATATAAGATCTGTACTTATCCAAAGCAAAGACTACGTCCAGCATCTCTTTCTCTGTCACAGTGTAATTCCGCTGAGCGGCATCCAAAGTTCGGCTGGCATAGTGAATGGCAAACGGCAATCCATCCCTCCTCTGTCCAAGCAAAGCCCCAACGGCAAAATCGGAAGCATCCGTCATGATCTCGACGGGAGAGACCAATCGGGTGGCTGAAGGACAGGTGCCAAAACAACCATACGCTTGAGAGTCTCAAAAGACGCAAGACACTTATCATCTACAATGAACTCGGTGTCTATTGTCAGCAAATCAGTAAGCGGTCGGGCAATTCGACTGATGTCCTGAATAAACCATCGGTAGAAACCGACATGCCCCAGAAAAGACCGCAATTGACGCAGATTGGACGGTGGATTGAGTTTTCTAATGATATCCACCTTGGCCGGATCAACCTCCATGCCCCTGTTGGAGATGATATGACCAAGGACTGTCCCTTGAGTCACCATGAAGTGACTCTTCTCCCAAGACAAGACAAGATTGACCTCAATGCAGCACTGAAGCACACGGTCTAAGCAGTCAAGACAAGCATCAAACCCGTCGCCATAGACCGAGAAGTCATCCATGAAGACCTCTAAATAGTCACCCACCATGTCCGAGAAAATGGACAACATGTACCTTTGGAATGTCGTCGGAGCGTTACATAGACCAAAGGGCATCCGTCTGAAAGCATACATCCCAAATGGACAGGTGAATGTCCTTTTCTCTTGGTCTTCGGGCGCAATGGCCACTTGATTATTACGGAGTACCCGTCAAAAAAATAGTAGTGACTCTTCCCAGCTAGCCTCTCGATAATTTGATCAATGAATGGCAGTGGGAAATGATTCTTCTTGGTGGCCCCATTCAATCGTCTGTAGTCCACACAGACCCTCCAAGAAGTGGATACTCGGGTAGCGATCTCCTCTCCAGACTCACTCACAACTGTAGTGATACCCGTCTTCTTGGGCACCACATGTAACGGACTAACCCATTTGGAGTCGGAGATGGGGTAGATAAAATCGGTGCCCCACCACTTCGATATTTCTTTCATGACTATATCTCGAAGATTCGGGTTCAGCCGTTGCTGGAACTCACGCGAGGGCCTAGCGTAATCCTCAAGATAGATGTGGTGGGAGCACAGAGCCGGACTAATCCCCTGAAGATCAGCTATACTCCAACCTATCGCCTTGCGGTTTCTTTCAAGAACCTCCATCAGACGAGATTCTTGCTCTCCAGTCAAACCTGCTGAGATAATGATTGGGTGCATATCTGGCTTACCCGCAAGGAATCTATACTTCAGCGACTGCGGCAGAGGTTTCAGTTCTGGACAACTGGGAGGTGGTAGATATGGCTTTTGATATGTCTGTGTGAAGGCGACCAGGTCTGCATGTGAGAACTCTCGCTCTGCATGAATACCTGATGAAGGGAGCCCTGCTGAAGCATCAATAAACTGTACTGGCTCACACTCTGTCATGGTTGTTGGCTCAGAAGGAATCAGACACGGTAAATATTCATCAAAATCATCCCAATCAATGTTTGAATCCGAGGGATCTGAAGTAGATGAACAAGACTAAAAATCATCAGCACCACTCGTCCCAACACGGTCGGCCTCAACGGTATCCTCGTCCAAGGGTGTGCTCTCCAAACTCTCGACTGTCATAAGCTTTAAGTATGGTGAATATGTAGGCAAGGCGAGGGTCTGTGCTACGAGATCTGTCCAGGTAGATTCATCGTCCGTCATCACAAAATCATACTCCTGGTGGATGTCTAGCTCACCCTTTGTCATCTGCACTGCTTCACTGGACTGCTCTGAGCATGCATATTCTCTCGCTCTAGTCTCCCTGATCGTCTCTATTTGTATGCTTTCGCCCTCTACGCGAAAACACACATTTCCGCTATCATGATCGGTCAGCGCCTTGGCTGTGGCCAAGAATGGGTGTCCAAGTATGATGGGGGCATCGGTTACCGACTCAGGGATCTCCATGTCCAACACAACGAAGTCCACGGGGAATTTCAGGCCCTGAATGGTAACGACCACGTCTCTCAAAAACCCCTTCGGCCTCTTAGTCGACCTATCAGCAAACTGAAGGACTGTCCTGCTCCTAAAAAGAGGACCAAACTCGAATCGGTCGAGTAAGGCTGCTGGAAGAAGGTTAATCGAAGAGTCGCTGTCTAACATAGTACGATCAAACTGCTGCTCCTGAATCTTGCATCTGACATAGGGAGCTCCTGCATCGGGTCTCTTGGCTGGCAGTTTGTTCTGAATGGTACAACAAGTGGAATGAGTGAGCACATGAATCTGATCTCTGTGGTTCCTCCTCTTCCTGCGGACTGTAGTCTTCTCTTTCAAGTTCTTTTTGAAGAGGGGGATGTGCTCAAGTGCTTCCTGTAGAGTCAGCTGAATGTGGAATCTGTCTATCATCTGATTGATGAACTCTACCTGCTGGGTCTTTTTTGGATTTTCTCTTTTATTCCCCTTCGCCCGGCGGAGTGCTTCAGGGAAGGGGATAGTAGGGGCCTCCTCAGATGGAGGGCTAGGAAGAGGTTCCTGCGCCTGTGAAGGAATAGAATCCATACAATGATCATCATGCAACACATATGGATCTGAAGTATGAATAGAAACCTTTCCTTTATTCATATTTTTGTTCTTTTTGTTGCTACCACAGTCTATAGATACAAAAGATGGCAATACAATAGAAGGGAGCTCAACAAAAGTGGAATTGGTGGCCTCAGTACCACCAACGGTACCTGTCTTCGCGGCATCAGCACCGCGCTCTGGCTCTGCATCCAAAATGGTGGCATCAGCACCACCGTCTGCATCTGCTATCACGACGGCCTCAGTACCGTCGTCTGGAACTCCATCATTGGTGGCATCAGCACCACCGTCTTCAACATCTTCATTAGCGGCATCAGCACCGCTACTCTGACTAGCGCTCCTGATTCTGTTTGTGGCTGTAGCTCAGATGAGGTGCCGCCGGCTGGCATCCTACCGCTCCTAGTAGTCACAAAATCAGCATCATACAAAGAAAAAGACATGTCACTCAAATAGTCACTAGGAGAGGTATCCTCTGTAAACTCTACTTGCTCAGACTTCCTCTTCAGATTGTTCGGATTTGGTTCAATCTGAGCTGGTATGGCGGCTTTGACCTTGATTATATCCCTCATCTCCTGCCGGAACTCATCCATTTCTTGCCGGAAGGATGCTCGCTGTTCCGAAAGCAAGCGGGCAAGGTCATCTAGGGCTGGGTTCTCAAAAGCGGGGACCTGAGAACCGGACAGGTTTCCTTGCTGGAAATGAGGTTGTGGCTGCTGCTGGTGAGGATAATGTTGGGGAGGATGGGAGTATGATTGTTGAGGCGGCTGACGCTGCCTCCACTATTGTCCCTGATAGGCGGGACAAGGACCGTGCTGGTATTGCTGCTGGGCGTACTGGGGTTGCTGCTGTTGTGGCTGGCTATTCTGCTATATCTGAATCGGAGGATGCTGCTGAGATGAGGTGCCACCATTGCCCCAACGGAATCCGGGGTGATCGCGACGAATCACGAGCTGTGGGTACCGGTCATACCATATCCCATTGACTTTCATCAATGGCTCCTGCTCGAAGGATGGTGGACGTAGAACTGCCAGTGGCTGATCAGGCTGATAGACCACCATCTGATGTCCTGAGATGGTGGCTACGATGGATAGTATTGTAGCAACGGGACTGGCTCTTCCTGAATGTGGTTGACCTGGCGGTACGAGGCAGAGGGCTGGTTGGAGCTGCTACTACTAGAATCAGCTTGTGACCTGGGAGGCTGCTGGGAAGATGTTTGTGCCTCTTGGACGCAAAGAATCTGCGTCTTCAGGTCACTCATAGTCTTGGCAATCTGGTCTATCTGGGCCATGCCTTGCATTTGCTTCTTCCCAAGGATCTCGAGACGGTCCAGCTTCTCACTTATGATGCCCACGTTGGCTGCGACTGATTCGGCTTGTGCTGCGGCTGCCGATGGAGTGTGAGGACCGACATCGATGTCGACGATCGTCTGAAATGATCCCGCTCCTTGTGGGGGCTTCTGTTGTGTGTAGACGCGGGCTTGGGCCATAACTGTTGAATTTTCTGCCATCCCTTCATAGATGGCCCAAACATCATCTTCACCCTTGGAAAAGTATGACCCACCACAAGAGGCATTAACAAGCCCATGCAGCTCCGGTGTCAGCCCACAGAAGAAACTCTGAACCAGATTGGGCTTGGATATATCATGATGTGGACACCGGTCAATGAGCTCTCTGAATCGATCCCAAGCTTCATGGAACTGTTCATTAGGGATCATGACGAAATTGTTGATCATAGCTCGTGTTGCATTCATCCGACCGAGAGGATAATACTTGTTCAGGTATGCGGTCCGGAGTTCTGCCCATGTGTCGACGAACCTCCCTAAGTGTTTGAGCCAGTACGCGGCTCTATCAACCAAAGAGAAGGGGAAGGCTATCATCTTGATGGTGTCCTCAGTCACCAGCCTGTCATGGATCGTGCTGCAGATCATTTCGAATTCTTGGAGGTGGAGATGTGGCTCTTCGGTCGTCAGCCCGTGAAATTTGGGCAATAGCTGAATGGTATGCGGGCGAAGCTCGAAATCTCCATGGATGGGAGGGAGTCGGATCCACCGATGAGTGAGGGAGACTGCTGGATTGTGTAATTCCCTCATGATTGTCTGTGGCGGCCTCTCTTGGTTGGGTTCTCCTCCCCCATTCTCTACAACCGGTATATCACCTCCACCGCCACCGCCCCCAGGTCGGTTCTCTCGCATCTGTGTGATCTCTCTCATGAGGTCACCCATAAAGACTCCCTGGTCTCAGATTTGTCTCTGCATTGTCTTCAGGGATGCTAGCAAGGAATTGTTGATGGCAGCTTGATCATATAGGAATGGAGGGTCCTCATGCTCATCCGGGTGTTCTCCTCTTCCAGCCATGTCTGGATTCTCTGAAAAAGCAAAAGAACCCATCTCAGGTGTCGTCAAATGCTCTGATCTCTGTGATGCGCTAAATTTTGAAATTCTTGGACTGATGGAAGGAGAATGAGAAGGGTGGTCGAGGGGGAACATGGTGGAAGTGAACTCAGGCTCGGAGAGTGGGTCTGGACTCTCCAAGGTCGTCCTAGATGAGCGGGGAGGAGTGCTAGATAGCGGTGCCGACAAAGTAGGCCTAAGAGACCTCCTTCCCATCATCGTGATTATTGAGACGAGCAAGTTGCAAAACGAAGAAGAGGGGGGGCAAAATTGCGCACAATTGTGCTGTGTTTTTTATCTTGACCTAAAATCAACTAGCAATCAAACACAATATAAGGGGATTCACCAACTCAACATGTGAAGCTGTGAAGGTTCGGCTTTTATCTTTGTAGTTTTTTGCTTGTTTTCAGGAAGTTATCTTTTAACGAGTCCTTGGAGTGCTACGCCTATAGGAGAGAGAGTACTGCCGGAAAAGTATTCTCGTACTTGTCCTCCTCATGTGTAACCTGTAGCTTGCACTTTTTAAGGTCCTTGTAACCCTTCCTGGATCCCTACTCAGCCAAAGAAAAGAGGGAGGAAGCCGATAGGCGAAACCAATACTTCGGATCTCGCTCGCAACGGAATCACCTGTGAGCGTGCAAGATCCTACTCGGACACAGACGGTGAGACAGACACACCCGTGAAGGTGTGGCCTATGCTCGGTACTTCAGACAAGGTTGATGCTCAACACAATAGTGAGTCACCAATGTTGACCAAGCCCTACTCGCCTACGTACGATAGTAGCGCCAATACTTCGGAAATCCAGGTGATACATAAGGCAGCCACAAGCTGGGTTTTATGCTCTAATCCTTACGAAGCCGCGTAACTCACTTGGAAGGAGACCTTCCCATGCAACCTGAAGACAATTGAGGGTGTTACTCTCCCCAATCAATGAATCCAATTACCAATTTTAATTAGGTCAAAGTTTTCTTAGCAGTCCATTTTTTAATTTTTTTGTGTTATCGCTTCTTTTGAGTCAATTCAAACAAGCGCCTAACGTTTTTGTTTTTTTTCTTGATTCCTACTTGATCCAAAAACAGAAGGAGAAAAGAGTCGGAAAAGCCGTGCAAGTCGGCACCAAGATGGAAATCTCACCTTTGTGCATATATGATGAATGCAAAGATAGAATGACTTACAGCGCCTCCAGCTCTCTCCATGCGGGATGCAAAGCAGAAAATTTTAAACCTAACTACATGCTGATATGCACACGGAAATCGTCTTAAGAAGGCAATTGCTAACGTTAAGAACCACAAGTCAACCACCAATCTCTAATCTTAAAGTCCGGTCTAGGCTCACCCCTCCTCCTCTCGACACATCAAGTCCAGGAGAAGCGCTTGGCGGGATGAGCTCGCGGCGCGACGGATTAAAGAATGGTGAATCAACTGTTTAATTAAACTAAGTCCAAGTACTCACTATAGGTACATGCTATGGTTATTAGGGTGTTTGGACCTAATCTAATCGATTAAGCAATGCCTAAAATCTAAGGGCTCATTCCACAAAAGAAAGGAAAAAATGAAATCAAATCGGCAAATGACAGCGAGAAACTCGATGAATTCCGCAGTGAGCCCCCAGGTGAACAAACACCTGGAAATTAGGCCCGAGTGTCTGAGTGTCCAAGTCCATATATTATTACAATTTAAAAAATGAATCTCTCTTTCACAAAAATAAAAGACAACTAATCTAACACTCTCTCTCAAGTCTCCTGCTCTCCCCTGTCGGCTGGGCTAAGAAAGCCGACTCCGCTTCCTAAGGCTGCACCGGATCACCTAGGCAATCCTCCTTGCTTCGCGGTCCCCTCGCAAGAAGACAAGAAAAGAGATGGTCAGAAAGCTCACAGATATATATATCAAAACTAGAGAGATCAAGCAAACAAGCAATAATGTAGATAAATGAACACAATCAGACAAAAATGAGAACTATACGTTGTTGCTCCCCGGCAACGGCGCCGTTTGATTTAACCGAAATTCAAGGGATCTAATTATCTCACACAAGGCGGAGACAACCGTGTCACTGCGGCGACCCTCAATGAATCCCAATTAAAATCAACAATGAACCCACACTATAAATATCAAGCAATGAAGAATAAAGTGGAGTCAAATTTATTTTTAACTCTACATAAAAGATGTATAGATGCAAGTACGTAGAGAGTTCGAACACAGGGAGCAAGGCAGGATAGATCTATGGAAGTGTGTGTGTGTGTGTGTGTGTGTGAATGTGATTAAGTGTCTACAAAGTGCAAAAGTTTTTGTGCGTTTTTAATTTTTATTTTTTTTTTATTTTTGTATTTTTGTTTTTAATTTTCTGATTTTAGATTTTTTTTATATTTTATATTTTTTATTTTTTTTAATATTGGAATATATATATATAATATAAGAAAAGAGGTAAAAGGGTATTTATAAAAAAGTGAAAATTGCTCAAAAATTAGGAAATAAAGTCTTTTTGATCTTTTTATAATTTTTCACTATTTTTATGATTTTTGGGTATTTTTCAAGATATTTTTGGTATTTTTAAAAGGCAAAATAAAGAAAACTGTGAAGTAAGATTCTGGCCGAAATTAAAATAGAAATGAAAAATATCAAACAGTAACAAAATTTTTCCAAATTAATTTTAAAATAAAGATAATAAAACAGGGAAGCTACAGAACTTGAGTTTGCTTTTTTGGATTTTTCTATGATTTGTTAGATTTTTTGAAGTTTTTAGGTATTTTCGAATTTTTAATGTTTTTATTTTGAGATTTTTAGCGATTTTTGGATTGGCACTAAAAGACAGTGAAATACACAATAGGTAAATTTTTTTGGAATTTTTCAAGGTGTTTTGCTAATTTTTATGGATTTTCTAAGATAGACAGTACTGAAAATGCATGTTTTTTATTTTTAATAAATATAAAAATGCAATAAAAATGCAATGCAAAAATATGGCGTGATTCAGCAAGCAAACAGGGGTTAAAATGATTTTTGTGGAGTTTTTCGAATTAAAATGATGCTCTAAATAATTAGGGAAAGCAAGCAAAAATGTATGGCCTGGCAGGGGTATAAATGCAATATGCGAAACATCTAGGGGCTATAATGTAATTTTTCCACAAAATTTATAACGTAGTTAAAAAGTTTCTGGACGAATCGAAAATACTTAAAGCCGCAAGGGCCTCTTGGCAAAAAGCCCACCCACGCGCGTGCGACGCACGCACCTGGGGAGGACTAAACAACAATTACACAGATTGTTGGGGCTTAAGTGCAAAAAGTCCAGAACTATTTTAACTGCACATGAAAGTTTTTGAATTAAAACTAAATACAAACAAAGGCTGGGGTCCTTATGCAAAATGCCAGGGACACGTGCGTAGCGCACGTGACCTGGCGAGGACCTAAGTGCAATATTACAAAAGTTGGGGGGTTTACTGCAAATTTTACAAAAAATTCATAATAGCAGATGAAAGTTTATATGCTAATAAATAAATAACAAAAATGGCTGGGGAGAACTTGCAAAATTCCCAACCTAAGGCGCGATTGGACGGCGTGGCGTGGACCACTTATCCACGTGTCGCGCTCGTATGGCCCGATGACGGTTCGCGAGCGGAGGGCTGAGATTAGATCTCAGCCCTAGATAAGACGGTGCTGGTATTCTGCGATCCGATGGAGGGGATGAGATCTGGGGGACTCCCTTGATCTGACGGCGGAGCGGACCCGACAAAGAACCGGAAGAACTTCGCCGAGACGAAGTTCCTCCGGCCTTATCGCGGCTCTCCGGTGGTCCTAGCTGCTCCAAAAAGGGTCTCGGACCTCCTGCGGCGGTTGTCTTCTCGCCTGGGGCTTCAAAATGGCACGGAATGCACCGGAGCTTGCCGGAGGGTAAGGAGGAGGAAAGCACCTCCAGGTCTCCCGGCGAAGTCCCAAAATCGCTCCCAGGTGCTATGTTGGCTTCAGGACCTGCAAAAATGTGTGAAGGAGTCGGGGGCAAACTGCCCCGACCTCGCAAGGAGGTGGAAGCGGTGGCGAAAGGCGAACGCGAAGTCGGCCGAAGGTAGCTCCGGCGAGCTATCGATTGAGCGAATCGATTGGTGAAAATGGGAAAGTGACGAATGCAAACGACTCCTAGGGATATGGTGAGATGAATGCGAGGAAAATTAGGAGAAATAAACACCTCAAGGGTCAGGGCCCGAGGTTGAAGGTACCTCAACGGGAAGGTCACCAGAGGTAGGTGGAACGCACCCAATCCACGTCAAATCTCCGCCTTGGATGGCGCAAATCGGAGCTGTCACCTCAGACGAGCTATCGAGCAAGGAAGGGGAGGAAAGAGACAAAAAAATGGGGTTCAAATTCGAATGGAAGACTGGGAGGTAGTTTTGTAGGGTTGACTGTTGAGGCTCCTAGATCGATGGTGCCAGCTCGATGCAGCAATCCACGCCCCAAGGTGAACCTTGGGCGTGTATCACCACTTATCGAGGAAGAAATTTCATAAAGGCCGCGACATGAAAAGAGCACAGGGGTGGTCTCCAAAATTCGGTAGAATCGAGGGGAAAACCTCAGCTGTCAGAGCCACAGGGGGCGGGTCAGAGAGTTGACCCTCCAGTCAACTCTCGGACCCTCCTAGTTGGTCCACGTGGACCAACCAGGAAAAACCCTGGGAAAAAGTTTTGTAAAATCAAATTAAATTAGTAAATGATTTATTTAATTTTAGGTTATTTAATAAAAAAATATTTATTATTTTATATAGTATTTTATTCTGATTTTTTATTATTTTTATGAGGTATATAATTACAAGTTACCTATTATGCCCTTTATAGGTACAATATATATTTTTTTTATTAATTTATTTTTATTTTGTGTTTTTAATTGTATTTATTTTTGTTTATTATTTTATAAAATTATAAAATACTTTTTATACATTAATTATATTTTTGTTTTATTTTTCTAAATTGTTTTATATATTTAATAAAATATAAGTATGTATTATATAGGTATATTTATAGGTATGATACCTATGTATAATATATACAAGTATTTTATTTGAATTTCTTTTGCATTTTTATTCTGATTTTGATGTACATATGAATTATAAATATTAATTACAAAATTATAAAAATATAAAAATACAAAAATAATGAATAAATAATAAATTGAATATTTTAATCTGTACGCTTATACAACAAGGGTCCAAAACTCAACTTTCAAACCGTAGCTCCGCCAAATGCGAAACCGCCATTAAATAGCTTATTTTATTCTATATACAATTAAAGGTGATTTTACTGCATTTGGAGTTTTCATTTGTGAGATACGGGTCTGGGAAGTTGGGATTCTGGATTTTTATTCAGACCATAACTTTTTATATGTACATTTTTTTGAATGAAATTAATTTTGTATTTTTCTTTATTTAATTATCTACAACTTTCATGTACAAAGTTTCTTTATTTGATGTTTAAAGGGTGGAACCAAAAATAGGTCCCAAAATGAATGAATTAAAAAGAATAGGTAATTTTGCTGTTTTTTGACCCTTATCTCCCCCTACTTTATTCCTTGTCAACCTATTCATCAAGATGCCTAGGTCTCGGGGTTTTGGGTCATAAAATATTTATAATATTTTATTCTTTTTCTTTTCTTTTATTTATTCTATAATTTTGGCTTTAATTACAGTATTTTATACACTATTTACATGCACATGCATGAATGCTAAGATGATGGATTTAATGCTATTTACACGCATTTACTAGGGTTTTTGAGGCCAAAATGGTAGAATAAAGATGATGAAATGTGGGTTCATCACCCACCACTGTGGGCCTCCCCTCGAAGCCCCCTTCCCCCACCAGGTCACCTCCCCATCGCTGACCTCCCCTCGAAGCTCTCCCCAGGCCGCCTCAAATCCCGTCGCTGGCCTCCCTCCCACCCGGCCAAACCCTTTCACTGTTTTTTCCTTTTTTTGGTTTAATTCTAACCGTCCGATTGCGGTTGGTTAGATTAACTCATTTTTAACCCAAGGAAGTTAACTCTGGACATGTCAATTTAACGGTAGGGTTCGTATGGTAAGACGGAGCAAGTTTATGGGGTCGAGAGAGGAATTACGATGTTTCAAAGGTCGAAGAGGTAATTGACAAAGATTATAGGATCTGCCGGGTAAAAATCCCTATTATCTAATGCTCCAAAAAATTGCAGAAGTTCCGAGCTGACGTGACTAAGAAAGGTCATGATTCGTTGATTAATTTGAATAGATCGTAATAAATGAATTATCGAAATTGAAATTAGGCCAAAGTGACGTTCAAAACAATGTGTTGTGCAAGCTAACAAGTGGCAATAGTCGACAACTCTGCAAAATTGTTGACAAAGATCTATATCATAAATACTAAAAAATTGAAAATCTGCAGAAAATTAAAAAGTCTACAAACCCTCTCCAATTTCTAGAAAATAATTTAGATATGCTTACACATTGTCTAAGCTATCATTTTTCGCCCATGGGCCGACCCATGTTCTATTTTGGTCTGTATACATTGATTTTTTAATGATATTTAATATGTATAAATGATTTTATTAATACCATCTATACTTTATATAACTACTACAAGTAGTTTACATGTTACTTGACATGTAAACAGTTGATTTTTATTTTAAACTAGTGTCACATATGAAAATTTTGAAGTGTATCATATTAATACATACATTATCCAGCTTATATTTATATATTTTTATTTTTGTGGGTCGGATCGGACCGTTCCATTCCCAAATCTCTTAGCTTAAGCCCAGTCCATGAACGGGCTGAGTGGACGGGCCCCTAGCCCGTTGGCTAGGTCTAACTAGAAGTTATAAGGTTTGGGTACTATAGGTAACTTATAGAATAAGTCATATGTCATGGATGCATGCGACATCATCTCACTTACATATGGAAACTATCTATCATAGAAAGAGAAAAAATTAGGGATGGTGAGACATTAATTACCTCCTCTCTCTCTCTCTTTTCGTTACCTTTAATAAAAATTCGATAAATATCCTCAGAAGAATTTATGGAAACAATCCAATAATTGTAACTCGGATACAAATATGATCGGCATTTTCACTATTTTGAGGATACGTATACATATATGGTTGTGTATTTTCGTTGCGGGTATAGATATGGAGATATATCTAGATTTGAAATGGATGTTGGTTCATTAGAGGGATGGAATTAGAGGAATAGATCGTTTTTTGTTTGCTATTGCATCCATCTTCAATACAATATTGGATGTATATTTTTTTGTAAAAATAGATATAAAATATAGATAGATATACGGACGATTTTCTATTAATATGGATTTTTTTACTATGTGGATACATACACATATAATATGGTATATACACAAAATAATTTTAAAATATATGCATAGTTGCATCACTTTCATCCGTATCCACAGAAATTCATTTGATCCATATATCATGCATCAATATTATCTGTATCCATAGAAATATTATCCGGATATCATATTATATATATCTATAAACGTATACTAAAACAATACTCTTATTTGTATCCTTATTTTGATAGATTGCAAATAAGATATCCATAAAAAATAGCTATTATTTTATTGGTTGATCATAGATGTGATAACAAACATATACAATCACTAGCACATTCTGATCATAAATCGACGTTTAAAAACGTCATGTTTGGTCCTCTAAAACGTCGACAATTGATAGGACGACGTTTGTTTATGTCGGTCCGGATATGTTGCCTCAGCCTCGTCGTCCTTAAGCTGCTTTGAAATATGACGATTGACGGCATCCTTAACTCTTGGGTCAGAATCAAAGCCTTCAATTTCGAGAAGTGTCTAAAAAAATACAATTAGATGTAAATTCATTTCAGCTTAATAATTCAAAGTTAAGGATAGTTATGTACTCGTATTCGATCATGTGCAGGTCGAAGATTTGCATCAGTTAAAGACCTGAAGTCTGCTACAAGTGGGACATCCTCCCTTGCTACTATGCCACATACTGTCTGCAAAGCATTTGCCTGGTCCGCATTTAAAGGTCTACCTTCTACGAGATCAATTTGAATACGCTTATTATGTCCCATAACCACTGCTTGTTTTGCTAATGACACACCTCTCGTCTTTCCTCTACGCCTTCCTGAAATACATTTTATATGATTTTTGAAACAAGTACATTAATTTTATATGTGAAAAAAGATGACTACCTGACTTTGTTGATGAAGATGGCTCTATCTCCAAATCCAACTGAGCATTTTGGGTAACTGTAGGTGGTATATACCTACCATGTATGGGTGGATCTTGAGGTTGCGATTGACTACCCAACTCGGGAGTTGGCAAAAATTGTCGTGCAGAAACATATGTAGCTTCATGAGTGCTTTGACCTGTACTTGTAGGAAGTCGACGCTCTGAAATTTGTGCAGGTGTTGGAAGGCTTTGTCTAGCATGTATGACTTGTTGAATGCTCTGATCTTCTAAACGTCTCCTTTTCTTTTCGAACGAAAATGGTCGAGACATGGAAATTATTCAAGAACACTGAACTACAATTGCACAAATAAGTTCAGTTTATAATATAATGACAAAAACAAAAGAAAGATGTTTAATAGTGATCATTGCTGGAGTATAAGTTTCTACAACTAATATTTCAAGCAACTGTTAGCACTATCTTTCTGTTTAACTGATCTAATATAGCATGATTAAAGTAAGGAAGAGCAAATGTCAGATAAATGATGCAAATTAAAGCAAGGAAGAGCAAATGTCAGATAACTGATCTATCATGATTTAAAGAGGGAATATTACGTTGCTTTAAAACTACACCAGCAAGTTTGCAACTTCATTGTTGCAATTTCATTGTCCCAGTTGAACAGGACTCACCGATGGATATGGATCGATATTTATACTCCGATTTGTTCAATCACAAAAACTTTGCTTTAATTAGGTAATACACACAGTTAAATTAGGTAATACACACAGTAGACATTTCTCAAAAAATAGAGAACACGAGCATAACCTCATATGTTCACAAGCTAATATCCAACAACAATCAACATAAACCAACAATAAAAGGCAACAATCAACTAAGTGGTATGCGGAAATTAGAAGGAAACATTTCATACCCACGTTGTTACCAAAAAATCTCGTGGAAAATAAAAAGTGGAGACGTGTGAGGGTGAAGAGCTCAAATTAAACTCATAGTTACTGAAAGAGCATGAAAGGTAGTCTTCTGAAGTAGATGTATGTGAGGAGGTAGGACATCCTGGGGTACCATCCATGGAGGCTTTCGGGGAGGTTGTGCCATTCAAGATCATTGTCGGTCATGTAAATTCATGGAAAGAGTAAATGGATATGCCACCATCTGGGTGAAGCATCCTTTATTTGAAGAGCACATGGAATAACTGTCTAAGCTCAGAGCATCAGTGCTGCTCTGGTCGACCAAGTAAAAAATGGGTATAGAGGAAGATCGAGAATGTCAACTCCACTCTAACCCATTGCTTGCCACAAACATGGCAAGTATCACATTCCGCAATAAGGTTGACTGTGTTTGTCTAGATGGCCCCCTAAATACATGGTTGAACAGGCGAAGTAGAGAACCTTGTTACAAGAAGAGAACAGGAAGGAAGCAAACCATTGACACAAGGGAGGAGAGGACAAGAAGACAACCACCTAGAATAGGAAAAATACCTAATCACAATGTTGATGCCGTTCAAGATGTCACCAACGTCAGGATATGAAGAATATTGTCGCCCGCGTCGACGTCTTTGGAGTTCGCCACGACACTATTGCTCGTCCAGATGTTGCTGGAACGTTTGGAGGAGAAGGGAAAGGAGTTTGGGAAAGAAGACAAACAAGGGGGAAGGGAAACGTTTGGGGTGTGAGAAATCCAAGGGTCGGTTGGGATGGGGCAGTCGAAGGGTCCGCGGGATATTTTAAGCAAAAGTGACATTCCCGCGGGATTGGCTTCACGCCTTATAAACACGACGTTTCCATAAAGGATGTCGTCCTCAGGCAATTATGTTCGACGTTTATGTAGTACTGTCGACAAATAATTTCATTTGACGACGTTTACATTTATGACGCCAAATGTTTGATCGAGAGCGACATTTGTTAAGGTAGAATGTCGACAAAGTCTAAATTTGCTGTAGTGAATTATACATTATTCTGATTCTGATTGCATTTTGTAACGAGCTCACATCCATTTTCAAATCTGAATATGTTTTAATATAAATATCCCTAAATAAAATACACAACCATATAAGTAGGTGTTGGTTTATCTAACCTTCTCTGACACCGACTAATGGGTGCCGGTAGATCGGACTAGATGACCCGAATCGCTGCAAATAATAAATTCAAACAACCACGGTGTTACGTAGCACTTTCAGACACATATAAACAAGCAAACCCACAAGTGCACTAGTATTCAACGTGGAAACCCTCCTGGATAAAAACCACAACAAGTGCCTCCCAATTCGGGTCGTCAACCACAATCTCCCCCTTTTTGAAGATGATAAAATATTTAAGTATTTGCAAAAAATAATGACTATGCATGAGAAAATATTTTTTTACAAACAATCATTTCTCTCCCTTTTTATCATCATAAAAAAGGTCTAAACGAGGACCTAAAGTTGATTAATACTAATTGTTGGATAAAGAAATAACTAAAATATCTCGTCTCCTTTTTCTTTGAAAGCATTTTTTTAATCTGAGCTCCCAATAAACTAGAGCTCCCTATTAATCTTTGCTTAAAGGATCTTCCTAAAAGATAAGAGTTAAGGACTCATCGATGCACTGTATGCATGATCAATCGAATAAAAGAATAAGAAGTCACCTAGATGAATCTTCATTTCATTGCCTTTATTCTTTCAGTTTGACCCTAAATCTTTAGCTAAATGCATGTATATAGCATTAGTTTGATCAAAATAACATTCATTCATTGATATAAAAATATTGTACAAAATTTTATATTTAATTCTAAACTAAAAGAATAAAGGCAAAAAAAGAAAAAGAATGAAGTGTCAAACATACTGAGTGAACGTAGACCCCTAGACCAGGTCACCACGATGACTTGATCGACAAGGAATAAAATAAGGGGAGATAGGACAGATCAACTATACAAAGAACATCACATAAACCCTAATTTTTGTTCATCAATAATAGTCTTTGGTGACCTATTTTAGTTTCTTATTTTTATACTCAAATCAATAAACCCTCAACACGAATATTGTATATAAAAGGCTGCAAAGAAAACTTTACAGACATGGATCTTCTGCATACATACTTAAAATTTGTCAAACACACATTTATTTTCGTCAAATTAAATTATATATTTAATGAAGGTTTCATTAAATTTGGAGTTAAGATGTAGAAGTTGGTTTTGGGTCATCATTGTGCAATATACATGTATAAAATAATCAATATATTTATTCTTTAAATTTTTCAATATCTTATATTTTTATATATTTGTAAATATTATTCAAAACACATGTAAATAGTAAAATTAGAATAAAAATATTAAAAAATCATAAAAATAAATAAAGTACTAAAATACATAGATGGACTATACATATATAATATGTATACTTAATTATTTGAGTAAATGAATCATTTCATTAAAATTAAATAAAAATATGTAATTGTATATTTAAATAATTTATAAATATGTATATCATGTACATAAGATAATAAATTATAAAAAATAAAAATTAAATACATCATCTATATGCAATTATACCTATAATAATACTTGTAAAAATTAATACATAATAAGTAGGTCGATAAAAATAAATAAAAATTTACCTAAAATAGGACATAAAATAAGGAACAACTTTCATGCTTTAGAAAAAATCAAAAAAAATCATTTGTTATTTTTTTCTTCTTTCTTTTAATTTTTCTATATTGCCTTTTAGAAAGCCTACATGGCTCAATCATGGCATATCAGTTGACCTCAGTCAACTCTTTGACCCTAGAACAAATGGTTGTTAGATGCCACTTCCTCGATTTTCTTCCTTTTTTCCATTTGACACTCTGACAAATCGATACCTTGATCCTTGGAGTATCACGTTGGACCAATTTCTTGGTTAAACACGCATTGAGCCCCGAGAAAATCCTAGCTTAATACCCCTTCTTTGCCACTGCTATATGAACCCAAAACTTCGATTCAATTTTTGATCTCCCTTTCTGACCTTTGAGACCCTTGAATCGAGTCCCTAGGAAGTCCTTCGTGATAGGAAGTGACACCCGTCGAATCACAATGAGGAGAAGTGTTGGAGGAGTCAATCCACACCTTTCGGAGCTGATTCTTGCTCCTGACCATTCTACAATCGGTCGACTCGTTTACCTCATCTTTTTCGATTCTTAGAATAGTCACTAGCTTAATGTAGCTTTTTTTCGTTTGATTTCATCTCGAGGTCACAGAAAATATCAAAAAAAGTACGTTGAAGCACTTGGCTCTGGCCTATGTTCACCATCGACATGCTTCATTCTCCTCCGCCAACCACCTCATCTCGTTCCTCACCGCTTCTTCGCCATCCCGGAGCATCACTTCACCCCGATTCCTACAAGGAGTTGAGAGATCCGAGCTCCATCTATCATCCTCTATTGGAGCTCTTCACCCATCCATTTCCCTACATTTTTGCTTCACAATGGGTCGAGCCACTTCGCCTAGGCCTTAGGAACTTTTTTGTTAGCTATAGGAGCCTCGCGTCCTACTAGAGCAAAGATTTTATATCCAGTAGTTGTCCTAAAGTTTTGATCTATATATCTATTTTTAAGACCCTAAAACTTCATCCTATTATTATATTCCATGTTTTATTCTATTTAACAAATTAAAATTACCTAAAAATTCTCAATAATTATCTAAAAATTCTTTAAAATAGAGAAAAATAAGAAAATTACAAAAACAATTAATTTTATAATTGTTAGCATATATACATATATTTATAATTATAAAACCTTATATACCTTATATATAATATTACTATATATTACTTATAATGATTCTTATTTATTATAAATACCTATAAATATTTAAAACCCTTTAAAAATAAAAAGGATTGTTTTTATTTGTATTTCTTACATTTTTTATTTATTTCTTATAAATATATATCCTATATAATATTTATATTATGCATATAATCATCTATATATATACTATTTTATCCAAAATAGAAAAGGGAATTAAAAATTAGGGAAATATAAAAAGAAAAAAATAATAAATATAAAAACATATAAAACATTAAAAATATATAAAAAAATATATTTAAAATCCACAAAATAATGAAAAACCTATAAAACCATGTAAAAATATTTGTTGACAGTTGCTTGATTATCAATTTTTGTATCTATCCTCATAGCTCTCAATGATGTGACCCCTACACTTGATTTTATACACATTTATTTAGAGGGTATAATAAATTTCACCCCACATAATTTAAATTAGTTATTCGTAGATATGTGTTGATTGTTATCTTATTTGGTTGATTGGGATTCAAGAGCCGAGAGAGGCACCAAAATAGTGATTGTCATACCTGACTTGTCTGGCACCGTAGACCCTCCAAGATCGAATGCTAGGATTGTTGATTGACTGAGTAAAATAAATGGTGTCATTGTCGGTGAGCAACGCGTAGGATAGATTTTGTGTACATTAATTTACCTATCATTTCGGATTTATTTATATTTTATAATTTTTTATCTGTATCTGACCAATTTCTTTGTTGGATTTCTTGCGAGGGACCACGTGGCGAATGCGACTTCTTAGGAAGCCGAAACACCCAAGCTATGACTAGATCAACCTTTTTTGTAAAGGTTGATTGGAGAGAGTAGGGAAGAGAAACAGAGAGAGGAGAAGCACAGATTTAGCTTAGAATTTTTCTTTTTTTCATGAGAGAGAGACTCCATTTATTATTGTAATAATACAGGTGGACACTCAGACTCTCAGGCCTATTCTACCATGTTTTTGTTCACTTGGGGGCTCACCGATTTTTATCGCATTTTCATTACCTTATGCATTTTTTTCCTTCCAACTTTTCCTCTTGTTTTCTTTTATTTCTCGAGTTTTGTATTTTTGTCCTTTATTTTCATTTGTATTATGTAAATATGTACATAGATTTTTAGGATTGCTTGATCGAGTAAGCTAGGTTCAAATCTCTAATATTTTCATGCACGTATAGTCTATGATACTTTTGTATCTAGATCAAACTCAAAATTGTGCTTCACGATATTAGCAATTCCTCCTTAGAGTGATTTTCACCATCTTGTGTACTGCATATATATTAGGTTTAAATTCTTGTCTTACATCCCACATGGAGAGAGTTGAGAAACATTGTAAGTCTTCTATCTGAGCTTTCATTATTTTGACACAAGAGTGAGATTTCCATCCTAGTTTAACCTTACATTGTCTTGTAGCTATCTCCCTCTATTTTTTATCACTTAGGTTTTAAAGAAAATCCAAAAAAATCGATAGGTGACTATTTCTAAAAAATACTCAAAAAAGAGGAATCCCAAAAATTAAAACAAAGGGACTACTTAATAAACTTTGACCCTAATTTAAATTCATAATGAACATCATTATTTGGGGTTCACAAAGCTCACATTGTATTCAGGTACATTTCAGACAAAGCGAAGCATGACCCTTAAGGAATAGATCCAAAAACCCGATTTGTGGTTGTCTCGATTATCACCTGGGACTGGCAATGTACCAACGCTTGCATCGTGCATGAATGAGTAGGACCTTGTCGATGATGGTGTTCTCACCTTGTGTAGAACATCCGACCTGGTTTGAAGTGTTGATCATAGTCCACGCCCTCATAGGGTGTCTGTCTCATCATTTCACGTCTGAGTAGGTCCTTGTCTACTAGCGGATTGGGTCTGAAGTATTGGATTCTCCACCATCAGCTTCCTCTCTTATTCTTTGGCAGAGTAGCCCCCCATGATCGTTATCCAAGACCTCAAAAGTGCAGATCACATGATACAAAAGAAATTGGAAAGTAAGGGATCCTTTTCTAGCAGTACTCACTCTCCTATAGGTTTAGCAATTAAGGACGTGTTACAAGATTGCATGAAACAACAATAAAATTGGAAAGATAAAAGTAGTCAATCCTTCACTGATTCACTTGTGTTTAGTTGGTGAACCCCTTGTTTGGTGTTTGTTTGGATCAGTTAGGATTCAAAGATCAGTCTCACACACTTGTGCCTTTTCTTCTTTCCCTCTATTTGTATTTCTTTTTTAATTGCTCACTTTGAGCCTTCTTCATCTCTTCACTCATACTCTTTATTTTCCCCCATGATCATTTTTCCTCATCTATTTCTATTTTGTCTCTAAGAGGACAACTCTTGGATGGTTTAATCGGGACTCTGCCGATACCCACATTGATTCCATGGGTTCAACATTTCTAATAATTCAGGGTGAGTTCCAAATGATTGGTTTGAATTTTATGAACCACCTCAGGACTCGCCACTTCTTGTACCTCCAACGGACCAAGAAAACTTTCTTCTTGAGTTCTGTCCTTTTTGGATGGAGATTGGTTTCACTCCTTACCTTTCCATCACTAATAAAAATCAGAATTGATCCTGATTATGAATTTGTCTCTACATCTGGTGAGTACATGAAAACTGATCGGTGTATTTTCCCTATTGCAGATCAGGAACTCGATCTGGATCCTGAGCATGATTCAGATTTGGAGATGGCTCCTACAGGATGTGGAAAGGGACCGCAACATCCGAGTACCGAGCAAGGTACATAACATGGCACCAATCAGAATGATGTGAACAGTAAGACCTTCGCCTCCATCCAAGCCATACAACAGTAGTTGACCGATCAAGCTATTTCCTAGGTCATCTTTTAGGAGGTGTTGAATGATTTGAGGAGAAGGATAGAGGAGAGAGAGACGACGAGGAGGTGATGATGATTTGCCTGTCAATAATGATGATAGGCATTCTGTAGATGGATCTCGTAAAGGCAAGGGAGAAGGAAGGAGAGTTTGGCCTAAGCTCACACTCAAGCAGACTTTCAGCCCTGGGGCCGATCAGATTACTGAGTGGATCCAGATTCCTCCGATCCACGGATACTTCAAGCTGAAACCGTAGCTCCTTTATCTCCTCCCCCCTTCTAGGTAAATTTGAATGAAGAACCATACATCCATCTACAACAATTTGGCTGCATCTGCAGCACCACTCACTAACTCAACATATTGTTCAGCGTAGTCAAGATGACCACTTTCTCCTTCAGCCTTCATGGGAAGGTACTTCTGGATAAATCATTTGGGTAAAGTGGTGATGATGTGGTAAGAACCGAAGCCTGCTTTTCTACACAAGTATTACCCACTTGATCATCTTAATTTGATGTGGTTCAAGATTGCTAGCATCTCCCAGGGACCATAAGAGTCCATTCATGAGATATGGGAGCGATTCTGGTAGTTAATCAAGAAGTTTCCCCATCACAATATACTAAAGACTAGTTTGGTCCAACACTTTTGGGGGGGGACTCATTGAGAATAGTCTGCTTTTGTTTGATGCCTCCTACAAAGGTTTGCATTTTAATGAAGATGAGGACATTGTGTGGAAGATTATTGAGGAAATGGTCAAGGGTGAGGCCGTGCTCTCCTCTTCTCATTCTTTTCAAGTACAATCCTAGATCCTCCGCAAATCTGTAAACATGGGGGACACACATGATGGGGATAGATGTGAAAATTCAAACCTTAGCATCCTTGGCAGTTATCTATCCAAGGTAGGCATCATTGAGAAGCGATCACAGGATCTAGAGAAGCTAGTCGTAATCGAACGGTTATATTTTAGATAGTAATCTAACATCTAGAGGACTCTACCAAATTAGAAAATTAATGAATGGTTCATTAACATTTCTAATACTGAAAATTGAACCTTTTTTAGATATCAATAGGAGGATAAAGATCATTTGACAGTGATCTGGCATCAAGGCTTGGACATTTGTTTATTGATGAATAGACTAGTAAGAGATGAAGCTTTAGAATATCTGAAATAAACTAAAATGTCCAATACACCTTCTCTAAGAATGGTGTAAGATGCCAAGGTATTCAAGATCTCATACATATTGATGTATATGGATCATCTATATCATAATGTACATTAATGATATGTGATAGCATTTGATGATTATTTATGATATGAGATTTCTTTCCTTCACCTTAGAAACCTTTGAAATGTTCAAAATTTCACAATTTTTGGTTTTGGAACCAAAGTTTTAAGGAAGATGAAATGAATTTGATCTAACCTAGGTAGGTCATACCTATTAGATGAATTCAAGGAATACCTTATGAAGATATGAATATCATTTATATCTCACTCCTCCTAATACACCTAAACTCAATAGAGTTGCAAGGAGATATAATTGATCATGTGTGACATGATTTGATCAATGATGAATCGTAACATAATTACCTCTTAGTTTTAAGGTGTGTGTGTGTGTGTGTATGGTAGAGACTACGATATATATCCTTAATAAGGTTCCATGCAAGTAAGCTGGAATCTAGCACCAGAAAGTGTTGCTTCATTAGGAAAATAAAGGACGGTATTGGATACCTACTTTATGACCTTAAGATTCTTAAATATTTCATCTCTAAGGATATGATTCTTAGATGATGACTCTCTTCAGAATCAAGATGAAAATGAAGTGAAGGAACTCATTTAGTCTTGATAAGATAATGAGGTTCCTGGAATCAGAAACTAAAAGGACAATTAAAGATGAAACACTAATACTTTTTCTAATGAGTTTTAGGATGGATTCTGTGTGTTAGTTTAGTCTGACAATGATCTTACTTCATGTGATGAAGCTTTTGAGGATCATGACATGGAAAGATAGATGTTAGCAATAAAGTCTAAAGTATACTTCATATATAAATGTTGTATGTGGACCCTCAAGGATCCACCTTTAAGGGTAGGACCCGTTAGGTGTAAATGGATCTTCAAGAAAAAGAGAGAACCTGATGAGAAGGTACAGACCTTCAAAGCACGACTCGTATCCACAAAATACACACCAAAGAGAAGACTTCGCTTACGATGAGATTTGCTCTCCAGTGATCATGCTTAAAACCATCAAAGTATTGCTAACTATAGCTACACAACTTGACTTTGACATCTACAAGATGGGAGTCAAGATTGCATTCCTCGATGAATGCCTCTCTGAGGATATTCATATGAAGCAGCCCCATGGATTCATGGTTGAGGAAAGCAAGGTGTGCAACCCATCTATGGACTCAAATAAGCTTCTTGTAGTTGGAACATCATATTTGATGAAATTAAAAGTAGATAATATCCTAATCATTTGGAACGATATAAGGATAATAATAAGTATTTTATAGACCGGATATTCCATACCTTGAGATATGATCTCAAGGATACCTCTTATATCTTTGTTCTGAAGATGTTCATAAGCAAAGAGAAGAGGGTATTGGGACTGTCACATTAATGTTACACCTTGAGCATGTTTCATTTTCTGAAAAATTCCAAGAAAGGCTTCCATCCCTTAATATATGGTGCTGACCTATCTGAAAGGATAGCACCTCAAAGAGTCGAGGAAGTGGATGCTAAAACTGCTTGCCCTTATGCATCAGTTATGAGAAGCCAGGTGTATGCTAGATGCGTACAAAATCAGATGTCTACCATGCAGTGAGAGTAGTAAACTGTTACTAATCCTACTATGAAAATAAAATACTTGATTGCAGTAATAACAAGACTTTCGAGATAGTGATCTCTAAGTCTTATCTTCAAAACTTAAGACTTTATAGATAGTGATCTAAAAGGTCTCAATTGTAGATACCTTAGGAGATAGAGATATCCAAGAATAAGGGTATTCTGATAAGGATAATAGAAATTACATAATAGTTATAATAATTATTGAGTTGTAGTGTCAAAGACACTATAACAAACAAAATTGAGTATTGATGCAACATTTGCATTACATGCGAGCACTATAACTAGGGGATATGCAAGTGTCCTAAAAGAACTTGGCATAGTCTCTTGGGAACAGATTGACTGATCAGCTTACCTAGCTATTTTTCTAAATAGCCTATGAGAGTCACATGAGTGAGGGTTTAAAGATTATCCTATTAATGGCTCTTCGGGCTAGTGGAAGATTGTTGGACATGCGAGCCAACGGCGAGCCATTATGCAATAAATGTTATTGCAAATATCATTCCCTGATCTGAAATGAAGAATAATTATTTGCATAATAGGTCCCTTAGTACAATTAGGTTATGTACCATGGCCATCTTAATGATCATACAGTTGTTGATTCAATTATTGAATCATAGAGACTGGTGCTTGGATGAATATCTAAAGAGTTAAATTGAGGACACAACAAGCACCGTCAAATGATTATTAAGAGAGGATCTTTAGTCTGAGAAGGAGACATCAATCTTTTCTCTAAAGATTGGTATCTGACCGACCTCTTGATGCAGGTCCTCTGCATAGGAATAGAGATTCGGAGGAACCAAAGACCTATGTCGTACGATGTCATGATATAGGCATTCATCCTTTGTCCGTAGACAGATGTGTTACTATATTTTTGAGTATGTAGATTTGACAGATCAATAGGTTGATGACCTAATCAAGGTCTATACACCGACGCACTGGTGTACGAAAGGGCATATGAGTAATACGATCTCTCAAAGGGATCGTACAGGTTCATTTACTGAACTGTAAGATATAAGCTCACTCATGAGATATTGAGAAGAATCAAATTCCGCGCACGGTCTTCTCGCTTTGGAAGCTTGAATGAATTTGTAGGTTTGATATATACTTTTGGAAATTATATGATCAACACCTGGATATGATATATGCTTTTGGAAAGTATATGATCGATACCAACTCCCAATTGTCAAATGAGAAACTTTAGGATAAAACCCTGAAGTAGAAAGTCTAAAAAAGATCTAAAATTTCAGGATTACTCTGGGTCTTCCAGTATGCATGATGTACATGTATTAGGAATACATGAGGGTGATGTGATCATAAATGATTGTATAACCATGATGCTTCCATTCCGAGGGAGTGATGAAACAAGTTTGGATTTTAGTGACTCCTCTCAGTAGAGAAGTGATCTGATCTTGGACCAAATATTGGACATTGATCTGAATGCGATTTAGATACAATGAGAAGATTAGATTTACAACCTTGATTTAATCAAATACCTTTGGAGGTCCGCAAGATCTGGATTTGAGATGTGATCTCAATATCTAAGTCACTATACGTAGAACAATACAATCGCCATGTCCTTATCTCCAAGTATCCACGGAGAAAGTGCATTATCCTTGATAGAGTTCTGGATAATTTCATTGTTTATATGTGTATCCGAGCATTGACTAAATAGATAATTAAATGTGATTAGTTATCACGAGTAATATGAAAATATGAATTTGATTCATATTATAAGGAGAGTTATATAGGATAACTAAATGTGGTGTAATTATCAAAATGTGAATGATGTTAATGTGATGCATATTATTTGGGCACATGAGAATAGAGATCTAAAATGATTAAATGTGATTTAATTATTTGGATATGAATAATGTAGACAACACTATCCATATTAATCATAAATATATTGTAAATGTGATTTATAATATATAAGAAAGAGCCTATTATAATTTATATTTGTTGATTAATTATTGATGTGAATTAGATTCACATTGGATAATTAATTGAAAATAAAATTTACATTTTATTTTGAGAAGTGAATGTGATTCACATTTTTCCAATAACAAGATTGCAATATTCACGAGATAATTATGAGTTATTTTTGTGAAATAATTTACAACAAGTGTTGTTGTAAATATTGGGGATATTATGAGATAATGAGATATCATGAGATAATGAGATCTCATGAGATATTGAGGAGATAGACCGCCCCCCTCCCTTTTAAGGGATAAGGTCAATATTCTCATTATCTCCAAGATTAATTAAATAATTTGATTTGAAATCAATTATATTGATTTATCGATATATATTAAATTAAATTAATTATTGTTGTGTTTTTACAACAATATCAAGGCCATTGAAATAAACATAAATCAATCTCATCTATTGGTTTTGTGTTGTCCATGGATTGAGATCCATGTATCCCAAAATACTATATAAGAAGAGGTACCCCTTGCTCTTCAAGAAACAACAGCTAATATACTATCTCCCTCTCTCTCTCTCTCTACACTTCATTCATCTTTCTCTCTCTCTCTCTCTCGCTCTCTCTCTCTCTGTCATTGTGGCCATCCACCATGGAGCCATTGAGAGACTCGCCATTGTCGTAGCATCGTCGTTATGCTACCGGAGTATTTGCTCGTGGATCTCTGTCTCTTTCGGTGTGCCTCGCTCGTGAAGAAGACATTGGATCTCATGTAATGAGATCAGGATATTTGCTGCTTGGATTATCAACATGGATTGCGAGGATCGCGCGTCTCATCAATGTGCTCGCAAGTGTCTCCTCTGTTGGATCGGACTTGAGACAGGAGGTCTCTTCGTTTAGAGACTCAATTGCAACCACACTTCAAGAGGTAAACCTAATACTTGTTTGTAGTTTAGATAAAACGATCCGAGAAATGTTCTTGGATCATGTGGTTTCATCGCATTAGAATTTTTTAAATTCTGTTGACTTGAGCAACTAGTACGACTAGTCGCTCCCGATCGCATACGATACGATTCTCACGCTTCCGTGATGCACTTAAGGATCATCCCATATCCTTCACTTATCTTCCTCATACTTTATTCCTTGTTGACCAAGTTAATTCTTGACTTAGTCTCGAGGTATAGGAACATTAAATACATTTGGTATTTCATTCTTTTTTCTATTATTTATTCTTTTATTTTTGCATTAATTCATAGTTCTATACAATAAATATGAATCAATAATTGAATGTTATTTTTCACAAATTAATGCTACATACTTACATTTAACTAGGGATTCAAGTTCAAAATGAAAGAATAAAGGTGATGAAGTGTAGATTCATCAACTATACACGTATTTTATAGGGTATAATCAATTTCACTCACTTAGTTTTCATTGCATATATTGTCATAGGTTGATTGTTGACTTATTCATATTGTTTGAGTACTGAGAGCCGAGAGGGACGTTACAACTATTGTCGGATATGACTTATCAAACACTGCATGCTCCTTTAAGATCTGACGTTAGGTATCTCGAGTGAATCGACTAATCATTACTCTTGCATGGACCCAAAATGTGTAGAGTAGCATTTCTTCAATGTAATGAGATACTTTGAGAGATTTTGATATATTTTTTCGTAGTTACTTGTGCATCTCAATTTGTGGACATGGACTTATGAATATGAGTAATGAGAATGAATGATGTAGTTTTCATTTTCATTTCATATTTTTCTTCTGCTATATATTTCAAATGTTAACCTAGTGTATATAGTTGGTTTACTATGTATTAGAGATCATGGATGAATTGAACCTTAGATACGATGCTCATGTATCGTCAGTCTCGGTAGCTAGATTAGTGCAACGTTACAAGTTCAACCTTAGGGTTCGCCCGAGTAAAACAAACATCTTACACTTCACTGAACACCTATATTTTCTTTTGAATAAGTAATTTCCTTGAAATATAGTGACATCTAATAATATATTTTGAACACATTAGGGAGAGTCCAAATCAATGATCCTAATAGAAGCTTGTTTATCCCAATTTTCTATTGAAAAATCTTCACTTTGACAACTTGACATTGCAATATGACTTTCAGTTGGATATTTTCTAAATTGCAGATGGCACGAAAAATGTCCCTTTTTGGCCCAATAAATCATTCAACATTTTTTCATATATAAGAATATTTGACATCTAGTCTCATCCATACAGAGCTCAAGATGGCGGGTAGCTCCTTTATGATGTTGCTTCTGTTTATGATTTGTATATTTTTTAGAAATAAATCAACGTGCATTCTACAACTTCTCTTGTTTTTGTGCACTAAAAAGTGCTTCTTCACAAAATTTTAATGACAAAAAAACATTTATTTTGCTAAAGTCTGTTGATGTGTTGTAAGACTTTCTGATTTTATTAAGGTGAGTGTGAGTGAGGATATCAAAAAAATCTATTACAGAGGAATTTCCCTCTACCATGAATCCATGAATAATACCTCTCTACAATCGTGGTTCACATATTTTTTACTCTAGATCTAATTATGAAATATTGTGATACAGTAAGGATACCTTTTGTAAAATATTGTTCAATACCTAGACTGAGTATCACTGCCTTATTTCCCGATAGCCTCTAGTCATACATCTTTATTAGGCATGGCTAACAATACGATTGTGTCCTATGCTCGATCGACTCCTCCTTGATTATCATTTCAAGAACGAAAATGCATTCTCAAATTTCGATCTTGCATTTCTTCAATGTATCTACCCCATCTCCAGACGACAATGCCGCACCCTTGTTGCTATGAACCTTTCGGTGATCCTGCGCTTGATGATATGACTAGATGCATTTCTTCGTATAATTATAATTGTGTTATTCAATTTCTGGAAGGAGTTGGATGAACCAATGATGTTCATCATTTTGATAAAGAAAATTTTCTAACTTTGTAAAGGAAATTTGTTCTTCATAAATTAATCTCACAATCCAAATGTTTGCATGGGTAGAACTTTACATTAAAAGATCACAAAAAATGATTCAGCAAATGGACACACTACAACGGAATTGAGTTATAGTGACGGTTTTCAAAAGGGATTATTACACCCATAACCCTGAGTAATTTCATAATAACATCCATACCCCTGCATAATTGCACATTACGCTCAGGACCCTGAATAAGTGTGTCGTCTTACACCTATAACCTTTCGTTACTTTACTTCATTAACTCAACCATATGATTGAGTTCATCTAACCAATCAACGATCTAACGGTTGGAATTTAATCTAAATAAAAAAAATAAGTATCACATCTCTTTCTCTTGAGCCAGACCATGCATCCATTGTGACTCTACAGCAGAGTTTGAGAGGCACAATGGAGGGAAGTAGCAGGACGGGAAGGGGAGGGGGGCTTGTAGGTCGATCGACCGAGGGAGGGTGGACGGTCAGGGCGGGGGGATGCAGGTCGGTTGACGGGGGGCGGGGGGAGTGGTTGCAGGTCTATCGACGGGGATCGTGGCAGGAGGGATGCAGGGGGGGCTTGTAGGTCGGTCGATCAGGGGAGGGGGCGGCGGGGATGCATGTCGGTCGGTTGGGGGGGCTTGCAGTTGCAGACATGGTCGGGTCGGCAGGGGATGGGGGTGGCGGGGCTTGCAGAGGTGGTCACGGTGGAGTGGGTTGAGCTCGGCGGGGCATCGATTGCAGAGCTCGTCGGGGGGGGTTGGACTTCAAGCAGTGGAGGGGTTTGGACTGTGGGCTTCGAGCAGGGGAGCGATCTTGTTCTCCCTGGGGGTGGGGCTCGAAGGGGATGGAGCTCGGCGGCATGGTTCGAGCAGGGGAACGGGCTTGCTCAAAGGTTGACGGGGGGTCCGAAGGGGATGAGCTCGGCGGTGGGGCGCTCAACACATGGCCTGCAGGGGAGGCGGAAGTGGTGCTCGGCAGGGGAAGAGGGGTGTTTGAGTGCTGGGGAGAGGGAAGTGTCTATGGCATGTTTTGCAAATAAGAATGAATATTAGGGGCGATTTTGTATTTTTTTAATAGAAATCGTCAAACATAACAGGCATCCTAAATGGAACATGACACAGGGTTATGTCATGTAAGAGTTAAGCATTACTAAGGGTTTCTCATGTAATGCATGATTATGCATGGTTATGATTATAATTGTGAAATTACTCAGGGTTATGGATGTAAAAATACCTTTTCAAAATCCATCACTAAATTAGCCGTTGTTAAATATATAACAACGATATTATTCGTTGCGAAATGATTTTTCATACTCGAAATTAGCATCGAATATTATATATATCATTATATCATTAGCAACGGTCTCTTATCAAAAAAATCATTAGCAACGGTCTACATAGCGACGCTTATCCGTTGCTATTTTTCAAACTTCTAATTAGTCGTCGCTAAATTTTGAACTAAAAAATTAGCAACAATTAGTTGATATTTTGAAAAATAGTAACCGATAAACATCGTTTATAGACCGTTGCTAACGATATAACGACATATATGATATTCTTGTTAATTTCGACTATGAAAACCCATTTCGCAATGAATAATATCGTCGTTATATATGCTGACTTAGTAACGGATTTTGAAAAAAAACATCATTAAAACTCAATTTTGTTGTAGTGACAAAATTTCCCCTTACCAACTACCTTCTAACAAAAATGATCATACTTAATTTGTGGACAACGGAATTTGTCCCAAAAAATGAAGCTCGAGAACCTAGCTATGATACCATTTGGAAAAAAAACAAGTATATTTGATATGCAAATATGCATGCCCTTAGCCTTAAAAATAGCATGCACACCCTACTCATATATATAGTTCAAACCCATGAAACATCCCACACACATTTACATCTCATGCAGCAACATTTCCTGAGATGGGTTAACCTCGAGTTTTCTCCAAATGAACAATCACCTGAAAGCTAAAACGTTTTTCCCTAGGAAAATTGGCTATCTTCTCCGCGAACTTTTCAAAAACTATATCCATGCTCACATCCTTAAAGTGGCTCGCAAGCATCGGCCCCCAAACTGCTCGCAAATACTTTGCCACAAGCTTCCCACTTGCGACATCGTCGATCTCAGACTCGTCTGTAAAAGGAACCCAATCCATCCTGAAAATGTCCTCTGACTTGAGAGTGAACGATCCTTCACGATGAATCACATCCCTCATCTCCTCTAAGGAAGGTAAGTACATGGGTAAGTTGAACGACTCCAAGACTTCCTTCTCTATGAGCTCCTAAAAATTAAACAATATATACCGATTATGTCATTTTTATTTGCAAATGTTTAATGAAATAGAGACGGATATATAATTAACCTCTGAAACCATGTCGCGAAGCGCCTCTGCTAATGCTGTAAATGGATCACAACATGATCCATTTTCGCAGTCAGTGTTATCTCTACCCAAATGGAGGATTACCACGCGCCCTCCAACCTTGACTTCTTCGGCCCTTGATTGGAGAAATACAAAGAAATCCTTTTGGTATTGGTCAACGTAAGATTTGATGACGACCGGGGAGCTCGTCTTCGACAGATAGATGTTACTCTTGTTTAGCCGAGCATCGGTCTGAAGAGCTTGAGGCACCTGTAGTTGAGATCGAAGAAATTTACAAGAACACATACAGTCATTGTTTGTACAGGAACATGATGCGTTTGAACTTAGTAGTTAGAATTAATCAATGACTTAATCCAAGGTAAATTTGCATCATTAATCGTCCGGGACATGCTCCTCCCCTCCTCCTCATAGTTTTATAACATTATTGATGGACGTCAAGTGCTCAATATTTTATTAGAAACCCATAAAACTGGAAGAAAGACAGATCTCTCAGCAGATATTAAGTTTAATCAATCCGGAATAAACCAGCAGAGAGGATACCTGGGAGAGATAATGAAGGGCGTAAGAAGAGTGCACAAAGTGGATGCTGTTCTTAGGAAATATCCTGCCAAAGTAGGAACCGGGAACACCAGATACATAAACCGGTGCAACCTTAGACTCGTCGCTGTTCCCAGGTTCATCATCGTAAAGTTCTTTAAGGAACGGTGCGATCGATCTGAACAGCGTATTTAAATCGTTGCCGGGAAGATCGTTCAAGAAGAACCGAACATCCGGGAGGCATCTGTTCATCTGTTGGTAGCATCTGGATATGGTAGTGGCAACATCCCGCATGAGCTGCAGGGTGTTGGGACCTGAAGAGCACCCCAAATCCGCAACGGCTATCTTCTCACCTTGTTGCTTCATGCAGCACGTCTCCCTGATGGCTGCTGTTAGCACTGCCACAGATTTCAACATCCCTTTATTCTGAATTGGAACACAGAGGTTAGAGATTAGCAAAAATCGTACATGTTTGTAATTTTGAGATACTAATTATTTCGTTATGGGCGTAAGATAAGAGGGATTATGGAAGTGACCTGCCATATGGAATTGGCAGCGTAGCTATCCTCTCCGGAACCCCCCACCATAGAAAGAACTTTGTCTACCTCCATAGATACCAATCTCCCTCTCTCTCCCTCTCCCTCTCCCTCTCCCTCTCTCTCTCTCTCTCTCGGCAGTGTTTAACTTCGTTACGGGTTCCACCATTGGTCCATTGCCCTTTATGAATGAAAGGTGGCCCACGGTTTGGCAACTTGATTCCCAATTTCTCATGCAATTTGATCCTCTGCTGCAGCCTTTCTTGCAGCAGAGTCTACGGTAGGGCCTAGAACCGTTCGAACTTGATTGAGCCGATCCCACGAATTCACACTTTTTGTAGATCCACATCATGCGAATTTGTGAGAACCGCTAAAGCCTACTGCAGACTCTGCTGCAGCAAGGGTCGCAGCAGATGATCCGATTCCTTATGTGGATTTTCCAGGAAGTATACTGAGATTTATTATTATAATATATCGCACACAGCCTAATTTCCTCTACTCTTATGACGAATCTCGCATCGCCCTTCCCCCCTTTCAAGTTCACTTTAAAGATGGTCGCACTACTTCGATTTCAGGGGAGTCAGGAGATTCCTGAAACTACTTCAGAATCCCCGTCAGAAGTCAAGGACCTCAAACAAGAACCTTTCTTAGTCTCTTTTTTTTTTGCAGGCATTGGACATTGGCTATGTCTGATCTTCCCATAAGACCGGATCTCATTGTATTCAGGCTGGAACTTTAGTACCTAAGAAAGGATCAAAAAAATTTTGAGAATGGATAGAAATACAATATTATCTAATGCTCTGAAAAATTGCAGAAGTTCCCGAGGTGACGTGACTAAGAAAGATCACGATTCGTTGATTAATTTGAATAGATCATAAGAAATATAATAGTATATCAATGAATTATTGAAATCCAGACAAAAGTCACGTTCAAAACAATGTGCTGTGCAAGCTAACAAGTGGTAATAGTTGACAATTCTCCAAAGTTGTTGACAAAGATCTACATCATAAATACTAAAAAAATCAAAGTTCTGCAGAAAATTAAATAAGTCAACAAACCCTCTCCAATTTCTAGAAGATAATTTAGATACGCTTACACATTGTCTAAGCTATCATTTAATGTTTTATTTAAATTCAATTTAAACTACCGTCTAGAAATTTTTTATAAATATCTATCTTACTTCCAAGAAGACGCAGTACTCGGCACCTCGCGATCCACACGCTTGTGATTTGTGCCGATAGAGGAACCATGGAACTAAGTCAATCCAAAAAGGCATGGCAACTTGAATTGTGCACTACAGGTTATAAGGTTTAGAAACTATAGGTAACTTATAGAATAAGTAGCATGTTATGGATGCATGCGACATCATCTCACTTACATATGGCAACTATCTATCATAGAAAGAGAAAAAATTAGAGATGGTGAGACATTAATTACCTCCTCTCTCTCTCTCTCTTCTTGTTAATCTATACATCTAGATTCGAAATGGATGTTGGTTTATTAGAGGGATGGAATTAGAGGAATAGACCATTTTTTTGTTTGCTATTGCACCCATCTTCAATTAAATATTGGATGTATATTTTTTTTGTAAAAATTGATATAAAATATATATACATATATGGATGGCTTTTTATGAATATGGATTTTTTTACTATATGGATACTGATGAATCCGTGATTCATCGCCTTTATTCTTTCATTTTGACTAAAATCCTTGGTAAAATACATGTAAATATCTATTAATTCTAATTAATTATCATTCTAACCACAACTATTAACATTATATATTTAACACTTATTTTTACCAAAATAAAAGAATAAAGATAAAAAGAAATATAAAAGAAAAGAAGGATGTATATAAAAGATATACAGACTGATCCTAATCCTGAGACAAGGTCAATATTGACTGGTCGAAAAAAAAATAAGTAGGGGGGGATAAGGATCATAACTTATAAATATATCAGGAAAATAAAGACCAAAAATATAATTTACCCATTTTAACCTTGTAAATATTTCACCTATTTTATTTATCATCAAAACCATCTCAAATCATATCACTCCTTTATAAAAATCGTTCATAAAAATATATATTATTTTATAAAAATATTAGAAAAATATTTTAGCATAAAAATAAATTAACTGCAATGAATCGTAAAAGCCGCAAAAGCCGAATTTATAGGTTCATATCTATTTATAGAAAACTCCAAATTGACCAAACTCACTTTTAAAATTTGTTTTGTATATAATACTATTTATTAAAAATATCAGAAAAATATTCGGATAAAACCGGTGAGGTCCCACTTTTTGGACCTGTTGTATATATACTATATGTAGAAACTTTTGGGATTTTTAATTAAATAACCGTAAATCATATTAAATTAATTCTTTTTTCTAAATTCATCTAAAATTGTATGTAAATATATAAAAATAAAAATAACTTAAAATACCAATAAAATCCGGAGGCCCGAAACCGCTACTTTTTTCGTGCGGGCCTCATAACTCGGCCGTATCAACTCCGAATTGAGCAAACACGGTTCCTAAAATTATATTTTTTTTTCAATTATCTACAAAATGACACTAGTTTCGTTAAAATCAGAGTTAATGCGAAAAACGCGGTTTTCGGGACCGTATTGGTATATTGTACTATAAACCGTAACTTATATTATTATTTAATATATTAATATTTTGTAATAAATAATATTTCATTTATTTATCTAAATTATTTAATTAATTATTTACATTATATATTTATTTATTTAATACTTAATTACTTATTTTTTAATTAATTATATTCTTAATAATATTTAAATATTAATTATTTATTTAATTTTGAAATTAATATTTAATTAATAATTATTTAATTATCTAATTATTATTATTAATTATTACTTTACTTAATTAATTTAATTTTTATTTTCTGTATTCCCTCTTTCTCCCATTTCTCTCTCTTCCTCATTCTCTCTCTTACTTTCCCCTTTTTCTTCTCTTCTTCCCCGTCACCTTCCTCCCTTCTTCTTCCTCAAACACCCAACACCCCTTCTTCCCAATCAACAAACGCCTCCAACGGCGGGCCGTTGGCCGGCCGTTCCTCAACCGTCGTGCTTCCCGTCACATACCTCCGGTGACCACGCCATCAACCTCTATATATAGGACCGAACCTCCTCCAACCTCTCCATCCGCTATTTTTCATTGCCTCCCAAGCTCCGAGAGAGAGAGAGGTTCCGTGACAGGGTCCCTCTGTCGTCCGCCGTCGAGCAAGGAGGGTAAGGTCCGGCGCGATCATCCACCCGCGGCATTGAAATTCTGCTCCGCCGTGCGAGGAACCTCCGTGTCCGCCGCGCGTTGAGGTCACTATCACGGAGCTCCGTCGCGAGCTCTGTTCTCAGGCGATATCACCATTCCACTTATTCCTCCAGGTTAGACTATTACTCTCGTTTCCTCTTCCTCCTTCGTTTCTCTTCTAATCCCTTCCGTTCTCTCGTTCCCTCCATTTCTCCTGAATCTCTGTTTTTCTAAATTTATCACCGATGACTTCCATCACACTTTTGAAATCCAGCTTGATTGTACCTTATCTTATCCATTCTATTTCTCCACTTTTCAATCCAGACTTAATCATCTCATGTTCATACGGAATCTAAGCTTTGATGTCATCATCCGTTTTTTTTCCGATCCGTTGATTAACGTTCACTCTTCCTGACCTCAAAGTCGAGATTTGTAATCTCGAGCGCAAGTTGAACTTGCAGGTACGAAGGTTTTTCATCCAGATCAAGCCTTTGACTGGAAGAGTTAAAGCAGAACCACTGTTAAGATCAGATTATTTACCGCTTGCCGATTCTGCTTCGATACCGGAAAAAAGAGAATATCAAAGCCATGATCCGTGAAGAGCATCACGTAGAGAGAGCCGAACGAGATTGCAATCCACAGTCGCTTGCATAGAAGCAGCTGCGTTATCATCCGCGTCACATTGGAACAGCAAGCCTCCTCCGCAACGAACTGTAACCACACCAACACGATGCGGATATCCACCTCGACGAGAACCAGCTCCGCCTGTCGTCGCCGTCTGCAACTTCCGGGGAGGAACAATGTAAAAGCGGCATAACAGAATCACCGTCGAGCGAACTGCTGGGGAAGAACAAGTAATCGATACAACTCTACAGTAATCACACGATCAATCTCTAATCAAAGGTCTCCATTGAACCACACGGCAATAACAAAAACATCCATCGCATATGCCTAAAGCGGTCGCACGTGCACAGGATTTTTTTGGGGGGTGAAAAATGCAATCATATCCCCCGACGTTTCCATTACTCCACACAGGTCCCATTTTTCTATGAAAGCAATTTTTTAATCTGAGCTCCCCATAAACTAGAGCTCCCTCTTAATCTTTGCTTAAAGGATCCTCCTAAAAGATAAGAGTCAAGGCTTATCGGTGCATTGCATGATCAATCGAGTAAAAGAATAAGAAGTCACCTAGATGATGAATCTCTATTTCATCACCTTTATTCATTCATTTGAATCATAAATCCTTAGCTAAATGCATGTATATAGCATTAATTTGATCAAAATAACATTCATTCATTGATATAAAAATATTGTATAAAATATTGTATTTAGTTCTAAAATAAAAGAATAAAGGGGGGGAAGAATGAAGTGTCATAGATACTGAGTGAACATAGACCCCTAGACCAGGTCATCATGATGATGTGGTCGACAAGGAATAAAGTAAGAGGAGATAGAGCATATCAACTATACAAAAAACATGGCATAAACCCTAAGTTTTATTCATCAATAATAGGCTTTGAGGACCTATTTTGGTTTCTTATATTTATATCTCAAACCAATAAACCCTCAACATGAGTTTTGTACATCAAAATACAAAGAAAAATACAAATTCATTTCACACAAAAATAATGCACAGTGTCTTCCCGACTTGACTATATATGACAACAGCGGCTCTAAGATAGGGTCTTCGAGGTAGCGCTTTGTTAGAGCTAGGCATCTTGCTTGAAGCTCTGTTCCTCGTTGCATTGTCCTTTGCCCAGTCTGATGATAGGAGGGATAGGAAGTGTATACCTGGGACACACAGAATAAAAGGCTGCAAAGACAAATTTAAAGACATGGATCTTTTCCATACATACTCAAAATTTATCAAACGCATATTTATTGTTCATAAATTAAGTTATCTATTTAATGAAGGTTTCATTCAATTTGGAGTTCAGATTTAGAAGTTTGTTTTGGGCCATCATTGTGCAATATACATGTATAAAATAATCAATTTATTTATTCTTTATATTTTTCAATATCTTATATTTTTTATATTTGTAAATATTATTCAAAACATATATAAATAGTAAAATTAGAATAAAACTATTAAAATTTCAAAAAAATAAATAAAGCATGAAAATACATAGATGAACTATACCTATATAATATGTATACTTAATTACTTGAGTAAATGAATAAGTTTAGAAAAAATAAATAAAAATATGTAATTGTATATTTAAATAATTTATAAATATATATAATGTACATAAGATAATAAATTATAAAATACAAAATAAAAATTAAATACATCATCTATAGGAAATTATACCAATAATCATACTTGTAAAAATTAACGCATAATAAATAGGCTGATAAAATAAATAAATATTATCTAAAATAGTACATAAAATAAGGAACAACTTTCATGTTTTAAGAAAAAATCAAAAAAATCCTTTATTATTTTATTTCTCTTTCTTCTTTCTATTTTTTCTTTGTTTTGTCTTTTAGAAAGCCCACATGGCTCAATCATGGCATATCTTCAGTTGACCTCGGTCAACTCTTTAACCCTAGAATGAATGGTTGTCAGACACCACTTCCTACGATTTTCTTCCTTTTTCCATTTGACACTTTATTTCATGATACCCAAACTTTTGACAAATCGATACCTCGATCCTTGGAGTATCACATTGGACCAATTTCATGGTCAAACAGACATCGAGCCCTAAGAAAATCCTATCTTAATACCCCTTTTTGCCAATGTTATAAAATCGAACCCAATACTTCGATTCAATTTTTGATCTTCCTTTCTGACCTTTGAGCCCCTTGAATCGAATCCTTAGGTAATCCTTCATGACAGTAAGCGACACCCGTCGAATCACAGCGAGGAGAATGTTGGAGGAGTGATGAATCTCGGATTCATCACTCTAGGTCTCATTTATTAAGCCCATATCCCTCAAAATCATCATCATTTCCGCATCTATTCTGCATAATTAGCATCCAGGCATGTTTTCATAAGAAATGCATTTTATCCATAATTTCTGCACAAAATAAGAAGCCAAAAATCTCTGCCAAACTTAGCATGTAAATAGCCTCACTACCCTGATTTTTAACTCCTTCATGCTAACTCCAAATAACACAAAACTATCTCCACTGTGCACATATCACTAACGAGAATAAATGAAAAATACAAAAATCACTAACCTTGTTAAGTGGACCAAAAACCCAAACCCTAGTTTGAGGATTTTCGGACTAAAAGCCCCATATCTTCCCCATCCAGTGTCCGATTTGATCCTACTCACTTTTGAACTAATGCACATTCAATTACTTTTAAAACAAGACCAAGTTCAAGTGAATCAGAGCTCGTATGTGAAAGTTGGGTTTTGGGCCTCTTTTGTACATTGTATATTTTAGCGGTTTTTGACCCGTATTTTATGTGCATACTCTCTTAAAAATTCAAAAAAATAAATTTAGATGTCTTTTATTTATCTTTGATTTCTCTATATTATTTCGGATTTTTTTATCTTTTTTAAAAAATGACAAAAAAATAGAAAACCCAAAAATCTAGGTATTCAATGTACATGGGATACCCCAAAAATATCACTTCATGCATTTGATCGATTTTGGCTTTAATGTCTTCATGAAAGTTGTAGATCTCATCGAGATGAGCATTTTTCGTGAAGGAACTTTGTTGATCCGAGGTTGTTTACATGGGATACCACCAACGGCCAACCACCACCGATCATCTCGCACCTCTAACCTACTCCGCATCTCACGCCGCCAGCCGCTCAACCCCCCTCTCCTATTTAAGAGCCATCGCCACCCCCGACCATGGTCATTCATCGAACTCCGCCCTAGGGACTCTTTGAGGTGGTGACAGCACTCCGAACTCCTCTACTCCGGCGAGATCCAAGCTCCTCGAGCTTATTGCAGCAAGCTGCTCCACCCCCGCTGCTGCTGCTTGCTCCGGCCATCGCACCGCCGTTGAGCTCCTCCCACGTACTCTCTCCATCTCTCTCTCTCTCTCTCTCTCTCTCTCTCTCTCTCTCTCTCTCTCTCTCTCTCTCTCTCTTTGCCGTTGCTCCAACGCAAACCCCTCCTCCGAACTTCTCTCCGCTCGGAGCTCCGCCTCCTCCTTCGCCGCAGCTCCGCATCTTCTACGACCAACGACACCGCCTACTTCACTGACCCTCTGTCATCGCCAACGCCAACTTCTTCAACAACTTCGACGACCTCCTCCACCCACGCGTCTTCACCTACGACCCCTGGCCGTGTGTCGGCCGACGACGATTCTCCTCCGACCTCCGTCTCCACCGTCAACGACGACCGCCACTGACTCCGCCGTCTCCGCCATCTCCTCCAGCTGCACCTTCACCGACACAGCAACCTTCTCCGCCTCCTGCGTCGAGCCACCGCCAACGCAACTCCATCTTCGTCGAGCATCGACCCCGCCAACGCCACCGTCGACATTCAGGAGACCCTTCCACCGACGATCGACCCCAGGAGCCCATCCCTTCGCCGTCCTCCGCCTCGGGCGGCACCCCCTCGGCCTTGCCCCCCACCTTGCGCTGCCAGGCGCTAGACCCGAGGTCCCTCGCACGTGTGATAACGCTCCCGCACCCTATGTTAATTCGGTCAAATTAATGTCCAAATTACTTAATGTGTTTCGTTGCAGTCGGATACGAGAGGCTAGTCAAAAACCACTTATCGATTAATGTTAAGTGATAAATTTTTTTACTTGGTGGAGTCCAAGGTCGATCTCAGGGAGGCATCTGTCTCCTTAGATAAATTTTAAGCAATTATCCAAGTGTGAGATTTTCGGGAAGTAATTTTTTTGTCTTTTTCAATTTCTGTGTAGACTTATGCAGACAATGCAGGCCAATTTAATGTTTCTATTTAATTAATATATCAAATGAAGTCCAAAAATTATGCAATTTGGCCAGAGGATTAATGATGATGAAAATGACCTACACTAATTTTTTTGGAATTTTTCGACACTAAATAAATTTACTGTGAATTAAATGAGCAGACAGTATGATTTTCAATATTTTAATTTTAATAAGTATCAAACCACAATTTTTTCAAGAACTAAAATTATCCTAGGTGGCTCTAATGATAAGGGACCTAGGAAAATTAACAGATCTGAATTTCACTGTGAAATGAATTAAATAAAATTAATCTAAGAAAATCATTCAACAATTTATTAAGGCCTCGTTATGCGTGCAAATGCCATGAAATTTTTATGGTATTCTAAGAATAATGTCCTTAAGCTACTGTGAATTTTTGATAATTTTTGGAAGCACTGAGAATTAACTATTAATCAAAAGGTGTCACTGGGCAAAATATGTCAAAAATTCACCAATTAATTCATTAATAATCCAACTGAAATTACAAAAATATGCCACGTGGACCAATAGACAGAGGACAAAATTCCCAACAAAATGCAATTTTTAGATTTGCAAAATGATGTAAAATGCAATCTAGGGATGCGTGCAAACACAGGGGTGTAAATGCAATACAGGAAATTAAAATTACAATAAACAAATATGCAGACAGGGACTAAAATGCAATTACCTATAATGTGGGGAACTCTTATGCAAATTCTCCATAAACCACGTGCTCCTCACGTGGGGTCTGCTTCACAGGGACCTTTTTGCAATTATGGAAAGCTCCAGGGGCCTCGGTGTAATTTACCCAGGCCGCACGTGCTCCTCACGTGGGGTGGCCTAGGCTCGGATGGCTGCGGTGGCTCGGAACGAGGTTTGGGCGCTTTGGAGGTCTGGAATGAGGCTCGGTGTAGCCTCAGGTCGTCCGAGCCTAGGTTTGGGGCCGAGGCTCGGTCCTTATCGACGTGGCGGCCTGCGGGCCTTTGGATCAAGATAGATCCAAAGGGTGGCAGTGATGACGCGTGGCGACATGAGGAGCCGTCAGATCTGGAGAGATCTAACGGTGGTCAATCGAAGGAGGAAGATGATGACGTGGCTTGTTGAGGTCCGCTGGATCAGAGGGGCGATCAACGGTTGGAGACGGCTGCGGTGAGGTGACGCGTGGCGACGTGAGGGCCGTTCGATCGATGGGATCGAACGGCAGCTGCTCGTCTGCTCCGACGATCCTCCGCCGCCTGCGGAGGAGAAGGCGGGGCTCCGGCGAGGATGTTGTAGCTCCGCTCGTCCTTCCTCGAGGTGCTGACGCTCTCCGGCTTGTCGGAGATAGCCCCGAAGATGCGTGGCGAGGAGGCGGAGATGATGGTGGTCTCAGGAGCGTCGGAAGGCGGCCTGATGTCGATGGCGATGAAGCTCGAAGATGGCTCCGGCGACCTTCCGTTCAGTGAGAAGCTGGGTACCTGCAGGGGGTTAGAGGAGATAGCCGAAGCGTGCGCGTGCTCGTGGAGAGATGGAGGTGGTCGACGAGGCCTAGGGCGTGAAGGAGGACGTCTGGAGATGAGCTCCGGCCAAATGGCGGAGCTGGTGATCGGAATATTGCGAGAGGCGTCGTCGGAGGATGTAGATGGGACCGCGAGGATGGGAGCTTCGACGCGAAGCTCGTCGAGATGGATTGGAAGCGAGAAGGTGGCCGGTGGAGTCGAATAAAATCGGAGAAAACAAAGATAAAAACAAGAAACGATCGGAGGGGAAATGGAGGAGTTTCACCTGGGGATTGGGCCTCCTGCTTGAGGTCCAGGTCGTCGCTCGAGGGCCGGTGATCGCCCGAGCTCGTGCAGCTGCTCGTGGGAGTCGCTGCGACACGGCGGAGCGGCCGTGGATCTCGCCGGAGAAGAATCCCTTCGTCGCTCGAAGACGCGTCGAATTGCTGTCACCAATGGGAAGGTCTGAGCTCAAGGAAGCTCTCTGGAGTGGCGGATGCGGGTGGAGTCGGCCGGTGGTGGCGTATTTATAAGTTGAAGGTGGTGGGTCGGCTGGTGACGAGGTGAAGTTGGTGGGCGACGTGGAGCTTCTATGGTGGAGGTCGTGGGGCATGGGAGAGCTGGCGAGGGAGAGGGATGAGTGGGGCTCATCGTGGGGGTGTTAGCGGTCGGAGAGGGTGGCTGACGTGCAGCCGGAAATAGAAAGGGGGAGCCCCTCCCGCAAGGCAAAGGACGTGGGAGAGAGGGGCGCCCAGAGGTAGGTGACGAGGCCTCCACCGTTGGATCTTGTGATCCAACGGTGGTGATCGAACCGAAGGGGACGAGTAGGATTAGATCGGGGCGCGTAGATGATGGGTCGTGATCGCGCCATGTGGCGAGCGCTGGGCGAAGTGCGAGCGGACGGTTTGGATGAGGAGATAGAGATGATCGAAGGGACGAGACTCGCTGGGAGAAGGGCGGCTGCGATGGAGAGATCAAGGGCCTGATCAAGCGGTGTAGATGCTGCCACGTGGAGGTCTCAGGTGAAGGCGCTAATGTGCGGCGTAGATCAAGGCAGGAGAAGATCTGATGGCCCAGGCAAAGGAGCGTGCGTGGAAAAGGCTGGACCATTGGATCTGAAGCGAGATCCAACGGCTGAGGACGCAGGCGGATGAGGCGAGGGGAAGCGGGCCGCGTGGCGCAACCAGAGGGCGCCACGTGGCCTGTTTTGAGTGGCTGGAAGAAGAGACACGTGTAGAGAGAAGAGGGGGCCGAATTTGGAAAAACTCAAAACATGAAAGTTGTAGATCTCGATGAGATCTACAAGTTTCATGTTGACCAAAGATGGAGATGAGGTCAAATATGATACATAAGTACAAGGATACATAGATATACATATGTAGTGTACAAAGTGGCCCAAAAACCCAACTTTCTCATACAAGCTCCAAATTCAATGAAATTAGTCTCATTTTAAAGGTCTTTTAATGTGTAGTATTCTAAGAGTAAGTAGACCTAATTCGGAGTTTGTATGAGGGCTTTATGTGCATTTTTAGTGTACAAGGGGTCTAGGCTTTATTGACTAATTTACAAGGGGGATTTTTGGCATTCTTCCCTATATTATTAACTAAGGAGTACATAGTATAGAGAAGAGGTTATTTTAGTGAATGGGTATTTTACAAGGGATTTTTTTGGCTTCTTATTAAATGCAAATGGACTGCTAAAATGTTTGAATTATGCATGTATGCATGAATGCTATTTATGCAATATAAAGGGAAATATGCCTCCATTTTCTCGGGAACAAGGCTCTATGCTCTTAAAATTGCCATTGATTAACCGTTGCTCTAAAAATCCCCGAAAAATCACATATTGTAGAGTTAATTGTGCTTGACATTGTGCCAAAAAAGAATTGCATTTGCATGCATAGTTTGCTCTGTAAAAATCATTTTGCACATTTCACTATTTAATTTTTAATAGGTATTAGATCTCACATTTTCGACGTTTAGGATTTTTTTGAGATCAATCACTTAGTGATAGAACTTAGATAATTTTGATCCTTGGAAATAAGTAGGTTTAGTATTTATCATAATTAAATATTGAAAATCATTTTGTTTGTATTTAAAAATTCATAAAAAATCATTTTGCATCTAAAAATTCCAAAAAAAATACATTGCGTTTATTTTATCATATTTTGCATTGTAGCCAAGTTTCGTATTTTTCGGACATTGTTTGGTTGAATTTTATATTTTAGTCCCTAAAATAGGCCAAAATTGCATCTTGCATCCCTTATTTGCATTAAAAATTCCAAAAAAGACCGTCTCGAAAATCGTGCACGAATCTTAATAGACATAATTCTAGGTTATTCATTTACCTCCTTGTGTTCGACTTTGGGACTTGCCCAAGTAAAATAAACATAAAACCACCTGATTCAAAATTGATTAATTATTTGTGGTTATTTCTTGACCGATTCCGATCGCCGCCTACAACGAACAACAAACCATTATTATTTTCACTCACAAAAATTAAAAACAACTTCTTAACTCAGCAATTTATGGATCCGTCAAGGAGTCGATCCACACCTCGTCGGAGTTGATTCTTGCTCCCGGCCATTTTACGACCGGTGGGATCTTTTACCTTATCTTTTTCAATTCTTAAAAGGGTAAATTACAATTTGGGTCCCCATCTATGGGTCCGATCCCAGAATGGGTCCCGATCTTTAAATTATAACGATTCGGGTCCTAGGATCATTAGGAAATGAAAATTTTGGGGTTCATGATGAATATGCCCTTGTTGGGAAGGGAATGGGGGTTGGGTTTCAACTTTTAAACAAGGGCATACTCATCATTAGCCTCAAAAAGTTCCTTACATTAATGTCCCTGGGACCCAAATCGTTACATTTTAAAGATCGGGACTCATTCTGGGATCGGACCCATAGATGGGGACCCAAATTGTATTTTACCCTTCTTAAAATAGTCAGTAGCTTAGTGTCGTATTTTTTCTTTTGATTTCATCTCGAGTCACGAAAAATATCAAAAAGAAAGTACGTTGAAGCACTAGGCTCTGGCCTTTGTTCCCCATCGACACGCCTCATTCTCCTCCGCCAACCACCTGATCTTGTTACTCGCTGCTTCTTCACCATCTTGAAGCATCACCTCACCCTGATTCTTGCAAGGAGTTAAGAGATCCGGGCTCCATCTATCATCCTCTGTTGGAGCTCTTCACCCGTCCATTTCCCTGCCTTTTTTGCTTCACAATGGGTCGAGCCACTTTACCTCGACCCTAGGAACTTTTTTGTACAACTGCAGGAGCCTCGCGTCCTACTAGAGCGAGGATTTTATACCCAGTAGTTGTCTAGGTCTCTCAAGCGAAAACGAGCACTATGTTTCTGCCCAGTGAGACCTGGAATCTTTGAAAACTACTAGTCGGAGCGAAACCACCCCAGGAACATTTTGGACCATCCGCAAGCCTTTGGGGTGGCCAGAGATTGAAGGAATCGTCGATCAAACTAACCTTGCCAGTTTGTTCAGCTACCTCCTGCACCGTTCGATCGAGACTCACTTCCAGGTGCATCTGGAATTGTCAGATCCATCCTTGCTATGCCATCCGATAACACGGCTGAGATCTGATCTCAGTCATTCTTCACAATGCATCAGCGTGCATCCAGGGACCGCCATGTGGTCAAGTAAAGTTATCTCCACTGTTAGATCATGTGCATGGGCTAATTTTGTGTTCCCTACCCCTACCTTTTTGTATTTACTATTTAGTTTTAAAACTTTCTTCTGTAGTTGTATAAGTTATGTGATAATTGCACTTCGAACTCCAAGGTTTCTAATATTTGCTATTTGGTCCACGCAACGTCACCTCACGTGTGCATACACGTGGGACAGTAGGCTATTTTGCAGCGGACCCCCCAAGCTCCTATCATTTGGTTTTAGTTCTGTGACTTTCATATAAAGAGTAATATTTTTTGGGATATTTATATGGTTGTACCTAGATCTTATCATATTTGCAAAAAGACCTTGTTAGCATATATTAAATTGCAAAATTTTGGTTTATTTGCATAAAGGCCCCTATACTTCTGTTAATTATTAATTTTACGCCCCTAAACTTCCTAAAAATTACTAATTAGTCCCTATCAATAGTGATTTTTATTTTTTAGATTTCCTTTTATTAAAAATAGTATTTTACATCTAAATATTATAGGAAAAATATCTTAAGTGCATGGAACCATAATATATCATATATATCTTCATAATGTAATTAAAATCATTTTTCTATTTATAAAAATACAAAAAAAATGCATTTTCTCCTATTTTGCATTTGAAAATCCATAAAAAAAGTATGAAGATGTTTTGAAAAATTAAAAAAATACTATGTGTTTATTTATGCATATTTGATTTTCTGATATTTTATTTTTATAAAATATTACTAAAACTCTTAAAATTTGAAAAATTCTAAAAACCCTATAAAAATTTCCCAAATTTATTTAAAAATCCAAAATTAGTGTCTTTTGTCCCATATATTATAGTATATATTAAAATTAGTTTTCGGGGATTTTGATCTATATATCTATTTTTAAGACCCTAAAACATTCGACCTATTATTATATTCCATATTTTATTTATTTAATCAATTAAAATTACTTAAAAATTCTCAATAAATATTTAAAAATTCTCTAAAATAGAGAAAAATATGAAAATTACAAAAATATTTTATTTTATAATTTTTGACCATATATAACTATATTTATAAATATCGAACCCTATATATTGTATATGTAATATTACTATATATTACTTATAATTATTCTTATCAATTATAAATACCTATAAATATTTAAAACCCCTTAAAAATAAAAAGTATTCTTCTTATTTATATTTCATGCATTTTTATATATTTTTATACATATATGTACTATATGTTATTTATATTATAGATATTATCATCTATATATATACTATGAAATATAAAAGAAAATTAAAAATCATGAAAATATAAAAAGAAATAAAAATTATAAATCTAAAAAATATACAAACCATTGAAATACATAAAAATTAAATATATTTTAAAACTCACAAAAATTAGAAAATCCTATAAAACCACGCAAAAACATTTGTTGACAGTTGCTTGATTGTCAATTTTTGTATCTATCCTCGTAGCTCTCGATGATGTAACCCATGCACTTGATTTTATACATATTTATTTAGAGGGTATAATAAATTTCACATTGCACAATTTTCATTGATTATTCATAGATTGTGGGTTGATTGTTGTCTTATTTGGTTGACTGGGATTCAAGAACCGAGAGAGGCACAGGAACAGTGCTTGTCAGACTCGACTTGTCTGGCACTGTAGGCCCTCCAAGATCGAACACTAGGATCACAAATAGAATAAGTAAATAAATGGCGTCGTTGCCAGAGAGCAACCCATAGGATAGATTTTGTGTACATTAATTTACCTATCATTTTCTGCTTTATTTTTGTTTTATAATTGTTTATTTGTATCCGACCAATTTCTTTGTTGAATTTCTTGCGAGGGACCACGTGGCGAGTGCGGCTTCTTAGGAAGCTGATGCACCCAAGCTGTGAGGAGATCATCCTTTTCTATATAAGTTGATTGGAGAGAACATGGAAGAGAAACAGAGAGAGAGAGAAGCACGGATTTAGCTTAGAATTTTTTTTTTGTTTTTGTGAGAGAAAGACTCCATTTATTATTATAATAATATAGGTGGACACTCAGACTCTCGGGCATATTCTACCATGTTTTTGTTTACTTAGGGGCTCATCGATTTTTATCACATTTTCATTACCTTCTACATTTTTCTCCTCCCAATTTTCCTCTTGTTTTCTTTTGTTTCTCGAGTTTTGTGTTTTCCTCCTTTATTTTCATTTGTTTTATGTGAATATGTCCATAGATTTTTAGGATTTCTTGTTCGAGTAAGCCTGGTCCAAATCCCTAATATTTGCATGCACGTATAGTCTCTGATACATTTGGATTTAGATCAAACTCAAAATTGTGCTTCACAATAATAGCAATTCCTCCTTAGAGTGGTTTTCACCATCTTGCATACTGCATATAGATTATGTTTAAATTCTTGTCTTGCATCCCACATGGAGAGAGATGAGAAGCACTATAAGTCTTCTATCTGAGCTTTCATCATCTTTACACAAGGGTGAGATTTCCATCCTAGTTTAACCTTGCATTGTCTTGTCGCGATCTCCCTCTATTTTTTATCACTTAGGTTTCAAAGAAAATACAAAAAAATCGATAGGAGACTAGTTCTAAAAAATACTCAAAAAAGAGGAAGCTCAAAAATTAAAACAAAGGGACTGCTTAATAAACTTTGACCCTAATTAAAATTTGTAACAAACATCATTATTTGGGATTCACAAAGCTCACATTGTATTCAGGTACATTTCAGACAGAGCGAGGCACGTCCCTTAAGGAATAGATCCAAAAATCTGATATGTTGCTGCCTCGATTATCACCCGGGACCAGCAATGTACCCATGCTTCTATCGTGCGTGAATGAGTAAGGTCTTGTCGATGACATTGTTCTCGCCTTGTGTAGAACAACCGACCTGGTCTGAAGTACTGAGCATATGCCATGCCCTCACGGGATGTCGGTCTCATCATTTCACATCTGAGTAGGTCCTTGTCTACTAGCGGATCGGGTCTGAAGTATTGGATTCACCACCATCAGCTTCTTCTCTTATTCTTTGGCTGAGTATTTCCCATGACCGTTGTCCAAGACTTCAAAAGTGCAGATCACATGATACAAAACAAATTGGAAAGTATGGGACCCTTTCTGGCAGTACTCACTCTCCTATAGGTTTATCCATTAAGGACGTGTTACAATATTGCATGAAACAACAATAAAATTGGAATGATAAAAATATTCAATCCTTCACGGCTTCACTTGTGTTGAGTTGGTGAACCCCTTGTTTGGTGTTTGTTTGGATATAGCTAGGATTCAAAGATCAGTCTTGCGTACTTGCACATTTTCTTCTTTCCCTCTATTTGCATTTCTTTTTGAATCGCTCCCTTTAAGCCTTCTTCATCTCTTTACTCATCCTCTTTATTTTGCCCCGTGATCATTTTTCCTCATATATTTCTCTTTTGTCTCTAAGATGTCAACTCCTGGATGGTTTAATCAGGACTCCGCTGATACCCACATTGATTCCATGGGTTCAACATCTCCAATAATTCAGGGTGAGTCCCAAGTGATTGGTTCAAATTTGACGAACCATCCTCAAGACTCCCCACTCCTTGTACCTCCAACAGACCAAGAAAACTTTCTACCTGATTCTGTCCTTTTTGGATGGAGATTGGTTTCACTCCTTAACTTTCCATCTCTATTAATAATCAGAATTGATCCTGATTATGAATTTTTCTCTACATCCAGTGAGTACATGCAAACTGATCAGTGTATTTTCCCTATTGCACATCAAGAACTCGATCTGGAGCCCGAGCATGATTCAGATTTTGAGATGGCTCCCACAAGACGTGGAAAGGGACCGCAACATCCAAGTACCGAGCAAGGTACAGAACATGGCACCAATCAGAATGATGTAAACAGTAAGTTCTTAGCCTCCATCCATGCCATACAGCAGTAGTTGACTGATTAAGCTCTTACTTGGGTTGCCTTTCAGGAGGTGTTGAATGATTTGAGGAGAAGGACAGAGGAGAGACAGACAAGGAGGAGGTGATGATGATTTTCCTGCCAAGAATGATGATAAGCGTTTTGTAGATGGATCCCGTAAAGTCAAGGGAGTGGGAAGGAGAGGTCGGCCTAAGCTCACACTCAAGCAGACTTACAACCCTGGGGATGATCGGATTACTGAGTGGATCCAGATTGCTCCGATCTACGGATACTTCAAGCTAAAACCGTGGCTCCTTTCTCTCCTCCCCACCTTCCAGGGAAATTCGAATGAAGAACCATACATCCATCTATAACAATTTGGGTGCATCTACAGCACCACTCGCTAACTCAACATCCTGTTGGGCGTAGTCAAGATGACCGCCTTCTCCTTCAGCCTTCAGGGAAAGGTACTTCTGGATAAAATCATTTGGGTAAAGTGATGACGACATGGGAAGAACTGAAGTCCTCTTTTCTACACAAGTATTACCCATTTGATCGTCTTAATTCGATGTGGTCAAAGATTACTAGCATCTCTCAGGGATCATAAGAATCCATTCATGAGATCTCGGATCGATTCAGGTAGTTAATCAAGATGTGTCCCCATCATGATATCCTAAAGACTAGTTTGGTCCAATACTTTTTTGGGGGACTCACTGAGAACGGTCCATTTTTGTTTGATGCCTCCTACAGAGGTTTGCATTTTAACAAAGATGAGGACATTGTGTGGAAGATCTTTGAGGAAATGGTCGGGGTGAGTCTGCACTCTCCTCTTCTCATTCTTTTCAAGTATAACCCTAGATCATCCGCAAATCCGTAAATACGGGGGACACACATGATGTGGATAGATGCGAGAACTCAAACTTTAGCATCCCTGGCAGTCATCTATCCATGGTAGACATCATCGAGAAGCGATCACAGGATCTAGAGAAGCTAGCCGTAATCGAACAGAGGACAAAGAGCTTAGACAAGCTGGACATGATCACCACGCAGTTGGAACTTTTGATGAACACTATCAGTGCTTGCAACTCTATGGTTGCGGACTCTAATACACCCGTTAAGTAGAATGGGCAGATGTTATTGCACCATCATCAGCCGAGTCAAGCACCACCTCAGCCATATAGCATGTATAATATATGCAGGCATCCAAGCAGTCGCTATCGCAATAGCATTCATAAATGGTGGTTAACTAGCCCGATCCCCAACCCCAATACATTGAGAAATGCTTCCCACCTCCACCACACATTCAGTAAGTGAATGGCATGTCGAAAAACAGTCAGCAACTGACCCGTCCTCAGGACAACATCAAGGTCAGAATACAGCTATCAAGACATTTCATAGGTAGCAAGGAGGGAGGAACTTCCAGTCCACCCAGCCACATCACCAACAGCCTCCGCAGCATGGTTACACCTGGAGGCAAAACTACTAACAGTCGGGTAATCGGCATCAATATCATCAGGAGCCAGCTTCCAACTCTCCTCAATACCAACAATATTCTTCACCTCCTCCATCTCACTTTTCTCATGGTTACGAACAACCTTCCCTATACTCGTTGAGCCAGTGATCACATCCGGTAGAATCATATGAGGATGCACCGGTAAACCTGACTCTTTATTGCTTGGCCCAACTCATTAAAAATATGGACGAGATGAGTTAGAAGATCGATGACTTGACAGTCGTCAAGACTGTCATTTTGGCTCAGGTCAAAGTAAACCCAAACAACTTCCATTGCAATGAACAGGTAGCATATAGTGCCTCACCAGATTCAGATGAAAATAATATTGCTTAGTCTAATTCTATGACTCTCGGGAGTGGCAGGTGATGAATCTCTCAAATTTTAAATGTTTGTAAGTATTTTTATACAATGTTGATTCATATGATTTCTTTTGCATTAATTCAATGAGAATGTATAGGAAATCATAAAAATATTATAAAAATATCACCATGAATAATTGAGAGAAGAAACATCTTCACTTTTTCCCATATGCGCGCAATCTAAATTTTTTATCCGGAACATATGAACTCCAATTTACCTCAACTCGCTTTTAAAGTTCATCATTTGAAAACCTTTAAATTTTAAAAATACTTTGAAAGTAGTCGAGGCTCATTTGTGAAAAGTCAATTATGAGGTCCATTTGTACAAGAGTTTACGGTTTTTTCTTTCTTTTGTATTTTCGTTTTAGCTCCTTTTGTTTTGATTTCATATTTATTTTGTTAGTTGTATATTTTAATTTCTATTAAAAATATAAAATCAAGAAAAAACAAAATTAAAAAGATGCAAAAATAGGTTGCTTCTATACAAGTCAACTTGACTTGTAATTTATCTTTAGCACTTTTTTATTTCATAATATTAAAAACTAACAAAAATATTTCCAAGTATCTTATATAATATACTATTATTATAAAATATAATATGGTAGTATTATTAATCAGAAAAAAAATTAAAATCATAAAAATATGAAATGGGTATTTTATATTTAAAAATATGTTTTTAATTTGTATCTTTTAGTCAAAACATATTTTAGAAAAACATTATTCTGTAATATTTTAGACAAAATTATTGAGAAAGTTTTATGTTTTGGGTTTTTTATTTCAAACATAATTTTATTGGAAAAATCTCTTTTTTATGATTGGTACACATGGACTTGAAGACACCCACTAGACTCCAAAAATTTTGAAATAGCTCTCCCATGGTGGAAACATCCTCTAATATTCATCCTCTCTTTAATCTTCTATGTCACGATAAAAAGAGCTTCAAGCCCCATTTTTGAGTCCATCCACCATTAGTAACCTCATTCTAGCTCCTCAACTTCCATTGTGACAGAGTGAAGGTGATGAATCTCCGTTTTATCATCTTTATTCTATCATTTTGGCCTTAAAATCCTAGTAAATGCATGTAAATACCCTTAATTCATGCATTTTAACATTCATGCATTGTTGTATAAATAGCATATAAAATATTGATTTTAATGCCAAAATTATAGAATAAAGAAAAGAAAAGAAAAGAAAAGGAATAAAATATCAAAGATATTTTATGACCCTAAACCCTAAGACCTAGGCATCTCGATGATTAGGTCGATAAGGAATAAAGTAGGAGGGATAAGGGTCCAAAATACAATAAACCCTTTTTAAATAATTCATTCTTTATTCATTTTGGGACCTATTTTATTTTCTTCTTTTTATACCTCAAATAAAGAAACTTTGTACATGAAATTGTAGATAATAAAATATAGAAAAATACAAAATTTGTTTCATACAAAAATAATATACATAATAAAAGATCCAGTCTAAATAAGATTCCAAAATCTCAACTTCCCAGACCCATTTCTCTCAAATAAATAAAATATATCAAAATCATCTTTAATTGTATATAACTTTTAATAAGCTATTTAATGAAGTGGTTTCATATTTTTTGGAGTTAAGGTGTGAAAGTTAAGTTTTGGACCCCTATTGCGTAGTTTACCAAATTAAAATAATCATTCTATTTATTATTTATTTTTTTATAATTTATATTTTTATAATTTGTAAATATTATTTATAATATAGGTTCATATTAAAACTAAAATAAAAACATAAAGAAAATACTAAAAAAATATGTAAAGAAAATACATAGATGAATATACAATAACTATAGCTATGAAAAATTTACTTATTTATTTAACTTTATATATTATAATAGAAAAATATAATAAAAATATATTTATGTATGTAAAAATAATTATAATTTTATAACATAATAAACTAAAATAAAAATTAAATATATAAAATAAAAATAAAAGACCTAAATATATAGATGAATATACATATGATGTAACCCTAAAAAGTAACTCGTAATAAATAACCTCTAAAAAATAAATAAAATCATAATAAAATACTATAAAAAATATTTTATACCCTAAAATTAATATAATCATTTATTATTTTTTATTGATTTTTTAAACAATTTTGGCAGGGTTTTTCCTGGTTGGTTGATGAATACCCATTCATCACTCTTTATTCTTTTATTTTAGCTACAAAACCCATGCAAAACACATGTATATTCCTGTAAATATTAATAATTGTCATTCAGCATGCATTGTGTAATTATGAATAATTAGCATGTTTTTGTGCATAAATAAAAGAATAAAGAAATAAAAGAAAAAGAGGGAGATATTTAGAATAAATATTGAGCGACCTAATCCCAAGGGAGGGCTCAACATGAGCCTGACCGCATAAAAACTAAAGTAGAGAGAGATAAGGAAGCTCATGTATGTACATATATATTTGTAAATAAATAAAAATATTTTCCTCTAAATAAAAATAAAAATGGATTTGTATTTATATATATTTGTAAATATAAAATTAAAACAAAAATGAGAAAATTAAAAAGAAATTAAAAATCCCTTCATCATTGTATGCAAGCCATGTATATAGAAACCCTTTATCTATTTATTTCCCCCTATAAATAAATAAATAAAATCCAAGAAAATGTGTACATATTCTATATTCCATAATGTAAATAAATAAAATAAAAATCACAAAAACAAAAATAAAATAAAAAGAAATAAAAATCAAAATCAAAACCTTCATTGTATATATACCATATACATACTTGTATATATCTAATTATTTAGCCCTTGTAAATAATTAATAAAAATAAAATAAAAATACCAAATTATTCCAAATTTTATTTTATAAATAAATAAAATTCAAAATTGAGATAAAATGTACAAAAATAAATAATTAAAAATCAAAAATTAAAAATGAATATTGTATATACCTATATATATTAATACTATATTGTACATACCTAATTTATATTTCAAAAAATAAATAAAAATCATAAAAAATAGTTTATTAATAAATAAACATTTTTCATGTTTGGAGTTTTTCAAAAATATGTCATTTACTATTTATAAATGAATTTCTAAATAATTTAAAATTGGAATAATCTTATTGGTCCACGGGGGATTGTTGACCCCGGTCAACTCCCCCCGCGGACCTTCTTCCCCCACGGATCCAGCGCTGGACCCGATTTCTCCATATTCTCCTTGCTCGATCAGACCACTAAAACCCTAAACCCCGGGTCATATTCCTTCCTTGCAGATCCGAGACTCACGCCCGGGGTGGATCTTAGGGGTCCGTACCTCGACGTGCGTGCCCGACTCCCATCTAGCCGGACCCCTAGCACTATTTAGCTGAGCTCCGTCGTGCCTTTTCACGCATCTTTGGCGCTGCCCCTTATTCCCGTGACCTCCACCCTGATCGTTAGAGTGACAGCTTCCGATTGGCGGTGTCGAAGAGAGGAGAGGACCACCCGCGTCACTGATCCGGCAGCTCTTCGCCGCCGTGCGCCGCCCAGAGCTGCGCCCGAGCCTCGGGCCATCGACGACCCTCGAGGCTACAACCCGAGCTCCAGGAGCTCATCCCCAGTCGAACTCAACCATCCGGTAAGCCTACTTCTTCCTACATTTCTCGAATTTTTAATTACGCCCAAAGCCATTCGTCGCCGTCCCCGATCGATTACGCCCGCTCCGTCCACCTATCTCATAGATTGACCCGACCATCATCTGCACGTTCTACGCCCCTTCATCCAACCCAGTTCGCCCCGGAATTGGGAGTCGATCTCCCTCGCCGTCGCATCGTCGGCGATCATCCGCCTCGCCGCATCGTTCCCCCATTCCACCGCTAACCGGGTCGAGGCAGTTTGCCCTCGACCCAGGAGTCTTTCTGTGTAGCTTTCCAGGTCAGAGGAGGTCCATCTGAGGTCCTCCACATTTGCGCACAGGAGCCCAGCTCCGCCGCCGTCGCCAGGGCTCCTTGGAGCTCCTTGGCGTCATCGGAGGAGCCCTTCAATCGCGGGAGGCCGTGACGATTCGACTCCACCCCTTTGCAGCCCCCGAGGAGGTCCAGCACAGCCATGGTGCTCCGGCGAAGTTCGCCGGAGCCTTGTTCTTCAAGGACCCTCAGCCATCGTCCGATTAGCTCCTTCGCTCCAGATTCGTTCAGAGCCGTCCATTTGAGGAGCAGCCGACATCGTTGATCCATTTGGGAGTTGATCAGGACCGTCAGATCAGCGAGGGGGTGCCCTTGATTCCAGAGCGTCAGATCAGCTACGTGGCACCGCCTCCACCGTCCGATCAGAGTCGAGGCCCTTCGTTGAGGCGCCGCTACCCGCAGCCGTTGGATACCCCACGTGGCGCGTCCTCAACCCTCGGATAATAAGGGGTAAATATCACTTAGGCCCCCCTCTATTTTGTCTTTATCATTTAGTCATGTAAATATTTTATAGAGATCATTTTATTTTGGAACATTTGCACTTAGGACCTTACTATTTAGTTTATTTGCATTTTTACCCCTGTGTATGTGAGACACGTGCTTCGTCGCGTGGTTTGTTGGTAAATTTGCATGTTTTGGGTTGTAGTTCTAATGTGTTAATAAATGAGAAATACTTTCTGTTATTTGCACTTATACCCCTATGAATGATGTTATTCGACATGTGTTGAATTTAATTGGGTATTTTGCAACTTATGCCCTGGGCTTTTAGCACCTGTTGCTAACAAGCCCGGGGACTTAAGTTTCTTTACATTTGGGTCCTTCTGTGCCCAGCCCACGTACTGCGCGCGTGGGAACCTGGTGAAATTGCACGAGGAAACCCTGAGCATCTGATTTTGTTACCTTTCCAGCCCTAGGACTTATTTTTATTGCAACTAGGTCCCTGTGCACTATTTGTGTATTTTTTATTTTAATAAAATAGCAAAATTAATCCAAATTGAGTGAAAATTGGACACGTGGCTCCTGCCACTGTGTAAAATTTTCACCAATTTTTGGGTACATTTTTGAGTTGTTTTAGTATTTTTAAAAATTCAAAAACCCTTATTTTTCTACCTGTTCAGATTAAAAATTCATAAAAAAATATTAAAACCTTTTCAAAAATTACAAAAAAATAAGTTTTGTGTGTTTTGTGTATTTGATTTTCTGGTCATTTTTTGTTATTTTTAGAGTTATAAAAATTATAAAAATTGAAAAACCCCTAAAAACCCATAAAAATTCTAAAAATTCATAGGAAATTCAAAAATTCATAAACTTTTCTTCTGAATTTTCCTTTTTGATTAAATTTTACATGAAAAATACCTCCAGACTATTTTAGGACCATTTTTATTTTATTTTGGTCCTTGAAGCCTGGCTGGATAGCAGCACACTTTTTCTTCCTTCTTTCATTTTTAGCAAATTCTATAAAATCATAAAATTATCAGAAATCCATCAAAAATAGTATAAAATATAAAAAACATAAAAATATTTTTTTTTGGAATTTTTAGAGCATTTTTAAGTAATTAAATAATTGCTTGAAGTTGTTTATATTTACCTTTTTATTGTTTTCCTCATAATTAAAAATCCAAAAAAATATTAAAAAATATTAAAAACCACCAAAAAATATTTGTTTTTATTTTCTTTATTTTTAGACTACTTCATAGGCTGCAAGGCCATCTCGTGCTCCTCGAGTTCGACCCTGGGTGCTATACCTTGTTAATATCATAGCGAGACCGCTATTTTGATTTTCATCGATTTTTATCTCTGATTGGTGGTTTGATTATTTTTCTTGATTGAGCTCTGAGTCCCGAGTGACTGAGGTCACGACGACCTTAGTGAGATACTTTACCTTAGTCGTTCGGGCGGCTCATCATTGGTCCACGTGGACCAACCAGCTTCTGGGCTCGTTGACCTCAGTCAACTCTCTGACTAAGGCTCCCATCCTGTCAGAACCACTTTTCTTACTATTTTCTTCAATTTTTGTAGACCACTCCTTACATCTTTATGGATAGATTCCTTTGTGACTTTTTCTCTTCGAGGATTGCTCTTACGCGCCCAAACGTTTTCTCAGGGATTGGATCATTGCATCTCCTGTTGCCCATCGATCTTTGGGCCACTTCATCCATCTGTACATATACCTTCTTCGATTCATTTTGATTTTTTTTAACTTCCTTTTGACCAAGCTAGGCCTCCTCTATGTGCTCAAGATAGAGGGCGGTGATAGGGCTCTCTCCAGCCACTCCGAGCAGAGTCCGGCCGCGTCTAGGGACGTCTCCACCATCTTCGGTGACTACCTCCATCGAGAGGTTCATGTCCTTGGTCCAAGCCAAGTCGAGGTTACTCTTACCGCTTTTTAACTTAGTTTTAATTACTGTATTTGATTTCTAGCCGTAGATTAGTGTTTCGTCGCTTGCATTAGCCGTAAATGCACCCTCGCAATTCGTCTGAGCTGGCCTCCGACGAACTCCACCTCCACGTGCCCGATCGTTCCTCGACCAGCCTCCATCTTCACCTTCTTTCCTCGATGCTTCTCCACATCCCAGACATTCACGGTCCCCCCGATCCATCGTGGATCGAGAGATCACTCCCTCCTCCTCCACTCATCGGAGGGAGTCCTTCCACACCACTTATCACTTCCCATCGCCAATAAGAGCCCCTGATACCCTCATTTTCTTTGTGACCTTCCTACAGGCATTGGCGAGACAAAGGACTCCATCTGGAGTCAATTTTGCATAGAATTAGGTACCTGAAGCCCACGTTCGTCCCCAAGCTCGCGGCGGCACATTAGTGCGCGTCGAGCCATTTTGGCATCGCCGTGCGTTCGAGGACCCTTCTAGGAATTTTTGGAGGCCTTTTGCAGCATCTCCGGTGGTCGGAGAAGCATGCCATTGTCGGGTGAAGCTCTCCAGCAGTCGTGTTCTTCCATGTTCATCTAGGGAGGTCCATAATCGTTGGATTGGCTTCCACCAGGAGTCAGCCAGCGTAGGATTTTCCCAAGCCTCGATCGATGATCATCTCTGGATGATCTAATCGCAACCCTCCGTCGACGAACCGGCATCAGCGTGCGAGGGCCTGCCACATGGATAAGTGACCGCATATGGACTGTCCGCCCGCGCGCAAGGTTTGGGCATTTTGTACCTCTGCCCAGACATTTTTTGCTATTTATTTCTTTGTATTTAAATTTTACTCTGTAGATTTATAGTTTTGTAATATTTGCAACATGGCCCCCCAAACTATCGGTATTTGCAATTTAGTCCTTACCAGCTCACCTCACGTAGTCGCCCATGTGAGGTGGGCATTTTGCGGGAAAGGCCCCATAGTTTGTAATATTTCATTTTAATTCAGGATACTTTTCTGCACATTGTAAACTTTTTGGTGAAATTGCACTTTAGCCCTTGTACTTTATTTTATTTGCATAAAAGCCCCTGTTAGTAGTGTAGTTTCTCTTCAATTCTTGTACTTATTTTAAATAGCTATTTTGCTGTAAAAAATCCACAAAAATAGGATTGTGTTTTCGGTTGCATCTAGTTTCACTCCCAATTTTTATTTTACAATTTACAAATTTTTTATTATTTAATAAAAATCACAAATTACCCTTTTTGTCCTTATTTGCAATAGAAAACACATAAAAATATAATAACATCTTGAAAAATTCCCAAAAAAACTATTTTGTGTATTTATGTATTTTTAACCTTCAGACCAAATCATTAAAAATTATAAAAGAAAACATTTAAATTTCGAAAAAGCCCTAAAACCTTTATAAAAAATATAAAAAAACCCTTAAATTTTTCAAAAAATCTATTTTCTATTTATAATTTTATTTATATTCTTATTTATATATAAAAATTAATTTAGAGAAATTTTGATACTATTTTCTATTTTTATATCCATTTTATTCTCGGCCTATTTACTTAAACCCTGATTTACGGTATTTTTGACTTAAAATATATTAAACTTTGAAAATATTCTTAAAAAAATAACAAAAATAATAAAAAATAATTAAAACCCAAAAAAATATTTTCTTTATTTTAACTATTTCTATTATTACTTATATCTACCCTAGCTTACTTTGTACATATACTCTATATATCTATATTATCTTTTAAAAGAAAAGGAATTATAAAATATAAAAATATAAAAAGAAAACATAAAATAGAAAATTAAAAATCAAAATACAAAAATATAAAATCAAAAATTAAATAAAAAATTAAAAATTAAAAAACCACAAAAAGGACATATAGATAAATACTCCATAATCATTTCGTACATTTATTGCCCGATCTATCCTTTGTGCTCCTTGTGTTTGACCTCTACGTGTTTGCACACTATACACATCCATTGTAGAGTTATAATAAATTTTAACTCCACATTTGCTTTTTATTGCTTAATTATCGTCGTGGGTTAATTATTGATTAATTGGGGTTTAGTGTGAGGTCATCTCAACAATTTTTGATCCGCCTTGTGGATTAACACGGCCTCTGCAAGATCTCGATTATCAAATGGCATTGTTGCCGGGGAGCAACTGCGCATAGATTGGCATTATCTTGATTGTAAATATTTGTCTATCTTTTTCCTTTATTTATTATTATTATTTAATATTTATTGTGAATTATCTAATCATCCTCTCTTGTTTGACTTTGTGCGAGGTACCGCGGATTGAGGGATGTGCTTCACTCAAGGCGCATGCGCACCCACATGAAGCCGACTTTAGCTTGCCGAGCTAGCGCCAAGGAGGACTTGGAGGGAATTTTGAAGACAACACTTTTTGAGCATTTATTTTTTGTATTTATGTATTGTATAATTTTAAAGAGAGAGAGAGAGACCATTTTATTATAATAACTTAAACAGCACTCTCTCAAAACACTTCACATCTCACAAGGTCCGGTGCTCGAGGGATTATTCCCTTGGAGACCTCGTTGATTTTACCGTGTTTTCTCTGCATTTTTTAATTTGTTTTTCGGTTTTGTTTTCTTTCTTTTGTGTGATTGAGCCCTAGTTGTAGGATTGCTTGTCGATAGATTAAGGCCAAACACATGATAACCATTGCATGCTCCTATAGTTTACGTTTGAACTTAGTCAAAGATTAAACTGCTTCTCACTTAGTCTCGGAACCACGCGCCACAAGAGTCCTCCATACAACCCTTGCAGGACCCACTGTGGTGGACACCGAGGAGACTCCAAGACCGGACCCTTAGGTTCTATTCTAAGTCATTAGCATTGGTTCTTCACGATAATAGCAATTCATGTATCTAGGGCGATTTCATCGGTTTGCATTGCATATAGATAGGTTTCAATTCTGTTGAGTATCTTTGCATGTAGAGTGTTGGAGGCAAGGTGAGCATTTCTCTTTAGCATTCATCATCGTTTTTGCCTCGCAATGCTTTTTTGACTCTCCCTCTGATTTTGACAACATAGGGGCTTAAAAGAATTGATTCCTCATTAGGTGTGTGCATTTTTATTAAAAAATTCAAAAAAGTGATAATCAATAAGATTGGGATTTCTAATATTACTTGACACTAAAAAAGATCAAAAGATCATTGTCTTGGGGCGAGTAATCCCTCATTGTCTTCGCTTTACATTGCTCATGTACACACTAAGGTTAGTGCCCAAATCCCATTCTGCCTTCCTAAGTGTTTGTACAACTTTTTGACTTCTCACCTAACTCTAAAACAAACAAGATAAAAAGACCAAACTTTCATGATCTTCACCGAGTTGAATAGGAGAATTGAGGAGTTTGTTTTGTGTGAGTTTGTTTGTGATTATATGTGTGCATTCTAGATCGTCTCTATGCATTTGCGCCTTTTTCTCATTCATGTTGATTTGACCATCGTGCTCTCGTAATCAATTTCCTTTTGTTTTGAGATGGCTGACCGGAGCGTATTTTATCTGGATTTCGTGGATCCCTCGTGCACTCTAGTGGTCCACCTACCTTTTTACAGGAGGATTTTGCTCCTGATATTTGTACATATCCGTCTAACCCACTATTTCAGGACCCGGACTTTGACCTATCATTTCCACCACCATCACCTTCACATTTCGACAACCCTCTCTTCTTAAAATACCTTGATCCGGAGTGTGGTTTTTATCCGCCCCCATCACCCTCATTCCATTCACCCGATCCTGAGATTTTGGAGCCGCCTCTGATGATTTCCACACTTGAGACCTTAAATCAGATGATGGAGCATATGAACTCTAGGATGAATGATATATTTAGCATAATAAGAGCCAGAATGACGCTCCATTCTTTGATGATACGGATTCACTAGTGGATGATCATGAGAGCTTGCAATCGCCAAAAATACAAAAAATGAGCAAATTTTAACAATACAAAAAGATTTCGGGAGACACATGATTGAGTTAGATTGTGAGGAGATTGCCCACATGCCAGCCCCCTTGACCACGCATTCATTCACACCTTGTCCCATCCTTGACCCTGAGGATGCCACTGCACATACTGCTCTTGGCATTCCTTGTGCAGATGTCGATTCTGATCTCCTCCCTTGTATGGAGGAGGTCCAAAAATGAAAAAATTTATTGACTGGACCTGAAGTGGTGGCCGCTATTCATGAGATCATTAGAGCTCCACTTCAGCAGGCCATGACCCATTTATCTGCTCCTATTCCCAAGAAGGGAAAGTGGAGAACCAGATCTGAGCGTCATATTTTGACCATAGCCACTGCCCACGCCATCACACACCATCCACTTCCTAGAAAAAGGAATACAGCTACACCATTCATTAGTTGCACCATATCTGACCATACTTGTGATCACACTCTCCTTGACGGCAGTGCTTCTATTAGCAGCATGCCCTTCTCTTAGTATAGTATCTTCACTTAGATCCTCTAAAGAAAACAAGGATGATCATTCAGTTTGCTGATGGATTAATAAATAGGCCGAAGGGTATCCTTGACAACTCCGTCATTTCAATTCAGGGCATGAGCTACACCATGGATTTTGTCGTATTGCCCATGGAGACCTCCACTGGAGAGCACTCTCCAATCATCGTAGGACGACCTTTCCTCACCTCTGCGAGGGTCATTATTGATTATGGATCAGGAGAGATTCGCTTCCGTCCTATTGACGAGAGCGAGGTGACTATGACCTTGATGAGACGATCATATATTTTTGTTGTATGTTGGATTCCACTAAGACCTGAGAATTCCTCTCCAAGGAGGAAGACTCAAAAAGCATGGACCTCGGAGTTCCTTCTTCTGGTGTTTGGTGATGTGTTGATGACATCCGTGGGATTTAAACGATTGACACTTATGAGTGGAGGGCAGATTCTGATGAGACTAAGGTCGAATTTGATCTTATTGCTTTTATTCTGGAATTTGGGCCTTTTGATGAGAATGATATCCAGTTGAGACTTCTGAGGACGAACATGACTCGACTACTTCCACCAATGAGTTCGTTCCTTGTGGTTTTGATCTAGGAGAGACCTTGCAGGATGACTTTGACCTTACTTCTTCCGATGATGAGTTCGTCCCTTTTCACTTTGACATCAGCGAGACACCCAAGGCCAGACCTACACATACTTCTTCCACTGACTAGTCTATGCCTTCTCACCCTAGGACCAATGGGGGATATTCACCAAGTCGATCATGGTCAGCTTTCGTCCACTATGGACCCCAATATCGACCTCCACCTTATCAGATCCATCCCTCAGCGGTCCGGTAAGAAGTTCGCTTTCGACCTTCTTGATCTCTGTACATCCATCTCTGTTGTATTATTCACATTCGTTTACCTATGTTCATCTACCGTACTGCTCATCTACCCTATTCTCATGTGTGCCTTAGGACGTACTTTGTCCTAAGTATAGGGAGTGGACGAGCCGAGTGTTCTTTCTCCATTCCGTTTCATCACTCTTGTTGTTGCCTATACTTAGGGCTTCTTTTACCCTAAGTATATGGGGAGTGATGTATACATTTTCTTCTATCTTCTTCCATCTTTAAATCTTTTTTCTTCTTTTCCTTTTCTTTTTCTTTTTCTACCGAAAAGGAATCGCCCTTTTTTGTCAGTTTTCTATACTTAGGACGTACTTTGTCCTAAGTATGAGGGGTGCACCCTGAGGTCTTTCATTTTTTTATCCTCTGCATTGTCTCTTCTTCTTATCTATACTTAGAAATATCTTACCCTAAGTATAGGGGGAGACATTCTGAGTATGATCTGTTTATTCCCAATCTTGACCCTCCTTACTTTGTGTACAGTCTGTTATACTTAGGATTATTAGATCTTAAATATAGGGGGGGACGGTCAACTTCTCATTCGTTCATTCATTTCTTCGTTCATTTATTCTTTAGGCTTTTCTATATTCAGTACGAGTTATGTCTTCTCTTTTTCTCTCTGATCTATGAGGACATAGCTCAAGCTAAGTATAGGAGGTCGTATATACTCCGTATATACTTTATCCATAACTCGTACTTTCGTATTTTTATTAATAATTATAGCTAAAAATTTTAACATGTCTAGTGGCGTAGATGTCTAAAGACAGGAGAGTGTGGGTTGCAATATTGCTTCAAAAGAGGGATAGTCTACTGGCTCAAGTGGGAAAACCCCTTATTTAAATGTTGTTGTATATAGTATTTCAAAAAAAAAGAGCAAAAAGCAAAAACTCCAAAAAAAGTGGGCAGGCCTGATTGAAAATAAAATGCATGCCGGAGTGTATATATTTGTATAGTCAATAAGCAAGCTTGAGCTTCAAAGTCAAATCATGTGAGCATGTAGTTGGATGACTTGACTACATTGGTCTTGCATCCTAGGATAGGTAGCTACACTGGCTACCGTCCATTCTAAAAATATGAAATCACCTTCAATAAATAGTTTATTAAAAGTTATATACAATTAAAGGTGATTTTGATACATTTTGTTTTTTTATTTGAGAGATATGGGTATGTGAAGTTTGGCTTTTGGAATTTTATTTTGTGTATAAAATGTACACTGTGTATTATTTTCGTGAAATAAATTTTGTATTTTTCTATACATTACTATATATGGCTTTCATGTACAGAGTTTTATTATTTAAGATATAAATAATAAAGAATAAAATAGGTCCCAAAAAGCAATTATTGGCCTATTTTTTAGAGTGATCTGTTCTGTATCGTTTGTACAATATGTCACCCTATCTCCTCCTACTTTATTCCTTGTCGACTAAGTCATCATGATGACTGAGTCTCGATGGCTAGGGTCTCTTCAGTGTCCTTGACACTTTGCTCCTTTTTCTTTTCTTTCCTTTATTCTTTTATTTTGGCGATAAATACAATAAATGCACAGTATTTCACACAGTATTTTATACAATTTAATGCACGTTTATTTTGACAAATTAATGATATATACATGCATTCATCTAGGGTTTAAAGGCCAAAATGAAAGAACAAAGGTGATGAAATGGAGATCTATCATTCATCCCAACCTGTCCAATGGCGTAGATGTCTAAAGACATGAGAGTGTGGGTTGCAATATTGCTTCAAACGAGGGATATTGTACTGGCTCAAGTGAAAAAATCCCTTATGTAAATGACGTTGTATATAGTATTTCAAAAAAATGAACAAAAAGCAAAAACTCCAAAAAAGTGGACAGGCCTGATTGAAAATAAAATACCTGCCGGAGTGTATATATTTGTATCGTCAATAAGCAAGCTTAATCTTCAAAGTCAAATCATGTGAGCCTGCAGTTGGATGACTTGACTACACAGGTCTTGTATCCTAGGACATGTAGCTACACTGGATACCGTCCATTCTTCTCTTCACCCCCTCCTGTTGAGCTGGTTGTCACTTGAACTTAGAAGGGAATACCCTGCTCCTCAAGGAAGGAGTTGTTGGATTGGGGAAACACTGGGTTGTCATGCTGGAGAAGTCAGTATCTTTGTCATTTCAGTTGGGGGAGCAACCATCACTTGCAATATACGAGTCAGATTTATAGTCGTAAGGATTTGTGTATGAGTTGAAGTATTCTGACCTGGCTATAGAGGAGACTTGAGCTGAGTTTTGGGATTCTCAAAGGTTACTGGATTTCAAATCTGATTCCCATTAAGGTTCCACCCGCACTAAAATTCTAAAGGACTGACTTAAGCTCCAAACTTTGATGTATACATTTTCTTCTATCTTCTTCCATCTTTAAATCTTTTTTCTTCTTTTCCTTTTCTTTTTCTTTTTCTACCGAAAAGGAATCGCCCTTTTTTGTCAGTTTTCTATACTTAGGACGTACTTTGTCCTAAGTATGAGGGGTGCACCCTGAGGTCTTTCATTTTTTATCCTCTGCATTGTCTCTTCTTCTTATCTATACTTAGAAATATCTTACCCTAAGTATAGGGGGAGACATTCTGAGTATGATCTGTTTATTCCCAATCTTGACCCTCCTTACTTTGTGTACAGTCTGTTATACTTAGGATTATTAGATCTTAAATATAGGGGGGACGGTCAACTTCTCATTCGTTCATTCATTTCTTCGTTCATTTATTCTTTAGGCTTTTCTATATTCAGTACGAGTTATGTCTTCTCTTTTTCTCTCTGATCTATGAGGACATAGCTCAAGCTAAGTATAGGAGGTCGTATATACTCCGTATATACTTTATCCATAACTCGTACTTTCGTATTTTTATTAATAATTATAGCTAAAAATTTTAACATGTCTAGTGGCGTAGATGTCTAAAGACAGGAGAGTGTGGGTTGCAATATTGCTTCAAAAGAGGGATAGTCTACTGGCTCAAGTGGGAAAACCCCTTATTTAAATGTTGTTGTATATAGTATTTCAAAAAAAAGAGCAAAAAGCAAAAACTCCAAAAAAAGTGGGCAGGCCTGATTGAAAATAAAATGCATGCCGGAGTGTATATATTTGTATAGTCAATAAGCAAGCTTGAGCTTCAAAGTCAAATCATGTGAGCATGTAGTTGGATGACTTGACTACATTGGTCTTGCATCCTAGGATAGGTAGCTACACTGGCTACCGTCCATTCTAAAAATATGAAATCACCTTCAATAAATAGTTTATTAAAAGTTATATACAATTAAAGGTGATTTTGATACATTTTGTTTTTTTATTTGAGAGATATGGGTATGTGAAGTTTGGCTTTTGGAATTTTATTTTGTGTATAAAATGTACACTGTGTATTATTTTCGTGAAATAAATTTTGTATTTTTCTATACATTACTATATATGGCTTTCATGTACAGAGTTTTATTATTTAAGATATAAATAATAAAGAATAAAATAGGTCCCAAAAAGCAATTATTGGCCTATTTTTTAGAGTGATCTGTTCTGTATCGTTTGTACAATATGTCACCCTATCTCCTCCTACTTTATTCCTTGTCGACTAAGTCATCATGATGACTGAGTCTCGATGGCTAGGGTCTCTTCAGTGTCCTTGACACTTTGCTCCTTTTTCTTTTCTTTCCTTTATTCTTTTATTTTGGCGATAAATACAATAAATGCACAGTATTTCACACAGTATTTTATACAATTTAATGCACGTTTATTTTGACAAATTAATGATATATACATGCATTCATCTAGGGTTTAAAGGCCAAAATGAAAGAACAAAGGTGATGAAATGGAGATCTATCATTCATCCCAACCTGTCCAATGGCGTAGATGTCTAAAGACATGAGAGTGTGGGTTGCAATATTGCTTCAAACGAGGGATATTGTACTGGCTCAAGTGAAAAAATCCCTTATGTAAATGACGTTGTATATAGTATTTCAAAAAAATGAACAAAAAGCAAAAACTCCAAAAAAGTGGACAGGCCTGATTGAAAATAAAATACCTGCCGGAGTGTATATATTTGTATCGTCAATAAGCAAGCTTAATCTTCAAAGTCAAATCATGTGAGCCTGCAGTTGGATGACTTGACTACACAGGTCTTGTATCCTAGGACATGTAGCTACACTGGATACCGTCCATTCTTCTCTTCACCCCCTCCTGTTGAGCTGGTTGTCACTTGAACTTAGAAGGGAATACCCTGCTCCTCAAGGAAGGAGTTGTTGGATTGGGGAAACACTGGGTTGTCATGCTGGAGAAGTCAGTATCTTTGTCATTTCAGTTGGGGGAGCAACCATCACTTGCAATATACGAGTCAGATTTATAGTCGTAAGGATTTGTGTATGAGTTGAAGTATTCTGACCTGGCTATAGAGGAGACTTGAGCTGAGTTTTGGGATTCTCAAAGGTTACTGGATTTCAAATCTGATTCCCATTAAGGTTCCACCCGCACTAAAATTCTAAAGGACTGACTTAAGCTCCAAACTTTGATGTATACATTTTCTTCTATCTTCTTCCATCTTTAAATCTTTTTTCTTCTTTTCCTTTTCTTTTTCTTTTTCTACCGAAAAGGAATCGCCCTTTTTTGTCAGTTTTCTATACTTAGGACGTACTTTGTCCTAAGTATGAGGGGTGCACCCTGAGGTCTTTCATTTTTTATCCTCTGCATTGTCTCTTCTTCTTATCTATACTTAGAAATATCTTACCCTAAGTATAGGGGGAGACATTCTGAGTATGATCTGTTTATTCCCAATCTTGACCCTCCTTACTTTGTGTACAGTCTGTTATACTTAGGATTATTAGATCTTAAATATAGGGGGGACGGTCAACTTCTCATTCGTTCATTCATTTCTTCGTTCATTTATTCTTTAGGCTTTTCTATATTCAGTACGAGTTATGTCTTCTCTTTTTCTCTCTGATCTATGAGGACATAGCTCAAGCTAAGTATAGGAGGTCGTATATACTCCGTATATACTTTATCCATAACTCGTACTTTCGTATTTTTATTAATAATTATAGCTAAAAATTTTAACATGTCTAGTGGCGTAGATGTCTAAAGACAGGAGAGTGTGGGTTGCAATATTGCTTCAAAAGAGGGATAGTCTACTGGCTCAAGTGGGAAAACCCCTTATTTAAATGTTGTTGTATATAGTATTTCAAAAAAAAGAGCAAAAAGCAAAAACTCCAAAAAAAGTGGGCAGGCCTGATTGAAAATAAAATGCATGCCGGAGTGTATATATTTGTATAGTCAATAAGCAAGCTTGAGCTTCAAAGTCAAATCATGTGAGCATGTAGTTGGATGACTTGACTACATTGGTCTTGCATCCTAGGATAGGTAGCTACACTGGCTACCGTCCATTCTAAAAATATGAAATCACCTTCAATAAATAGTTTATTAAAAGTTATATACAATTAAAGGTGATTTTGATACATTTTGTTTTTTTATTTGAGAGATATGGGTATGTGAAGTTTGGCTTTTGGAATTTTATTTTGTGTATAAAATGTACACTGTGTATTATTTTCGTGAAATAAATTTTGTATTTTTCTATACATTACTATATATGGCTTTCATGTACAGAGTTTTATTATTTAAGATATAAATAATAAAGAATAAAATAGGTCCCAAAAAGCAATTATTGGCCTATTTTTTAGAGTGATCTGTTCTGTATCGTTTGTACAATATGTCACCCTATCTCCTCCTACTTTATTCCTTGTCGACTAAGTCATCATGATGACTGAGTCTCGATGGCTAGGGTCTCTTCAGTGTCCTTGACACTTTGCTCCTTTTTCTTTTCTTTCCTTTATTCTTTTATTTTGGCGATAAATACAATAAATGCACAGTATTTCACACAGTATTTTATACAATTTAATGCACGTTTATTTTGACAAATTAATGATATATACATGCATTCATCTAGGGTTTAAAGGCCAAAATGAAAGAACAAAGGTGATGAAATGGAGATCTATCATTCATCCCAACCTGTCCAATGGCGTAGATGTCTAAAGACATGAGAGTGTGGGTTGCAATATTGCTTCAAACGAGGGATATTGTACTGGCTCAAGTGAAAAAATCCCTTATGTAAATGACGTTGTATATAGTATTTCAAAAAAATGAACAAAAAGCAAAAACTCCAAAAAAGTGGACAGGCCTGATTGAAAATAAAATACCTGCCGGAGTGTATATATTTGTATCGTCAATAAGCAAGCTTAATCTTCAAAGTCAAATCATGTGAGCCTGCAGTTGGATGACTTGACTACACAGGTCTTGTATCCTAGGACATGTAGCTACACTGGATACCGTCCATTCTTCTCTTCACCCCCTTCTGTTGAGATGGTTGTCACTTGAACTTAGAAGGGAATACCCTGCTTCTCAAGGAAGGAGTTGTTGGATTGGGGAAACACTGGGTTGTCATGCTGGAGAAGTCAGTATCTTTGTCATTTCAGTTGGGGGAGCAACCATCACTTGCAATGTACGAGTCAGATTTATAGTCGTAAGGATTTGTGTATGAGTTGAAGTATTCTGACCTGGCTATAGAGGAGACTTGAGCTGAGTTTTGGGATTCTCAAAGGTTATTGGATTTCAAATCTGATTCCCATTAAGGTTCCACCCGCACTAAAATTCTAAAGGACTGACTTAAGCTCCAAACTTTGATGTATACATTTTCTTCTATCTTCTTCCATCTTTAAATCTTTTTTCTTCTTTTCCTTTTCTTTTTCTTTTTCTACCGAAAAGGAATCGCCCTTTTTTGTCAGTTTTCTATACTTAGGACGTACTTTGTCCTAAGTATGAGGGGTGCACCCTGAGGTCTTTCATTTTTTTATCCTCTGCATTGTCTCTTCTTCTTATCTATACTTAGAAATATCTTACCCTAAGTATAGGGGGAGACATTCTGAGTATGATCTGTTTATTCCCAATCTTGACCCTCCTTACTTTGTGTACAGTCTGTTATACTTAGGATTATTAGATCTTAAATATAGGGGGGACGGTCAACTTCTCATTCGTTCATTCATTTCTTCGTTCATTTATTCTTTAGGCTTTTCTATATTCAGTACGAGTTATGTCTTCTCTTTTTCTCTCTGATCTATGAGGACATAGCTCAAGCTAAGTATAGGAGGTCGTATATACTCCGTATATACTTTATCCATAACTCGTACTTTTGTATTTTTATTAATAATTATAGCTAAAAATTTTAACATGTCTAGTGGCGTAGATGTCTAAAGACAGGAGAGTGTGGGTTGCAATATTGCTTCAAAAGAGGGATAGTCTACTGGCTCAAGTGGGAAAACCCCTTATTTAAATGTTGTTGTATATAGTATTTCAAAAAAAAAGAGCAAAAAGCAAAAACTCCAAAAAAAGTGGGCAGGCCTGATTGAAAATAAAATGCATGCCGGAGTGTATATATTTGTATAGTCAATAAGCAAGCTTGAGCTTCAAAGTCAAATCATGTGAGCATGTAGTTGGATGACTTGACTACATTGGTCTTGCATCCTAGGATAGGTAGCTACACTGGCTACCGTCCATTCTAAAAATATGAAATCACCTTCAATAAATAGTTTATTAAAAGTTATATACAATTAAAGGTGATTTTGATACATTTTGTTTTTTTATTTGAGAGATATGGGTATGTGAAGTTTGGCTTTTGGAATTTTATTTTGTGTATAAAATGTACACTGTGTATTATTTTCGTGAAATAAATTTTGTATTTTTCTATACATTACTATATATGGCTTTCATGTACAGAGTTTTATTATTTAAGATATAAATAATAAAGAATAAAATAGGTCCCAAAAAGCAATTATTGGCCTATTTTTTAGAGTGATCTGTTCTGTATCGTTTGTACAATATGTCACCCTATCTCCTCCTACTTTATTCCTTGTCGACTAAGTCATCATGATGACTGAGTCTCGATGGCTAGGGTCTCTTCAGTGTCCTTGACACTTTGCTCCTTTTTCTTTTCTTTCCTTTATTCTTTTATTTTGGCGATAAATACAATAAATGCACAGTATTTCACACAGTATTTTATACAATTTAATGCACGTTTATTTTGACAAATTAATGATATATACATGCATTCATCTAGGGTTTAAAGGCCAAAATGAAAGAACAAAGGTGATGAAATGGAGATCTATCATTCATCCCAACCTGTCCAATGGCGTAGATGTCTAAAGACATGAGAGTGTGGGTTGCAATATTGCTTCAAACGAGGGATATTGTACTGGCTCAAGTGAAAAAATCCCTTATGTAAATGACGTTGTATATAGTATTTCAAAAAAATGAACAAAAAGCAAAAACTCCAAAAAAGTGGACAGGCCTGATTGAAAATAAAATACCTGCCGGAGTGTATATATTTGTATCGTCAATAAGCAAGCTTAATCTTCAAAGTCAAATCATGTGAGCCTGCAGTTGGATGACTTGACTACACAGGTCTTGTATCCTAGGACATGTAGCTACACTGGATACCGTCCATTCTTCTCTTCACCCCCTCCTGTTGAGATGGTTGTCACTTGAACTTAGAAGGGAATACCCTGCTCCTCAAGGAAGGAGTTGTTGGATTGGGGAAACACTGGGTTGTCATGCTGGAGAAGTCAGTATCTTTGTCATTTCAGTTGGGGGAGCAACCATCACTTGCAATGTACGAGTCAGATTTATAGTCGTAAGGATTTGTGTATGAGTTGAAGTATTCTGACCTGGCTATAGAGGAGACTTGAGCTGAGTTTTGGGATTCTCAAAGGTTATTGGATTTCAAATCTGATTCCCATTAAGGTTCCACCCGCACTAAAATTCTAAAGGACTGACTTAAGCTCCAAACTTTGATTTTGTGAAGACAACTTTGATAATTAAACTTAATCCATTTTCTTTCTTTTTTTTCTTCATTTTTCTTTTCTGCACTTATTGCATAAGTGCTTGCTAGGGACTAGTAAAGGCAAGTATAGGTAGTGATGAATCTCCATTTCATCGCCTTTATCTATCATTTTGGCCTTAAAAACCCTACTAAATGCATGTAAATACCCTTAATTCATGTACTTTAACATTCATGCATTGTTATGTAAATAGTGTATAAAATATTATTTTTAATGCCAAAATAATTGAATAAAGAAAAAAATAAAATACCAAAGATATTTTATGATCCTAAACCCTGAGATCTAGGCATCTTGATGATTAGGCTAACAAGGAATAAAGTAAGGAGAGATAAGGGTCCAAAATACAATAAAATCCCTTTTTAATCATTCATTCTATATTTATTTTTGGGATCTATTTTATTTTCTACTTTTTATACCCCCAAAGAAAGAAACTTCGTACATGAAAGTTGTAGATAATAAAATATAGAAAAATTAAAAATTTATTTCATACAAAAATATTATATAAAATAAAAGATATAGTCTAAATAAGATTCAAAAATCTCAACTTTCCAGACCCATATCTCTCAAATAAAAACTTAAAATATATCAAAATCACCTTTAATTGTATATAACTTTTAATAAGCTATTTAATGAAGGTGGTTTCATATTTTTTAGAGTTAAGTTGTGAAAGTTAGGTTTTGAACTCCTATTGTATAGTTTACCTAATTAAAATAATGGTTTTATTTATTATATTTATAATTTTATAATTTTATAATTTTGTAAATATTATTTATATTATAGGTGCATATGAAAACTAAAATAAAAATATAAATAAAAGACTAAAATAAAATATGTAAAGAAAATACATAGATGAATATACAATAACTATACATACGAAATAAAATTACTTATTTATTTAACTTTATATAGTATATCAGAAAAATATAATAAAAATGTATTTATGTATATAAAAATAGTTTATGATTTTATAAAATAACAAAAAAATTAAAAAATTAAATATACAAAATAAAAATAAAAGACCTAAATATATAGATGAATATACCTATATGTAACCCTAAAAAGTAACTCGTAATAAATAACCTCTAAAAAATAAAAAAATAACAAACATTTTTATTTTATATCTTAAAATTAATAAAATCATTTATTTTTTTATTGATTTTTAATCAATTTTAGCAGGGTTTTTCTGGTTGGTCCACATGAACCAACCAGCTTTCTCGACCTGTTGACCTCGGTCAACTCTCTGACCTAGGCTCCCATCCTGTCAGAACCTTGTTTCTTGCTATTTTCTTCGTTTTTTGTAGATCGCTCCTTACATATTTATGGATCGATTCCTTCACGTCTTTTTCTCCTCGAGGATTGCTCTTACACACCTAAATGTTTTCTCGGGGATTGGATCATTGCATCTCCCATTGCCCATCGATCTTTGAGCCACTTCGTCCATCTGTACATATACCTTCTCCGATTCATTTTGATTTTTTTAACTTCCTTTTGACCAAGCTAGGCCTCCTCTGTGTGCTCGGGATAGAGGGTGGTGATCGGGCTCTCTCCAGCCACTCCGAGCAGGGTCTGGTCACGTCTAGGGACGTCTCCACCATCTCCGGTGACTACCTCTGTCGCGAGGTTCATCTCCTTGGTCCAGGCCGAGTCATGGTTACTCTTATCACTTTTTAACTTAGTTTTAATTCATGTATTTTTTCTAGCTGTAGATTAGTGTTTCACCGCTCGCATTAGCCGTAAATCCACCCCCTTAGTTTGCCGGTGATGGCCTCCGGCGAACTCCACCACCATGTCGCCGACCTTTCCTCGACCAGCCACTATCTCCATCTTCTGTCCCCGACGCTTCTCCACATCCCAGGCATTCCTAGTCCCCCTGATCCATCGTGGATCGGGAGATCACTCCCTCCCCCTCTACCGCTCGCCGGAGGGAGTCTGCCCGCACCACTTATCGCTCCACATCATCAATAAGAGCCTCTGATGCCCTCATTTTGTTTGTTGACCTTCCTGCAGGCATTAGCAGGCCAAAGGACTCCATGTGTAGTCGATTTTGCAGAGAATTAGGTACCTGGAGCCCACGTTCGTCCCCGAGCTCGCGACGGCGCATTAGTGCTCATCGAGCCATTTTGGCGTCGACGTGCGTTCGGGGACCCTTCCAGACATCTTTGGAGGCCTTTTGCAGCGTCTTCGGTGGTCGTAGCAACACGTCATTATCGGGTGAAGCTCGTCAGCGGTCGTGTTCTTCCTTGTTCATCTAGGGAGGTCCACAATCGTTGGATTGGCTTCCACCTCCATATTTGCCGGCCACCAACGGATCTTCCCAAGCCTCGACCACTGATCGTCTCTGGACGATCTAATCGCATCCCCCCATCGGCGAACCGGCACTAGCGCGCGAGGGCATGCCACGTGGATAAGTAACCCCATCTGGATCGTCCGCCCGCGTGCAAGGTTTGGGCATTTTGCACCCCTGCCAGATGTTTTTTGCTATTTATTTCTTTGTATTTGAACTTTCCTCTATAGCTTTATAGTTTTTGTAATATTTGCAACTTGGCCTCCCAAAATATCTGGATTTGCAATTTAGTCCTCGCTAGCTCACCTTACGTGGCCGCCACGTAAGGTGGGCATTTTGCAGATAAAGCCTTGTAGTTTGTTATATTTCATTTTAATCCAGGATATTTTTGTGCAAGTTGTAAACTTTTTGGTGAAATTGCACTTTAGCCCAGGTACTTTATTTTATTTGTATAAAAGCCCCAACAAGTAATGTAGTTTCTCTTTGTTTCTTGTATTTATTTTAAATAGCTATCTTGCTCAAAAAATCCACAAAAATAGGATTGTGTTCCTGATTATGTCTAGTTTCACGTTCAATTTTTATTTTTCAATTTTTGGACCTTTTATTATTTATTAAAATTCAAAAATTACCCTTTTTGTCTCTGTTTATAATAGAAAACCCATAAAAATTATAAAAATAATTTAAAAAAATCCCAAAAATATATTTTGTCTATTTTGTATTTTTAACCTTCAGACAAAAAATCAGTAAAAATTATAAAAGAAAATCTTAAAAATTAAAAAATCTTTAAAACCTTTATAAAAATATAAATAAGTCCTTAAAATTCCAAATATCTATTTTATAATTCTAATTTTTATTTATATTATTATTTATATATAAAATTTAATTTGGAGAAATTTTGATATAATTTTTTATTTTTTATCTCCATTTCATTCTCAGTCTATTTACTTAAACCCTGATTTAGGGTATTTTTACTTTAAAAATATATAAAAATTAGAAAAAAAATCTTTAAAAATAACAAAAATAGTAAAAAAATATCCAAAACGATTTTATTTTATTTATTTTAACTATTTTCATTATTATTTATATCTACCCTATCCTACTTTGTACATATACTTTATATATATATTATCTTTTAAAAGAAAAATAATTAAAAATATAAAAATATAAAAAGAAATTTAGATAATAGAAAATTAAAAAAATAGAAAACTAAAAAAATCAAAATACAAAAATATAAAATCAAAATAAAATAAAAAATAAAAACCCACAAAAAGGACATATAGACAAATACTCCACAATCATTTTTGTGTGTTTATTGCCCGATCTATCCTTTGTGCTCCATGTGTTCGACCTCTACATGCTTGCACACTGTACACATCCATTGGAGAGTTGTAATAAATTTTAACTCCATATTTTCTTTTTATTGCTTATATATCATTGTGGGTTAATTATTGATTAATTAGGGTTTAGTATGAGGCCATCTCTACGACTGTTGATCTGCCTTGTGGATTAACACGATCTCTGCAAGATCTCGATTATCAAAAGGTTGGAGACGAAGCCACGATGAAAAGAGGACTCCTTGATATGATCCCTTAGTGTCTCGGCACCATTCTATCATAATCTATTAGATTGTTAAGCATCTTCCTATCAGAATCGACGCCACGACCGGTCACAATCTCATCAGGGAATCGACCACCACAGAAGACATCCTTCAATCACTGTGATTTTCATTATAGGTAATAGTAGATTAAAGTATAACATAGCTTGTTTCTTCTTGTTTCTAGTGTAAAATCGTCATAGTTTGAACCCATTCCATCGCCTCGCAACCACTCGCACCCTCATTGCCACCACTCTTTGCTTCTGCGCACATCCCCTCGCAACCTCCACAACCTACAGCCAAATGTGTAGCCAGAGGAGAACCTCCTATCTCCCACACGTGCAGGAGGAACCCATTCACGATCACTATTTTTACAACATATAGGTCGAGTTCCCCAAACTTGAGCCCCTTCCAACTTACAGATCTCGATGGACCTATATGCCCACAATGCCATACGCGCACCACCGTTGCCGGATTTCAACCTCCACACAACACTACAACAAAACTTGAGGTAGAAGGGGGAAAAAAGAGGAATAGCAGCCACCATTGGATGTTATTCCTCTACTTCAATATCAACCATCCATTGGCGATTGGAGTTTTTGCAAAGTTATCTTCACATATTGAGATACCACATGGATAAATTGCATATTTGCAATAAAACCCCTGCATTTTAGGCATATTTCTGGGTCTTTTTAAGATCCATTCTGAACTGCACTTCCATTCTTTACTTTTCATTTCTACTCCTGCACAAAACGTTCATTAATCATTCATCTGAACTTCATTTTTTGTGACTTTTATTTTGTTAGAAAGTTGTTTTAAATATTTATATTATTTTAAAATTTCACAAAATTCTGATGCATGAATTATTAATTATGAATTTTTGAATTCAGGGTACTAGTTTAGCTTATTTTGTTAATAACTCTAAGAATATCTGATATCAATTGCTCATTTTTGGATATGTTGTAGGAATTCATTAGATCAAACTTGTTTGCAAGTTTCATCTAAAGCTAATTTCATTTATGGCATGTAGAATTTCTAATATTTTGTATGATTGATTTATTTCTGGCATCTTTCATCTATTTGAAAATTTAAAAACATGGTGATGTGCTCCTGAACTCATTTTATAATTATGGATTTTTGTTGCATTTTTATCTTGTCGTCTGAACAGTCTAAAAATCAAAAACATTATTTCAGCCTTCTTGTTATCTTTTATTTTTAGTGTACTTATTACATCTCAGAAAAATACTAAAAAATAATATAGCTTTCCCTCATCTATAACTAAATCATATACAAAGGGCATTCAATTTTATTGTGTTTAGAGTCAAAAACCCAAAAATCTTCAAACATTGTAAAAATTATTAAAAATTAAAATATGTCAAAACCCAAAAATAAGGTCTTGTTTTCTTATATATATTCTCATCTATCTAAAAAATATATAGATATACTTTTACGACTTCATTTTGAGCTATTTATAGTAATTTACCGAGTGTCCTATTTGTCTTATTTTTCTTAGTGTCGAATTACTAGTTTTATTTTATTACTTGCATTTTCTTATTTCTAAAAATTCTAAAAATATTTGCAAAATTAGTTAAAACACCAAAAATATTTTATTCTCTTTATTTTAAATCTATTCAACCTATTTTAAAAATCCAAAAGTATTATCTCTATTTCTTTTATCTCTCTCTTATTATCTAGGTATCTATATATATATCATTATTATTTATATTAGTATTATTATAATTTTACTTATAAATTTAAAATCACAAAAACATTTGCATAATTAAAAATAAAAATCATAAAACTCCACAAAAATATCAAAAAAAAGACAAAGAGAAGGGTACTTGGGATTGAAATTGATTGGCAATAATTGATTTTTCAGTCCTCGATATATCGCGTGTGCTTCCTGCATTTGATACTCTACTGCTTGTCACTATACATATGTTGTAGAGTACAATAAATTTTGACTTACTTCGCATTTTTGGGATTATTCATTATGTGTGTTTATTGTTGAAACAGTTTGGGTTTTGATCGGTCGCCACAACAACTGGGTATCTGGCTTTGGATTCTTTAGCAACCTAGGAGCTCGTGCTTTTCAAGTGGTGCCATTGCTGGGGAGCAACGTTGTATAGATTTCTTTTCTGCCTCTTTGTTTGTTTTATTTCCAGTACTTATTTATCTACTTTTATTTTTATTCTAAATAGAATTGTTCTGGCCCTTTCTTGGTTTGATTTTGGTGCGAGGGATCACGAATCGAGGGTGGACTTCCTAGGAAGAGTAGTGCACCCACGTGAAGCGGAGTTGGCTTTTCAGCTCAAACCGATAGGAGAGAGCATCAAGAAAGACCGAGGGATCTTTTTGAGAGCAGTGACATATGTATTTGATTTCTTTGTAATTTGAGAGAGAGAGAGAGAGATTTATAATTTGCAATAATTAAACACTCTGAATACTTCGACATTCGAGGTCCATTGCCCGTGTGATTGTTCACTTGAGGGCCTCGTCGACTTTTTCGTGGTTTTCCCACCCTTTTCTTTGTTTCTCATGATTTGAGTCTTTTCATCTTTTTTTATTTAGTTTGTGTGATTAAGCTCTAGTTTAGGAATTGTTTGATCGAGTAATTTAGGTCCACAGCCTTAATTATTTAATGTATCTATAGATTTTGTCACTTGGACTTAGATCAAATTAATTGTTGATTGTTTGGATCTGAAACCGAGTACTGTGAAAGGTTTCGATACAATGCTGGCAGGATCCGATTTGTCGGACACCGGCGAACCTCCAAGACTGGACTTTTGGGTCTCTTATCTGAGAATTCGACACATTATTCTTCACGTTAATATGGGTTCAATGGGGCTGCCCCCAACCCATTTTAGGCGCTCTTTTTTATTTTTTTTCAAATATTACCATGTATATTTATCCATACATCCCTCCTATATGTCATTCGAATGTCGTCAGAAAGAAACAGAGATCCATAGGCCCTCCATCTAGAACATGTCGATAACATTAATGTTTATGCCGTTAAAATTATTTGTTCTGGATGAAAGGCATAGGAGTCTTTGTGTCTGACGAAATTTCGAATGACATATTGGAGGGGTATATAGATGAATATACATTGAGATATTTTTCAAAAAAAATGAGAAAAAATAGGGTAGGGCAGCCATATGTTGGGGCAGCCCCATTTTTTCTGTATAATATATATAATTCAAATATTTTCCTGTTACAAGAGAATGACAAAGGTCGCCCATTATATCCTAATCAACTCTAGTAATATGTATAATCGCCCAAATTAACATCACAACAAATTGCACAAATAAACCCATTTCAAATCCAAAACCTTTCTGCCACTGCCCTTCCCTCCATTTAATTACTGAACAACAACAAGAAAAACATAAGAACAAGAAGCCCCTAACACATGTTCAAGGGAATTGGAAGCCGGAGTCCCCGGCACGCCCGCTCCCCTTGGGTGGGCTGATGGCCACCCACAGCAGCGATATCGTGATGGCCAGCAGCCCCGACCACACGAAAACTATCGTCGGGGTCTTCCCCCTCCTCCCCATGAGCCCCTTCGCGAAGGGGTAGAGATGAGCCAGGACCCAAGAGCTGAAGAACACGCCTCCCATGAGCTTGTTCCATTGCGGCATCTCGCTGTATATAGTCCTCGAGAAGGCCACCACCACCGCGATGATGTTCACCATCATTATCGTTATCGGAGGGATCATTAGCGAGCTCCACTTCACGATGTAGAGATCCGCGTAGATGTCCTCGTTGTCCTCCGCTGCCGACTTAGAAGTGAGCGTGAAAGAGATCTCTATCCCAGCTATGACCTTTAGGAGGCCTTGCACGACGGCGTAGAGGTGGGCACTCGTGCCTGAGATGAGCCAAAATTGCTCGTTCCTCCACCACTCCTCGAGACCAATGCCTGACCACTTGACCTCAAGGATGGCGAGGCCAATGAGGGCGATGGTAATGATGAGGAGGTAAATGAGGAAGGTGACGTTGAGGGTGCGCACAATGAAGTGCCCGGACAGGAGTGAGAGCGCCGGGAGGAAGCAGTAGACGATGAGGAAGAGGGAGGTGAAGGGGTAGATGCCGACGTTGAGATAGGCAATACGCTGGAGGATGTGGAGACGGGAGGACGCCAAGAAGGCGTTGTTTCGCGAGAAGAAGATCTCCACAGAGCCCGTCGCCCACCGGAGCACCTGCAAACAAGTGCTGTCATATGTAAGTTTTCTGACGAAGAAATGCAGAACAGATCCTTCGCTGTGCGTCGACCGCGGCAAATTTGATGGGATGTGCTCTGAAAGAAAGTAGTTAGTTCCAAGTAACCTGGTGGAGACGGTCGGTGAGGTTGATGGGAGCGGAGCCGCGGAAGGCGTCGCGCTTGGTGATGCAGTAGACGGACCGCCAGCCGCGGTTGTGCATACGATAGCCCGTGACGACGTCCTCCGTGACGGAGCCATAGATCCACCCCACCCTCTCTCCCCACTCCGTCTTGTCCTCGTACCAGCACGATATAACCGACACGGCCTCCGCCACCGTCGACGCGTCCAAGGGCTCGCGAGGCCCGGTAAGCGCTCCCGGCGGCCGCCCGTACTTCACCGCCGGGTGGTCTGCCAACGGCCTCCCCTGGAACTCCGCCACAGGTATCGACTCCGCCAGAGCCGTCGAGTTCCCGAACCGCTTCGGGAGTTGCTCCACGTCCAGCTCCCCGTCCATCTCCTGCGCCGTCAGCGCCTGCGTCTCCGCTTCGGCTTGCGTCGCGGCGCCTTTCTTCTTCGACAGGGGCTTCGGTGGATCGAAGCCGTACAGGGCGAACCGCCGGAAGAGACACCCTGTGCCCACGTACACCGGACCCTGTAAGGATTTAGTTGTTGGTTTTGTTAGCAAGCGTGATGCGTAGCCTCTTCTGCATGGAAATGGCATACCTGTAGACCATCAAGAGCACGCATGTTGCCGTCGAAGAAGACGGTGTTGTGATTGGCGTAGCGGTCGGATGGATCGATGCCTTCGAAACGTTGAGGGAACTGGATGTAGCAGATATCCTCACCGCCGCGGTCGACCATGAAGCATATCCCCTCGCGGAGTGCCATGGAATTGTAGATGTAGTGGTCGCAGTCGAGGTTGAGGATGAAGGGACCATTGGACATGATCGCGGAGCAGCGCACAAGAGCGTTCATGGCGCCTGCCTTCTTGTTGTGGTCGTAGCCGGAACGCTTCTCTCTCGACATGTAAACGAGCATGGGCAGCCGGATGTCCACGTCCGAGAAATCCAGCATGCGCTCGTCCTCCGCTATGCCCATCAGTGGGTCGTGCGACGGTGGCTTCAGCATCACCTGTCAATGTTTGCATGGAACCATTAAATCCAAAGTAAAATAAGCAAAAAATAACAAAAGAATTGAGTTATTGCCACTAGATTTAATTGGCTACATAATTATAAGGTTATACCTGAAGGATTCCAGCATGGTCGCCTTTCTTATGATCCGTGCAAGGAAAAGCCCAAGTCCCGGGCCAATGTGTTCCATCTGCCATCCACGTAGCCTTCTGCACCTTCACGGGCTCCGTAGGATCTCCCTTGGTCTCCCTCATCTGCTTCAGCAGCTTCATCTCTTCTCGTGCATTGAAAGCGTCGGAACGCCTTCTTATCGAGTCCGGTAGCCCATTAATCCTCACTTTGAACTCGTCATACTCCCTCTTGATCCTCCTCCTATCCTTCACGAAATCCGACCTCCTCTTGTTCTTCGTCGGGTCTCCCTTTACGCTGAAGTAGCTGTCGGGATTGCGCGGCTCGATGTCGTGCTTCCGGCAAAATGGTACCCACAAATTCGCGAAGCTCGCGGCCTCAGCCATGGCCTCGAACGTGAGGAGGGCGCCGCCGTCGTCAGAGATGTAGCAGGCAATTTTCTCAACGGGGTACTCGATGGCAAGGATGGAGAGGATGGTGTTGGCAGTGACGAGAGGGGGCTCCTTCTCGGGGTCGGCAGTGGAGACGAAGAAGTCGACGCCGGGGAGGTCGGAGCGACCGGAGGGATTGGAAGGGCAGGGGCGCTCGAACTTCTCCTTGAGGGCTTGGAGATCAGTGGCGCGATTGATTGGGGAGAGCTTGGGGAGCTGGTCGAGTAGCCAGGAGAAGGCAAACCATATCTCGCAGACGATGGACATGCCCCACAGCCAGTAGGCTTCTTCGTTGGGGTGCTGCACCCTCCATCCAAGGAAGAAGAAGAGGACTACTAACCTCACAGCTATCAGCAATCTGAACATTGGTTAGTCTCGAATTATGAATTTGCGTGCTTCGAATCTTAGTATTTACAAAGGTTTTCCACTGACCTGTAGGGACTAATGATTCCGGCGGGCATGGGTATCACGCGAGTGAGAGGCTTCCAGGGCCTGTCGTCGTATTGCGGCATGCTCTCGCCCAAACCTTCGTAATCGTCGTCGGATTGCTCGTGAGAGTTGGGCCAGACAGCGTTGCCGTAGCCGTACGTCCCTTTGGTTTCGAACAGCCAACGGTTATGGTCGAAGTTGTCCGGCTGATTACGCGAGACCAACGACTTGTTGTTGTTGTTCTTCAACAGGGAGATTCGACGATCCATCTTTCCCTGATCGCCGGGACCCGGCAGGAGCGCACCGGTAGACATGTCGACCTCCTCGTCGTCGTAGTCGCCCATCTTGTATGGCTCTTTGCATCCGGGGCAGAGCCCATTAGCCTTCTGCGCGTCGGTGTAGCAGTCCCTGCATATCTTGAACCTGCATTGATCTTCTTCGCTTAGTCTAGAAATATATGTATGCATAAGTTATGGTTTGAGGTTGAGATCGATGTGATCGTGTGTATAAAACGTGATATCAATATACGTGCATGCATTCGAAATCCATGCAGACCTGCATTCACAGGGATCGACGTCCTCCCCCCTCTCGTTCCTAATGACCTTCCCATCGCACGCCGGCATGGCGCATGCCGACCCCTTTGCCCCGGCCATCTGCGGGTGCCGCACCTCGGACTCAATCACCTTGTCCATCAGGTGGGCTCTCGTCACGCTGTTAAACCCTCCGGTGAACAGAGAACTTGACACATATTGCTCCTCGGCCTTCAAAGCCACGGACACGTCCACCGGCATCCCATCCCCCATCGGTTGATTGTCGGGCGTAGGCGGTATGTGTACGGTGTAGTTCGTGAAATCGCCACCGGCCTCTCCCGACAGGTCGAGATCCTCTCTAGATAGGCTGACATATCTCCCGCTCGAGGTACGCCTCGCGAATTTGACGGCCTGGTTCGTCGCGCCCCCTTTGGAGCTCATCGGCCCGCCGGTGGGTGCACGTGCTCCCGCCGCGGGCGCTTTGTTCTTGGACGGTGTGGAGGAGGTGGCCATTGATGGATGGTTGGGATGGAATGGAGCCCTTTAGGTCCCCATCGGAAGGAGGGGACGGGGAGAAAGGGGGAAGCAAAGGTGTGGTAGTGAGCGGGAAACAGGAAGCCCGGGGTCATAGAGGTAGGTGTGTGTAAGAAAGAGGCATCAGCAATTAACCAACCTAAAAGCCCGCAGAACCCCCAGCTTCCAAACCAAACTGGGGTGCGAAATTTGCATCGACACCCTCCTAATAATGTTACTTTGTTATCTGCGCCGTTTGTTAATTGTTATATCATCACCGTGTGTCTACCTTAGGGATGAAAAAGAATGTGAATATATTCGTATCCGATCCGCTATCGTATTCATTTTATACATATTTTGACATTCATATTCGTATTCGTTTTAAAATGGATGCGGATATGGATATCACTTTAACATTCGCTAATATTCGCATTCGTATTCGTATATTCGTTTTCGTACATAAGTATATTAATAGATTTATTTATAATTGTGCATAACAACATTTTATGACTACGTTCACCATTGTTGGTATAATTGTTATGAAATTACTGTATCTGGTATATCTATTTTATGTGTAAACCATCCTAAACATGTACATTTTAGTTAATCTATTGAAAAATTTTGTTATTATTCGTATCCGATTCGTATTCGTTTTACATTCGTATTCGTTTGTAAGGATATGGTAAAATGTTTTTCACATCTGTCAGTATTCGTATCCGCATTCGTATTTTAAAATGGACAAAGATATAATTATACCTGTATTCGTATCCGTATCCGACCATTTTCATCCCTAGTCTACCTACGTCTCCCCGGCAGAGATGCAAATGGTGGGATAAAGATACACGTATACTGGGAGTGCGAACGGCGGTTACTGATGCGGATATAGATGTTAATATATAATTATTTATTTTAAAATATGATATAAAAATGAATGCATTGCAGATATTAAAAGTAATAAAGCTCCTTAGACCTGCATACATATGTAAATTGATTAATTATAGTTCGGATATGAGTATTTAACAATGAAATATATATCCAATGGATAATAAATGCCTCCTGATACTTGCATTGAATATTTTTAATAGATGATTAACTCAAAATTACATAAACAATAAATACAATAAAATAAAAAGAAAACAAAGTAATGTGCTAAAATAAAAAATGTAAAGAACAAGGATTAAAAAAGTATATATATCCTTATTTTCTTTCTGCATTTAAAAATAACTCCATATTTACGTATATGTCTATAGACACACTAATATGTACATGAAATTTGCACACATTGATTACGTAATACGGATATCAGTATCTATATTTGCTAAAAAAAAGCATATGCGTATCCATATCTCAAATATATATTCATGTTTGTACCCACAGAAAAAAAAACAAAAATCCATGTATATTCTTATATGTATTTGTATCCAGCATGCTGATTTTAAATACTGATGTAAATACTTCCTTATCCTATTGCATCCCTGGGTGTTATCATACACTTATTCAATTTTAAATACGAATATGAATGATGATACATATATAAAAATTGTGTTACCATATCTCTATGAATAATACAAACAAATATGAATCTTATACAAATAATATCAGAAATACTATATATTATTTTAAGTATATATTTATTGGATTTCCTACATATGATATAAATATATTAGATGTATTCATTTCCTTAATTTTTTTTAACAAATACGGTGAAAAATGTTATAAAGTTGTGTTATGTATGTTGTAAATAAATCTAACATCGTATTTATATATGAAAACAAATATATACAGACAGAGATGTGGATATGGGGTGAACACTGCACTGTTCAACAAGGGGAGCACTGCGGTGCGTGCTTTGAGCTGGGGCGTGTAGACCACATACGTTGGTGCTCGTCAGGAAGCCCTTCTTTGGTCGTCACAGTTGTAGATATCTGTCTGCCAAACTATGGCCTCCCTAGGGATTATGGAGGATGGTGCAACTATCCAAGGGAACACCTTGAGATGCCAAAGTGGGCTTTTGCTCATATTGTTTTCAGGAATGCAAATGTGGTGGGAGACGGATCCTCTGCTGTAGGGTTTATTGCAGCAGATTCTGTAGTAGAGGCGTGAGCTGTTCGATCTTGATCGAGCGATTCTCACGAATTCGCACGGTAAGACCCACAAAAAGTGTGAATTTGTGGGAACCGCTCGATCAAGATCGAGCGGCCCACGCCTCTGCTGTAGCGTCTGCTGCAGCAGACCCTGCAGGAGAGGATCCTCTCTAGATGTGGTGCATGTCCAATACCGAAGGTAATGGAAGGTAAATTTGTTTTTTTTTCTTAATGTATGGGTTTGCTGATTAGTTTATAGATAGAGTTGCTTTAGTGCTGAGTTCATTGTACATGAGCTTTCTCTTTGATTAGTATATGGATAGAGTTGCTTTAGTGCAAGTTCCTTGTACATGAGCTTTCTCTGGAAATTAAATCCATGATGAAGCACATGACATGCTGCTTCATCACATAATGTAAAACTTGAACCATGTGGTTAATCTCGGTGATTAGTTTGTGGGAGAGGATCGAATTTGTGTGTATATATTCAACCCGGATCCTCCCAGGATGTAGAGATCTCCTAGCTCAGAATTTAGGCTCTGCCAAATTATTCTGGTCATAATCCGAGTGCTGCTCTCTTATCCAGCAAGGAAGCTTCAGATATCACTGGATTTTTGTTCTCAGTGATTTGTTTTTACAGAGAGTGAGAACGGGAAGTGGTGGAAGTGGAACTACTACTTAGACAATTTAAGCTTAAGCATCTTACTTAGTTGTCAACAGATCTAATTTGACTCAAACTGAATAAGTTGTCAAGATCAGTTTTCCTTGATAAAGGCCAGGGTCTAAGCTCGACATGTTATAGTTACCCATCAACTACATCAACCTTGTTTGCCATGCATGCCAAGTAAACTGTCCCTCATTAACCAGGTAATCGGGCAATCAAATTTGATCAAGTCCCAAGTATTTCCATGGTCGGAACAGGTGCTAAGCATAATCAGGTTACATTTGACATATAAATAAATAACGCTCAACATACATTTGTTGCTGGGTCAATATATGTTTTGTGTCCCCAACTTAAATTAAACTCGCCTCCATGCTCTTTCATTAAATTTATTGCAAGGTTACAATATCCATGTATATCAGCTTCTGATGCTACTCATCTAATTCTTTGTGAATACGACAACCTGCATTAGCGATAACATTCCGCAGGGTAAACTGTTACAGAGCTGGAAATTTAAGATCTACAGTGAATGGGAGCTCTTACTTCTTTCAGGTTCTTATTTCAAATGTTGCATCAGAAGATGAGGTGGTGGCAGTTAAACTGAAGGGATCTAGGACTGGATGGATCCAGATGGGAAGAAACTGGGGGCAGAACTGGCAGTGCGACACGGATCTCCCCAGCCAGCCCTTGTCATTTGAAGAGACCACGAGCAATGGAAGAACCATGACATCGTACAATGTTGCACATGCACGATGGCGGTATGGCCAGACCTTTGAATGGAAGCAGTTCGACAGATAGACGAGGAACATCCATCAATTTTCAGTAAACCCAGCAACCATTGATTTCAAGTATGACCCCAAATTCCAGACAGATACTCCACATGATGATATGATGAGATAGGAACTCTCATTTCAGCATCGTTTTGGTAAAATCCTTCAAATTTTGAGGGAGTATGTCAGGAGACTGTAATTACTAAGGATGCATCCTTTATCACATGAGGTAACCATGTTAGCCTATGATAATGTAAGACTTGCCAATCATTCAATTTGATTGTATGTAATGGTTGTTAAGTGGTTTTGGTTGAGAGAGGCTTTGTGTCAATATGACCGGATTATATGATCATCTTATGAAATGGTACGTCTTTTTGGTCCCCTCTTTCCTTTTGCTTGACTGCAGGTGTTGCCAAAACAATAGGCACAAACGAAGAGCACTATTTACCTACAACAATTTTATTGATTAAGGCATCAAATGCTTGCAATCTAATTGAAAACCAACACATATTAATGAAGCTTGGTGGACTGACTAAACAGAATTATATACCTGATGATGATATGTTATCACCACAGTTCTTCAAATCATCAAAGATAATTCCGACATGAATGACATTCTTTCAGAAATGCCTTGGTTCTATTTTTCCGACAAGCACGTGCACATCAATGCAATCATCTGTAAATATAAAACTGAAAGGACACATTATAAGAAAAACTGCAGGAGCAGGTGGTTTGAGAGAACTCAATCGGATCAACAGCAGACCAAATTTCAAGCGTAAATGAGACAGTGCGAAGCATACCTTAATCAGAACTCGACAAAGACGTTAGCACATAGCTGATACAACACCATGACAATACACGACGGCTACATCACTACAAAGAAGAAAAAATTAAGGCCCTAAACTTAAAACCTTCTAATAAAACACCACCAGAGACGGCGACGCACGCACAACTACAGCGATCGAACTACGAGTTAAAACAACGATGTTAATTATGAAGTCTAGCCATGATCTTCGGTATTACAACGTTAACCTGTTTAAAGATTTTTTTCACTTCCACGGTAGGTTGGGGGTGCCCTGCTGAATGGGATTATTGCAGGCACCAGAGCTATGGTTGAGCGGGCTATCAGGCTCGCCCGATGATTCGCTCTGTGTGCCATGGGACCGTGGACTTCCAGATGATGCCATCCCGCTAGCAGGTGGGATCTTGCTGGTATACATGGGCTCGGAAAGGATTGGTTGCTTAGGTTCTTTCCGCATGTCATTTCCAGGATGCCAGGATCTGAATGGCACACCCTGCATGCCAAGTGACGATGGTGGGCTAACAGGCATAGCCGGGCCACTTGTAGGACTGGGTCCATACGCAGATTCTGACAGGCTAGGCGGTGGTGGTTGCGGTTTTGGTTCTCGTGGTGCATCTGCAATGAAGCTGCCCATCACCACCTGCATGCGCATCAGAGTGTATAGTTAATTAAAGAAATGACATTGTTTACATAATACTTGCATGAGATGCAACCAACTCAGTTGTCACTTGTAAACAAGAAAGTAAAATATGAAGCTCAAAAGAATGAATGATGTTAGCAGCAAAATGGCACCACGAAAATCGAAAAACTAAAACTACAGCTAGTACAGTGGTAGCTAGTGGTGATGTTTCATGCACGAGTCAATCAAGTACCACGATTCATGCAACTGTTCCATCCCAGATCAGCTCAATGATAACTGGGCATAATCCGATTAACCAGCTCTCCAATAGTAAAACAAAATACTAACCCTCTAACTAAACAATTTGATAGCTGAATAAAAAGACTGTTGAAGGCGCTATGAATTGCATTGGAAATTTGTTATTAACAAAATGTTCGCTTTTTTTTAACTTGGGTTAAAATTAGTTATGTACGCTTCCACTTTAGAAGATCCAAGCTCAGAGTAACTCTTTTGTGGTGGTTAAATCAAGCATACAGTCATGTTCATATATTGGTCCAAACGGCGTACTTTTTGAGTTGGTTAATGTAGAAAAATACCCAACATATCCCAGCTCGCACTCAGATTCTTTTTCAGAATAATGAAAATAGCAGGCAGCTGAATGTTCTGAAGCAATTCAGAACTTTCAGATGAATCTATCAGATTACTCGCCATTTGTTAATTTTTGGATAAGATTATTTTAAGTTTTCATTGCAGTGAGCTGGACGAGGAGATAGAGAGCTATGGTGTGGTGTCGAAGATTCTTGAGGATGAGGATAGAAGCGGGAATTATAGTGGAGGCAAAGGTTGCGACAGAAGTGGCTGAAGGATGAGATGCGAACGCCAGATTTTTTTCATGTGGTGGCAAACGGTGGTAGGAGGAATCTGATTCACTCAGTTGAAGTTTGGGGGTAGACTTTAATGGGGAGCAGGAGATTGCAAGGCCAGTAACGGGATATTTCAAAAGCATGAGCAAATATGCGCCACATAGTGGGTCCAGGTGGCTAGGCATGGGGGTGAGATGCATTGTTAGCCCGGATGCGGAGGAGTTGGACATGGCCTTTCGAGTTGCTGGAGGTCTGTGAGGTTGTTTTCGCATTGAATCCGGATGGTCGCCCTGAGTCGGACGGTTTTCTTGTTTTCCCTTTGTTGAGATATTTTATCTCTTTTATGTATTTTATATTCTTTTCGTCTTCATTATGTAATTTACCCAACGGGTCTCTCCTCTATATAAGAGAACCCTAGGGACTGATGAGAATGCAATCATTATTTTCCCTCAACATGACATCAGAGGAAACGGTGCTAGACCGGAGTTCTCGTACCCCACCGTGCCCTAGATCCCACATGCAGCCTCCTCCGCGCCGTACACCACCGCTGCACCTCTTAGGCGGGTCGCGTGTCGCCGCCTCCCCTTCGGAAGCAACCTAGCAGCACCACAAGCAGCCCAGCACGCCTACGTGCCTTCGTGCAACTGCGGAAGGCCCCAACGCATCGTTGTACCATCGCCAGCCTGCTGTTGCGCGCTGTAGCGCCTCCTCGCACGATTCCGTACGCCGCTAACAGGCCCCATGGTAGTTTTTCTCTCCTCTGACACCAAACTGCACTCTGAAACGATCTGATTTTGACCGGAAAATGAAATTTCAGACCTATAAATATCATTTTTCAGCTCTAGCGTGGCTTGAGGAGTAACAAGGATAGTTGTATGAGTCTATGCGTATAACCAATCTTTCATATAATCGTATAGACTTGCTCGATTCAGTCTACTTCCCCAGTCGAGTTCCGTTTTTCAGCCTTCTTTCATCGTGTCAGAAAACAAGGGTGATAACGTGAAGATGGATGGGACCAACTATGAGTTGTGGTCTATGCAGTTTTTTACCCTTACGCAATGCAACAACAAGGAGCATATTCTGACAAAGCCAGAGCTGACGGACAAGATTGGGGACAACGCTTCGTGGAAGCAAGATAACGTGTATACACGTATTTGGCTCACTGGGACCCTCGCCACCGAGATAGCCAATGATATTGTGAACCATTTCACCGCCAAGGTGATGTGGGATATCTAGCATCCACTTATGCCCAAGCGAAGAATGAGGCCAAGATTCTTCAGCTTCAGTTTGACATATACACGGCAAAGCAGAATGGTCGTCCACTGCACATGATCTACTCCTCGCTTCGTGGCATGTTCGAGAAGCTTCACAACTTCATATCATGATGGTTAGAGTTTTCTGACCTGGATTATGAGGCAGCACGAGCACAGCTCCTTACTGGGGCGACCATACCTCCCATGGAGGAGGCTTACAGTCGTCTCAGTAAGCTTCTTATTCTATTTGTTGCCACTACACAGCCTTCCTCAGAGATGGTTGTTTCTAGCAGTAGAGGAGGTTCTACTCAGTTCAGATGACGTAATACCCGTGGCAGAGGTGGTGGACGTCAGCATGGTCCATGCACCTACTGTCATCGTCCAGGACACTTTGAAGACGCATGCTATCAGAAGCACAGATACCCTGCATCTGCTTAAGTGGCAGAGCAGATTGAAGACATCAGACACTACAGCTCCTCAGGCATATACACGTCTTAATAACATTGCCTCTCGTATACAGGAGAGATCATGACTCCAGTGGCCAGTACTACCACTACATGATCCACAGATACTGTAGTTGTAGCTAGGGGTTCTTCGAGCTCCTCAGGTATCGCATACGCTTTTACCGGTTGTAGCAATGCAGATATGATAGTGGATCATGGACGCTGGTGCTTCTCACCATCTGTGTGGAGACAGAGCTTAATTCAGGTCTATACCCCTTGGTAGGTGGGTCGTCATTGCAAATGGGGTTCACTTACCCATCACAGCATAGGGATGGGTGTATTTGACGCCATCCATGTGTCTGCAGAATGTTTTATATGCTCCTGGTTTCAGATGAACTTGATTTCTATTAGTCAGATTACAAAGGATCTGCATTGTCATACCATTTTTGACCCTCTTCTCTAGTGTTTCAAGACATACTCACGGACAGGGTGACCGGATGTAGCCGTGAGCAGCAAGGGGCTCTACAAACTAGCCCAGTCTCCTCATGTTGGTACCTCTATTGTTCCTACTGGACCAGTCTCACCGTACATGCGGCACCTTTGTTTTGGCCACCTTCCTCTGCAGAGTTGTGTCATGTTCTCCCACAAATCTCCGTGTAATCTTCCTTACAGTGTGAGGCTTGCCAGCTTGGAAAGCATCACCGTTTCATTTCCATCTCGTCAGAGTCGGAACAGTTCTCAGTTGTTTAAGCCCCTGCACTTAGATATATGGGGTCTGAGCCATGTCCCTGATCACCAGGGACATTGCTTTTATCTAGTTATTTTTTATGACTATTATAGACGTTCTTAAGTTTTCTTGTTAAAGAATAAGTCTGAGGTTGGCTCTTTTATTAATGAGATAAAGAATTTTTTCTACTATCAAGTATTTGTGTTCTGATAATGCCTTAGAGTTTTGCACTTTACAGCTATCTGAGTTTCTCAGGTCACTTGGCAATGTACACTAAACCTCGTATGCCTATACATCTCAACAAAACTGTGTTGTAGAGCGCAAACATCACCATGTACTCGATGTGACCAGAACCCTTTTGATTCGAAAACGTGCTCCTCACTCTTATTGGGGTGATGCAGTTCGCACTGCCTGCTACTTAGTAAATCGTATTCCATCCTCTATTTTGGGAGAAATGGTTCCTTTCTCGATTGCGTTTCCCGATAAGGATTCGTTCTCCCTTACACCTCGTGTGTTTGGAACTGTGACCTTTGTTCAAAATCTTTCACCTGATCGTGACAAGCTCTTCCCCAGAGCCGTTAAGTGTGTCTTTGTTGGCTACTCTCGTACCCAGAAAGGGTACCATTGCTTTGATCTGCTTCGGTGGAAATACTTTATCAGTGTTGATGTTACATTCTTTGAGTTTGTTATGTATCTCTCCTACATGTGACAAACTGGCCTCATCTGACTCTGATGAGGAGGTCTATATGCCTCCACCTCATGCATCCAGTGTTGTAAAAGTCGACCGACTAGGCGAGTTGGGCGGGGGATACCTGACTTGACTAGGCCAAATCGACCTATAGTCGGGCTGATCCGACTAAAAGATCGACTAGTCAGTCGACTAATCGGCCGACTTTTGCATAAGAGTTTATCCGATTACCCGATTAGGGGGGATTTGGGGTCCACTATCTAACGATAACCCCATTCCCAAAAACTCTACCCCCAACCCCTTGCGTGTGAAACCTCTCCCTCGACCGGACCCCATGTTCTCCGCCTTCCAGCCTGATTCCCGAGCTTCGTCATGTCACCGCCCCCTCCTCCGCATCGTCGGCAATTATATGATGTTTTCTTTTGGCGTCGGTCCTCCGTCGCCCGCATTCTCCGTGTTCTCCGACCTCCGGCGACTTGGTTAGGGTTTTTTTCAAAAAAAACTTTTGTTTTTCTTGCTTGGTTCAATACTTTAATGCTTGATCTTAGATGTTATTGCTTAGATTTTCTCTACTAATTTGCATGTTGGTTAGTTTGTTAGGTTATATTATGAGTAAAAACTTAATTTTTCATGATGAAGGCATGTTGGTTATCTTATATAAGATTAACATTGTCTTTATTATTCTCCTAATGTTGGTTAGCTTAGATATTTCTAGTTGATTTGCATGTTGGTGTGTTTGTTAGATTATTTTAGGAGTAAAAACTTAGATATTCTTGGTGATTTGCATGTTGGTTAACTTATATAAGGTTAGAATTGTGCTTATTATGCCCTAAATCTTCATTTAGATATATCTCATTTATTTGCATGATGGTTAGCTTATTTACGTTTTATAGTTGTTGATTAGCTTTCTGTCGGTTAATTAGTAACTACAACGTGTGATTGGGCATGTTGTATATGTTTTTGAGCATTTGCTCGTGCTATGTGCCAAACATTTTGTTCTTAACTTACTTCATTTTTTCTTCTCTTGCTATAATTTTTAAGCTCTTAAAAATATTAAAACTGCTAAATATATGAATAAAAATGAGAGTATATATATTACAAATTGATTTATATAGTTGAAATAATTAAAAAATCAAAATCGACAAATACCCGACTAAATCTAATTACTCTCTCGATTGTCGATTAATCATTAATCAATGACCCTGCTGAACGAGTACTAATTGTCGACTTCTGCGATTTTGCCTGCATGTGCTCTACCACCTCCCTCACAATTGCATCCACCACCACCTCCAGTACTTACACATGCTCATGTGGTTGCACCTGGACCATCACCCACCTTGACTCTGTTTTTGCCACGTGTTTTTACTAGCAGGCCTCACTCTGTTTCTCCTGCTCAAAGATCTTCCCCATCATCCAGCACACCTCAAGTATGCCATGAGTACATTGTTTCTATTCATGGCACTACTGAGTCGTCCATGTAGCAGGATTCCTTACAGGATGAATAGGTACCCTCTCAAGAGGGAAACTTATAGATTCATGAGGTAGCAGATGATCTCGATGTGCATATTGCTCTGCGAAAGCAGAGACGTACTTGTGTTTCATATCCTCTTGCAGCTCAAGTTTCTATGAGCAGACTTTCAAAGGATTTCAGTAGATTTACCATGGCACTGTCAGTCGTGGAGATACCACGGACGTATCAGGAGGCCATTCAAAACAGTCAGTGACGTCTTGACTCTTGCCATAGAGGAGTATGTGGTCGCGCTACAATCGTGTGGCACTTGGAGCATTGTTTCAGCTCCAATTGAACATCCGTTGTTGGGTACAAGTGGGTGTTCACGACGAAGCACCGAGCAGATGATAGTGTGGATCGCTACAAGGCGAGACTTGTGGCGCGTGGGTTCATCTAGACATATGGGGTGGACTATCATGATACATTCTTTCCAGTGGCCAGGCAATCTACTCTGCTTATACTTCTATCAGTTGCGATGACACGGGATTGACCCTTCTATCAGCTTGATGTGAAGAATGCTTTTCTCAATGGTAACCTAAAGGAGGAGGTTTACGTGCAGCAGCCACCTGGGTTCGTTGTTGAGGGAGAGTGTCCGAAAGTTTGCAGGCTTTACAAGGCAATCCATGGCCTTAAGCAAAGTCCAAGAGCATGGTTCCAGAAGCTCTCGGAATTGATAGAGCAACAAGGATTTGTGAGATCGATTGTCGATCATTCACTGTTTGTTCAAAGGACTCAGAGAGGTATAGTTGTCATACTTGTTCATGTTGATGATAGCATTGTTACAAGGGATGACGAGCCGGGCATCCAGGCTGCTAAGGATATCTTAGGTCAGCAGTTTGTGACCAAGGACCTTGGTAGCCTACACAACTTCCTTGGACTGGAGTTTGCCAGGAACCAGCGAGGTCTTGTGATGACCCAGAGGAAGTACCTTGTAGATCTTCTCTCTGAGACAAACATGGCAGATTGCAGGCCTGCCACTACTCCTATGGACCTGAGCATGAATCTCTATGATGATGACACTGAGGAGGTCGACAAGAGGAGGTACATGGAGCTTGTTGGGAAGCTTATTTATGTGACCATCACCAAGCCAGATATATCCTTTGCAGTAAGCAAAGTGAGTCGGTTCATGGAGCAGCCTAGACATGCATATATGGATGTCGTCCATATGATTATGAGGTATCTGAAGGCCTCACCAGGCATAGGTCTTCTATTCAGCAGAGGTACATCCCTTACCGTTACAACTCATGTGCATATGCAGATTAAGCAGGGTGTCCCAAAGATAGGAAGTATACCTTTGGCTTTGTAGTGTTCATAAGGAGTTCCTTGGTATCATGAAGAGCAAGAAGCAAATAATGTTTGCCATATTCAGCGCAGAATCAGAATACAAGGCCATGGCACAGGCAAGCACAGAAATGATCCGCGTCAAATCTGTTCTTATTGACCTAACCGTTGAGGTGTCTCTTCTCATGCACCTCCAATGTGACAACGAGGCTGCTCTCTTCATCGCCAGAAACCCAGCCTTCCATGAGAAAATCAAGCATATCGAGGTAGACTATTACTACACTCGAGACATGATACAGAAGATCCATATCTCCACTACTCGTGTTAGCTCAGGAGATCAGACAGCAGATGTAATTACCAAGGCCCTAGCCAAAGTGCCTTACCAGAGATGTTGTTCCAAGCTAAGCATGACTGATATATATACTCCAGCTTGAGGGGGAGTGTTGAGATATATTCTATCATTTATTTCTTTTATGTATTTTCTATTCTTTCCGTCTTCATTACGTAATTTACCCAACGGGTCTCTCCTTTATATAATAGAACCCAAAGGCCTCATGAGAATGCAATTCATTATTTTCTCTCAACATCCTTCACGAAGTTCTAGGATCTGATCATTGAGGAGATAATGGGATTGATTTTTGAGTTTGCTGAGGGAAACTCTTGTTTCGATTGTCTCAATCGATCTCTGCTTTTCTACTTCCAAAGATGGATGTCACAACTAGGATGGACTACCACCTTATTACGCTTTCAGATGCGATCTACTTAATTGTGGCCAAGGTGTCGGTTAATCTTTTGAAGTGCTTCTGAGAACGATCATTTCTCCACTTCAGAGTGCTTTTTTGCCTAACATGCAGCTCATGGACACTGCGGTTAGATCGTGGTAGATTGGAGGAGGAAAGCTAGGGAAGTCAGTATAAGGTTGATTTCTCGAAAACTTATGATAGTGTTGACCGACGCTTCTTGTGGGTGTCATTGTTTTAGGCTTCCTGGAGCGATGGATTATGTGGATGAAGAGGTGTATTACGACAGCTTCTTGTGCAGTCCTTATAAATGGGCAGCCGAGGGGTCTTTTTTCAACTACAACGGGGTGTCGTCAAGGAATGCCATCTGACAACCTCGTTCATTCTTGCGAAGAATGTTTTTTCGGTTATGAGGATCATGTGGTGTCTGGAGAATTATGTAGCGGTTACAGTAGGGAGGAGATTTTGGTGCCCATTCTTTAGTATGCGGACGACATCATCCTGTTTGCGGAAGGAGGTTTGAGAGTTGCAGAGGTCCATCTCTGGTCCTCGACATCTTTGATGTGGTCTCTGGTTTGAGACTTCACAGTAATAAGTCAGAGTTTGTGCCCCTGAAGGAGGAGGTCAGTCTGTGTGCAAGTAGGTTGAGATCCCCACGTAGGGATCTACCGTTGCGGTACCTTAGTGTGCCTATGGTTGTTGGGAGGATGTGTATGATAGATTGGTTACTAGTGATCGAGAAGATGGAGCATAGGTTAGCGATTTGGAGATTTGTTTGCTTATTTCGTGGTGGCAGGTTGGTGCTATTGAGATCAATTCTGTCTGCAATTTTTATTTTCTTCCTGTCATCTCGACTACTCCATGGGGAGTACGGAGGAGGCTTGAGAACATCATGAGATGGTTTTAATAGATCGTCTACCAAGAGTTTGAACGGGTTGTCGTTGGTAGATTGGAGGACGGTATCTTGCTTAAAGGACGATGGCAGCCTTGGGGTGCATAGCCTTAAGGAGATGAATAAAGCACTACTAGAGCGTCAAAAAAAATGAATAAAGCACTACTCAATAAGTGGATTGCTCTCGTATGGGGGAGTGTGACAGTTTGGTGTGAATTCTGATCCGGAAAATTTACAGATCAGGTTGTTATTTACCGGGCCCCAGGATGTTAGGGTCTACCCCATCGAACTTTTGGAGAGGGATTTATGGCATGGTGCAGGAGATCTGTCTGTTCTTAAGGCTGATACTTGGGGATGTGATGCGGTCGACAGTTCCAGCAAGTTGCAACGCCCAGGATATGTTTTCTTTTATATTATTTTCGGCAAGTTGCAAGGTCAGGATATGTTCCCCCAGTAAGTTGCAACGACCAGCACCGCTATCAGGATATGTTCTCTTATTTAATTTCTAACAAGTTGTAAGTTCAGGGTGTATTTGTTTTTTCAGCAAGTTGTTGAGCCCTGTAAGAGTCAATGCCTATAAGATGGCCTCTATCATGTTTATGAAGGCAGGAAGCGTTATTATATCTCATCTTTCACTCCCTCTCTCTCTTACTTTCATTCTTTCTCTCTCGAACCCGTGCCTTCCCAGCCGACACCGCCATTCCCCAACACCTCCAGCAGGTTCCACTGTCGCCGCTGCCACCCCTGCTTCGCCCAATTCTGCTGCAACACCGTCGACACTGTTGTTGCCCTTCTTTTCGAATCCCATACCTCCAACCCACCCAAATCCACCCCTTGTTGCTACGTCACCACCGTCTATCGTGCCTATGTTCGCCCCGCCTTGCTGCCTGCAACCCCAATTGTGGCATGTCACCATCACAATCCAGACCGAAGCATTGTGCGATCTCATTGGTCGCGGTAACCGTTAGACCATCACCTATATTTTATATACATATTTCCCATTTGTTATGGACGGTTGTATGAACTCGGATTGGTGAAGAAATAGCACGTATTGCCAGCAAACATTAGCACAAGATTTTCAAATCTATTATCTACTTTGGTAAATACTAGTAGGTGATAAGCAACTCCCTATCTTTCGATTTCAGCCTCCTCCTTGCCCGTGATTTTGACTAATGTTGGTCCATCCACTGCATTTTTGGTTCATTCTGTTTGTTTATCCTAGTCAAGATCTTATTTTCACCATTCTCAATAATTTAATTTTCAGAATTTCAATCATTTTGTTGCAGTCTACCGATGAATCTAAATCGTAAATGTTGACATGATTGTATCCCACCGTATCATTTTTATATTTTATATTTTCTTTGGGTATCACATATATAATTAACCAATGGCTCTTCTCCTATATAAGAGAGCCATGGGATCTCTTTTAATATATGAATCATTTTTATCCTAATATGGTATCAAAGCAACGGTCCTAGATCGGGGTTCTCGTACCAAACCCTAACCCTAGCCCCACCCCCCTCTCTCGACGCGCCGCCCTTTGTTGCGCCCCCTCTCCAGCGCCGCCGCTACTGCAGCGGCCTTCTCCTGTTGCCGCGTCGCCGCTATAGCCGCTGCCGGCGGCCGTCAGGCCCTCCTGCGGCCTCTCCTGCATGCCGCTCCACAGCCGAAGGCCCACCTCCGACACGCCCTACCCCTGGCACCATCGTAGGGCCCCTCCCGCTACTGTTGGGGGTTGTGCACGGCCTTTTGTGCAGCACTGAGGTTCGATGCGTAAACAGGGATATAATCTGATTTATCCCTTCTTTGGAGGCCCTAGACCTCCAACAAAGATCTGGGATGAGTGTATAAGTCTACAGATACAACTCATCCCTCCTATGTTGCTGTAGACAAATCTATTCTTGATTTGTTCCCCGCTTGTTCCGTATCTTAGCATATTGAAGCATGTCAGGGAATAAGGGTGACGTGTTCTCCTCTTCCAGTGCCTTCAAGGGCCCGGCACCTATCGTGAAAATGGACAGGACCAACTATGAGTTATGGTCCATGCAGTTTCGTACCCTAATGCAGTGCCACAACAAAGAGCACATTCTGACTGACTCGGAGCCGGCGAACAAGACTGGGCCAATGCATCATGGAAACAAGATGATGCCTATGCTCGTATCTGGCTCTCTGAGACACTTAGCACGGAGATCGCTAATGATATCGTCAATCAGCCAACTGCAAAAGCCATGTGGGATATATTGGCTGCTACCTACGAACAGGCGAAGAATGAAAGCAAGATTCTCCAACTGCAATTCGACATTTTCTCGACCAAGCAGAATGGTCGACCTCTCCACGCCCATTTTTCTCATCTGAGAGGTATGTTTGAGAGACTTCACAGCTTCATGCCGATTACTACAAGCGTGGAACAACAACAGGCGAATCGAAATGCTACTATTACTGAAGTATTCCTATCATCCCTTGACTCAGAGTACGATGCAGCTCGTACTCAACTTCTGACTGGTGAGAGCATACCACCAATGGAGGAGGTCTACAAGCGACTAAGCAGGGTTACTACCACACCTACTCCTACGCCACAGTCGACATCCTCGGCTATGGCTGCTTCTCGTGGACGAGGCAGCACGTCCTAGTTCCGTGGCCGTGGACCTCGTGGTAGAGGTGGAGGACGTCAGCGTGGTCCATGTTCTTATTGTCATCAACCTGGTCACTCAGAGGAGATATGCTTTCACAAGCATGGATATCCGGCGTCTGCACGTCTTACTGAGCAGACTGCCTCTTCACCTGCACCCACTACAGATGCTCGTTTTGATGATCTTGTCTCGAGACTTTGAGAGATGGTGACCACCCTTGTGACTCTGACTGCAGGCCCATCAGATGCAGCGACCACTGCCAGAGCATTGCCCAGTTCCTCAGGTATTTCATATGTGCTTACCAGTAGTAGCAGTTCTGATGTGATCGATTGGATTATGGATTCCAGAGCTTCTCATCACATGAGTGGATATCGGACATAGTTTACCTCGTACAGGTCAATCCCCCCTAGGCAATCTGTGATCATAGCCAATGGAGTTCGGCTACCTATTATTGGCCAGAGGGAGATTGCTTTAGCCCCTTCTATACATCTTCAGAATGTTTTACATGCTCCAGACTTCCAAATGAATCCTTTGTCTATTAGTCAGGTTACAAAAGATCTACACTGTCGTGCCATTTTTTACCCCTCTTCTCTTATGTTTCAGGCAAGGCCCTCGATCAAATTTCGACCGGAATTTCGGTCATTTCGATCTTTTTTGTATTAGGGCCCCTATATCTCGGTCATTTCGGCCATTTCAGTCGAATTTCGATTTTGAATGGATATTGATATTCAATAGAAATTCGACCAAATTTCGCTGAAATTTGAGGTCATGGTTTCAGGACATACTAACTGGCGGGATGATTATTCATGGTCGTGAGCAGAGAGGAATGTATAAGCTTGTCGTTCCATCATGTGTTGGGGTGGCCTCTATTCCCTCTGGATCAGTTTCGCCTTTAATGTGGCATCTTCGCTTTGGCCACATTCCTCTTCAAAAGATGATACTTGTTCTCTCGCAAATATCAACTCGTACTGCTTTGGACTGTGAAGCCTGTCAACTTGGCAAACATCATCGCTCCTCCTTTCCGAGTCGTCCAAGTTGTAGTAGTAGTCGGTCTTTTGAGTTGATTCATTTTGACATTTGGGGTCCGAATCGTGTTCCTGATCATCAGGGGCATTGGTTTTATATTGTAGCTGTAGATGATTATTCTAGACTTTCTTGGATTTTCTTGTTAAAGCATAAGTCTGAAGCAGGTGTTGTAATTAAGACTTTTTTTATTGAGATTAACAACATCCTTTCTGCTAAAATCAAATACATTCGTACTGATAATGCTTTGGAACAAGGTTGCAGAAAGCGGTAGTCGGTACTCGGTCGGCGGGGTCACCTACTAAGGATTAGTCGGCAGTCGGGCGACTAGTCGGAATTAGTCGGTCAATAGTCGGTTTTGAATTTTTAATTATTTTAAATATATAAATCAGTTTTTTATACATATATTCGTATGTATATACATGTATTTGTACATTTTATATGACATCATGATGAAACAAAAGAAGTAATTGACTTTAAATATAACATTAAGCGTATTAGAATATGTTTGCTTTTAAAAAAAGTGAAAAACAAAAAAAATAAAAAAGGTTGTTGTAAAAGTCGGCCGATTAGTCGGCCGACTAGGCCGACTAGTCGGCCCGACTAGTCGGGCGGACCGACTAAGGGCCGACTAGGCCTAGTCGAGTCGGCTACCCCCCCGACTCGACTAGTCGGGCCGACTAGTCGGCCTAGTCGGCCGACTTTTGCAAGCTTGCGTTGGAATTTTCTACTCTACACTTAGCAGAATTTCTCAGATCTCTGGGTATAGTTCGTCAGACTTCATGCAATTATACATCACGGCAAAATGGCGTTGCTGAACGCAAACATCATCACCTCTTAGACATCACGAGGACCTTGTTGATTCGCAGTCGTACACCTCATTCTTTCTAGGGGGATGCGGTTCTAACCGCTTGTTACTCGGTCAATCGCATGCCATCCACTATTCTTGGAGAGAAGAGTCCCTTCTCGATTGCGTTTCCCGAGAAGGAACTATTCACGCTTACACCGCGTGTCTTTGGATCGGTGGCTTTTGTCCATGACTTCACTCCTGACCGTGACAAGCTCTCACCTAGAGCTGTCAAATGTATCTTCGTTGGTTATTCTCGTACCGAAAAAGGGTATAGATGTTTTGATCCTGTTGGGAGAAAATACTATGTGAGCGTTGATGTTACATTTTTTGAGTCTATTATGTATTACTCTCCTACAGGTGACAGATTGTCTAATACTGGTTCTAGAGAGGATGTTGTAGTACCTCCACCTCCATCTTCTCCATCTCATACTCCATGTGACGTTCCTCAATCTTCATCACCTCCACCACCACCCCCAACGCCACCTCCACCTCCTACCACAGAATCTACATTCTTACCCTATGTTTATACTCGCAAATCTTCTACTCGCCCCTCTGCTCATGCGTCGTCGACATCATCCACCATGCCTCAGGTATGTCAAGAACATATTATTTCTACTAATGGCACTGGAGATTTGAATAATGTACAGGAAGAGCTGATTCCAGAGGACAATGTGGCTGATGACCTGGAGATATCGATTGCCCTACGGAAACCTTGTCGCCAATGTGCCACATACCCAATGGTTGCACATGTTTCATTGGATCATCTGTCAGAAGATTACAAGAAGTTTATAGAGGGACTATCTGTTGTTACTATCACGTGGACGTATCAGGAGGCGCTTCAGGACAGTAGGTGACGACTTGTAATGGAAGAAGAGATGGCAGCTCTGCGATCACGTAGCACATGGAGCATTGTCTCTGCTCCATCAGGTGCCTATGTTGTGAGCTGCAAATGGATATTCACGGTCAAGCAAAGGGTCGATGGCAGTGTCGACCGATTCAAAGCAAGGCTTCTGGCTCGGGGGTTCACCCAAACCTATGGGGTGGATTATCAGGACACCTCTCCATTAGCAAGACATTCGACACTACGCATTCTTCTATCTGTTGCCGTTTCATGGGACTGGCCTCTATACCAGCTTGATGTGAAGAATGCCTTTCTCTATGGGGATCTACAGGAGGAAGTATATATGCAACAGCCACCAGGATTTGCTACTGAGGGGGTCTCAGAAGGTGTGCAGACTTCATAAGGCGATTTATGGCCTGAAGCAGAGTCCGAGAGCTTCGTATCAAAAGCTATCGGAGTTGATAGAGCAGAAGGGGTTTGTGCGGTCTACTGCGGACCACTCATTGTTTGTACAGAGGACACATCGAGGTATTGTGGCTATTCTTGTTTATGTGAATGATATTGCCATTACAGGAGATGATGAGCAGGGTATTCTTACTGTCAAGGAGTTCCTTGGTCAGCAGTTTGTGACTAAGGACCTTGGCAATCTTCGTTACTTTCTCGGGTTGGAGTTCGCCATAACCAGCGTGGACTTGTAATGACTCAGAGGAAATTTATTATGGACCTTCTCTCTGAGACAGGTATGACAGGGTGCAAACCTGCCACTACTCCTATGAATGCAAGCATGAGATTGTGTGATGAAGATACTGAAGAGATTAACAGGAGAAGATACAAAGAGCTTGTTCGGAAGCACCTATATGCCACCATTACCATGCCGGACATTGCTTTTGAAGTTAGCAAAGTCAGTCAGTTCATGGAGCAGCCCAGGAAGGTGCATATGGATGATGTCCATATGATCTTGAGGTATTTGAAGACTTCACCTGGCTCAGGCCTTATATTCAGTAGGGATACACATCACTTGAGGTGACAGGATGTGCAGATGCAGATTATGCCGGTTGTCCCAGGGACAGAAAGTCCACTTCTGGTTTTGCTATTTTTATAGGCAGATCACTTGTTTCATGGAAAAGCAAGAAGCAGACAGTGGTGGCCAGAACTAGTGTTGAATCTAAATACAGGGCCATGGCTCAAGGATGTGCAAAGATGATTTTTTTTGAGTAAAAGAAGGGGGTGCCCTCCCGAGGCAGGAATCACCACACCAAAACATTCATTAATAAAGCAAAGCGTACATCAGTTTGAAACCCAGAAATTGTACAAAGCATTGCAATGGGCTACAACATTCTCAGAGTAAAATCGCTGCCCCTTGAAGATTCTGTCATTCCTACCCAACCAAATAGCCCACGGTGCGGCAAAAGGCTTGGAGACATCATCAGTAGACCCATGGCTGACCCGACGAATCGACCGCCAGAACCGATCCGAATCAAAGGCCTAGACCCACATGAGCCCCAATGACTCCCAAACCTCTACGGAAGACCTGCAACCAAAGAAGATGTGGTTCACATCCTCCAACTCGTCCTCGCATCTGTCACACCTTAGATCCGTCCCACCCAGCAGTCTTCCTCTTCTCACCTTGTCACATATACGACCTCTCCTCATACACCAAAGGAAAACCTTAACCCGCGTAGGAACCTTAGCTGCCCAAATCGTCTTCACGTCAGCACACAGCTCTTCATCACGCTCCACCAAAGCCGCAATAATCTTCCGATAGGCCGCCTTCACCGAGAACCTACCACCAACCCACTCAAAATGGTCTGGGTTCCCCGACAGCTCCCCGACAAGGGGAATTCAGACAACATCCTCAAAAACTCCTCCAACCTCTGATCCGATAGATCCGCAAGGAACCTCGGCGCCCACGCCCCGGCTTCGACTACCTCTGCCACCCGCGCTCCCCTATCAGCGGCCAACGCCATCAACCGAAAGTAGCGGGAGGCCAGGGCCCCATCCCCCGTCCAGTCATCCAACCAAAACCAGAACCGGAGCCCATCCCCCAAAACCGACCAAAGAAGCGGCCAAAGCATCGGAAGCACAGCACGGATCCCACTCCAAAGGGAAGACTCATAACGCTTCCTATCTGCCACTAACTCCCCAGTAACACCATAAATCTTTCTCAGCAGCTGCAAGACCGGCGACTCGGACGAACCCCAAATGCGCACCACCCACTTGGCCAACAGAGCTTTGAAATCAACCTTACTGTTGAGGTTTATCTTCCTATGAAGTTGTTATGTGATAATCAAGCAGCTTTATTTATTGCCAATAACCCTGCATTTCATGAGCGGACAAAACATATCGAGGTGGATTGTCATTACACTAGAGACATGATCCAGAAAGGTCTTATATCCACCTCTCATGTTTCCACAGGAGATCAGACTGCAGACATCTTCACGAAGGCCCTGGCTAGAGGTCCATTTCAGAGGTGTTGTTCCAAGCTGAGCATGATTGATATTTATGCTCTAGCTGAAGGGGAGTGTTGAGATGATTGTATCTCACCGTATCATTTTTATATTTTATGTTTTCTTTGGGTATTACTTATGTAATTAACCCATGGCTCTTCTCCTATATAAGAGAGCCATGGGATCTCTTTTAATATATGAATCATTTTTACCCTAACAATAAAGAATTATCGTTCTTGGATAGTTTGATATTATAGTTTGAAGACTCGTCATTCTTGCACATAGTTGCATAAATTTCATCGTCCTTGCACGTAGTTGCATCAATTTGGTATCAGAGCCCACCGATCTGTTTTGTTTCATCATATTGCATAGCATCCAAAAAACTACCAATATATATATATAACAAAACATCAAAGAAAAAACATGATCGAAAAACCGAGTGCCTCCACGACTAACAACACCACGCAAACCCAACCCACATTAAAGTCATTGTCCACTCAGATGGAGCAAATGTTCAAATACTTCACCGGACAAATCGCCACCTTGGATGGTCGTATGTTGAAGAGAGATCACAATGATGAAACGACGACCAAGAGTCGGGGCAAGGGTCGGAGACAACACTCACGTAGTTATACATCCCGAGACTAGTTCTTCTACATCGGATGGACACCTTAGCGACTGTCACTCACGAGGAAGCGAAGAAGAAGAAGAAGAAGAATAGGTGGACGATGATGCCCCTTTCATTCCCAAGAACCCATAACCTCACAACCCAGGGTATATGTCACAATATCATGGTGGCTATCAACCCCCACCCCGACATGGTCTTAGGCAAGATGACGGGATGGATCAAGGCATCCGCCTCAATGTTCCAGAGTTTGATCGAGAACGAGACCCTGATGCTTTTGTACATTGGATCCAAAGGGTCGAAAAATTCTTCGTGTGGAAGGATATGACAAGCGAGCGAAGAGTTCAATTCGTCACGATCAAACTAAAAGGACATGACTTATTACGGTGGGATCATCTGCAATCGGAACGCAAACAGAAAGGAAAGAGCAAGATCTGCAATTGGAGCAAGATGAAAGCCAAACTGAAAACAAAGTTCGTGCATGAAGATTATAAGCGAAACATGTATGCACGACTACAAACTTGGAGACAAGGTGTCATGACCGTAAAGGAGAGGATCGAAGGATTCCAGACTCTCTCATGCATCGAGACCGATTCCATGAGACTCCAGCCTAAGAAGTCACCCGCTACATGCAAGGACTTCGTCAAGCTATTCAAGACGAATTCTACCTCCATAATTGTCAAAATGTTGATGAAGCTTTTAAGCAAGCTGAGCGAGCCGAAGCCAAGTTCGCCAAAACACAGACAAAAAATGCCTTTCCCAATGAACACCACCCCACGGACTAGTGTCCCTATGACGACCTCAAATCCAATGAATCCCTAATCAATTGTTGCCAGTATATCCCAAACTAAACCATCAATTGTTACTGGAAACTCTGGACCAAGCACTTTCGGAAGTCGACCTGTGGTGGGACCAGATACTTGTTTCAGATGCTATCAAAAGGGACGTCGAGCAGCCGAATGCCTAAACCCTAGGGCGTTTGTCACTCATCTATGCACAACTGAGGACCTTGATGCTCCTGCTCCGGATGATCAGGAAGCCTTTGAAGAGGAGCATGTTGAATTAGCAGCAGTCACCTCCAGAGTAGATGAGTACGAACTTCTTGGAGTTAATGGAGACATATCCGGGCCTTTCCTATTGATAGAACATGATGGTTTTATCACTCCCGACAGTGCACCGACGAGCAATATACTTGCCCCCACAGTCAATAACGCTGACAGCTAGCTGTGACGCAACATATTCAGAACCACATGCACCTTTGGAGGACATCGTTGCTCGTTGATTATTGACGGAGATAGCGTGGAGAAATTTATGTCCCAAGAAATGGTAGATAAATTGGAATTGCCAACTCAAGACCTCGAGAAACCTTACAGTGTGGCATGGTTTCAAGGTGGCACCCAACTTCCGATCCATCGGCAGTGCCTTGTTAGCTTCTCGATTGGCCCATCATATAAGGATGAAGTCTAGTGCCATGTAGCTCCTATGGATGCATGTCATGTGCTACTAGGGAGGCTCTGGCAATTTGATAGGGATATTAAGGACAACGAAAAATAGAACATGTATTCATTTCTTGTGAACAAGGTATGTGTGACCCTCAGGCTGCAACGTGAGGCTCTTAGTTCTCGACAAGTGGCTTCTCTTCGACCTGTGGCCACTCAGTCTTCTAAAACTACTCCATCGGTCAAAGCCTTCGACCCTTGCCCCCTTATTGTTAATGGAAGCTCAAATGTTCCAAGAGGAAGTACAGGAGAGTTCTGCTATTTACTCATTGGTGGGACGTGAAGTGGACGAACAAGAGGCGACCGTAATCGAAGTTCCACCTGAGATACGACCACTCATTCAGGAATTTACGGACATCATGCCCGAAGAATCACCTGAGGGCTTACCCCCATTGCATGACATTCAACACCACATTGATCTAGTCCATGGAGCAAGTTTAGCACATTTACCCCATTATCGGATGAGCCCGAGCGAACACGAAGAGATGAACAAGTAGGTCATCGATCTCCTGCAACGTGGATATGTTTGTGAGAGCATGAGTCATATGGTTGTTCCTGCTCTACTTACTCCCAAGAATGATAGCACATGGAGGATGTGTGTGGATAGCCGTGCTATCAACAAGATAGCTGTCAAGTATCGCTTTCCGATTCCACGTCTTGATTATATGCTTGGCATGCTATCGGGTGCCAAATTGGTTTCCAAGATAGATCTTTGGAGTGGGTACCATCATATTCGCATTTGACCTGGAGATGAGTGGAAGAGAGCTTCCAAGACCAAGGATGGTCTTTATGAATGGACAGTCATGCCTTTCGGCATGTCTAATGCCCCAAGCACTTTCATACGTACCATGAATCATGTATTGTGATTTTGTAGTTGAGTACTTTGATGACATCTTGATCTATAACTTGACTAAGGATGACCACTTAACACACTTGCAGCAAGTCTTGGAAACTTGAAGAGCCCAACAATTGTTTGTCCACATCAAGAAATGCTCCTTCATGACTGACACGGTTCTCTTCCTAGGATACATTATCTCTGCTGACGAACTCAAAAGTTGACCCCTCCAAGGTTCAAGCCCTTCAGAACTGGCCAGTGCCACGAACCCTCACCGAAATTTGCAGCTTCCTAGCGTTGGCTTCGTTCTATAGACGATTCATCCGAAATTTTAGCACTTGTGTTATTCCTTTGATAGATTGCAATCGTAAAGGTGCACCCACCTGGACCCCCGAAGCAAAAGCAAGCTTTCATAGGCTGAAACATCAGTTGACCAATACCACCGTTTTGGTGCTTCTTGATTTCTCCAAGATTTTTGTGGATGATTGTGATGCCTCACATGTCGGAATTGGTGTCGTCCCGAGTCGGAAAGATGTTTTGTGACATTTTTCAGTGAGAAGTTGAACGAGGCTCGATCACGATATTCCACATATGATATTGAATTCTACGTTGTGGTGCAAGCTCTCAAACATTGGAGGCATTATCTGATCCAGCGAGAATTTGTCCTTAATTCTGATCATGAGGCTTTGAGGTATTAGAACTCCCAAAAGACCCTTAACGAGCATCATGCAAAGTGGGTTAGTTTCCTCCAAGAATACACCCTTCACCTTAAGCACAAGGTCGGGACCTTGAATCATATGGCAGATGTGTTGAGTGAGCCGACACACACGTGTCTTAGCCACAATGACCCTAAGCACAATAGAATTTGATGCTATCAAAGATCTTTATTCCACTGATCCTGACTTCGGACCTATTATGCTGAGTGTGTTGACACTGGACAAGATTCGCCAGCCAATTATATCCTTCAGGAGGGATTTTTGTTCAAGGCACACCAATTGTGCACTCCTGACACCTCACTTTACGAGAACCTCAATTCAAAATTGCACAACGACGGATTAGCTGGACATTTTGGACGAGACAAGACTGTGGCCCTCGTCCCCAAGAGATTTTATTGGCCACAATTGCGGAAAGACGTTACAAGATTTATGCAAAATAGCCCGAGACTCCCGATCTCGATGCGACCTTGGGAAGACATCACCATGGATTACATGTAGGGTTTGCCTCTCACGATTCGAAAAGTGGACTATACTTTGTGGTGGTGGACAGGTTTTCTAAAATGGCACATTTCATCGCATGTAAAAAACTTCAGATGACTCTCATATCGCTGATTTGTTTTTTCATGATGTTGTTCGATTGCATGGTGTTCCTCGATCTTTTACAACTAATCGTGATACTAGATTTTTGAATCATTTTTGGGTCACGCTTTAGTCTCATCTCCGTACATGTTTGCAATACAACACTGCTTATCATCCACAAATAGATGGACAAACCAAAGTAGTTAATAGATCTCTAGGGAATTTATCACGATGTCTCGCAGGGGACTCTCAGTCTTAATGGGATCTAATTCTTCCCCAAGCTGAATTTGTGTATAACAAGTTCCAACAATAAATCCAACGGTAAATCACCATTCGAGTAGACCTTACCCCCACAACAATGTGTGGGAGGACTAGTGCAGCTGTTGAAGACATGGTTGAACACCTACCCCACATCCATATATAAATCCGAGCCAAATTCCAAGCCATAACCCAACAGTTCCAAGACCGAGCCAACCTACACAGCAGAGAGAGTGAGTTTAGAGTTGGAGATTTGGTGATGGTCTACATAAAAAGAGAGAGATTCCCTTTGAGTGTCTACCAAAAATTGTGTGCTCGAAAGATGGGCCCATTCAAAATTCTCAAGAGAATTGGGCAGGATCCCCATCTCCTGGATCTACCACTAGATGTCCAGACATCACCGGTCTTCAATGTTTCAGATCTCTTCCTATATCATGGAGATGACCAGCTCGATGGGACCATGCTAGTCGATTATGTTGATTATCCACACCAGCTGTCAGTTGTAACTGATGCCAATCAAATAGATGATATTGCCAATGTGCGAGATACGACAACTAGACGAGGTCTTTTGTGACGCTATCTGGTCAAATGGAAGGACCGATCGCTAACAGATTGTACATGGATTGATGAAGAAGAGCTTCGACAACTCTGCCCGGATCTACTTCAGAGTTATTACGATGCCATCTACTTTAATTACAACAAAATAAAGAAGGAAAAATAATGGTGAATTTACAAGTGAATACAACACACTATGTATATATATATATATATATTTTGTCTTGTTAATAAGAGATATTTACAACAGAAAAATACAATAAAATAATATAAATAAAATACAACACAAACATGATTTTTTTGTATTTTTAAAAATTAAGAAAGGTAAGATAAAAAATGAACAAAGAATGAATATATACATGGTATACAATGTACATCTAGGTCCCAAAACCCAACTTTAGCAAATGAGCTCCGATTTTAATGAAACAACTTCTGTTGGATAGATAATTTTCTAACTTGAGCTTTAAAAGTGAGTTTGGTGAATTTGGAGTTCATACGGAGCGGGAATTTAGCTTGGAAGTTGGACTTTACGGCTTTTTTCTCTTTGGGATCTAGGAGTATTTATTTGAGGTAAAATTTATTTTGTATTTTTGTAATTTTATATACATTTTTATAAACAAGTTAGAGAAAGAATTAGGCAAAAAGGAGTTGAAATGAAATTATTAAAAATCCATGAAGTTTTGAGCTATTTACAAGTATAAAACTCCTTTATTTTTGCGGCTTTTTATGTGTAATTTATTTCATACAATCTAATATACAATAATTAGTGTATTTTATTTATAAGAGTCATTTTGTTAATTTATTGATTTTATGGATATTTATTAGGGAATTTTACTTGGGGATTTTGCTAAATTCAAGATATTAAGATGATGAATCGTGTATTCATCACCCCCCTATACTTAAACTTTGCTAATCCTCGAGCAAATAAAGAATGAATAAGTTGGGTTAATCCCTGACTGTGCATGTGAATACAAGACTTGATCCGTTCAAGAACTCTCGGTTTTAGATATCCTAAAATTCTAAGCTGAATCGAGCTCTAGTCAAAAGGTACCCAATTCCCCTAATCATCAGACTCTCTTTAGATACATATATATAAGGGATATGACTTTAAGTGTTGACCGCAGTTACAAGAGTGGAGTCGCAACGTCACCCAAGGTTCCAGTCCAAGGGACTCTCCTATGGACCCGATCCTCAACACTAGGGAATAAATCATTTCTTGCATCCAATCCACCGTCCCTTTAGCTGTCAGACTTGAAAGTGTAGATGGAAGGCCAGTTGATGGAGGGCATAGGATTGTGTCATTTCTTCTCTCCCTCTCATTGGAACAAAGATCCTCTCAAGTGCCTTATTACGCAACGCATTTTTTTTGTGTTGATCAGTGCGTCCGTCAAGAGAAGTTGGAGCCGTCTGCACTTGTTTTCCTGAGAGTACACCGGGGTGTGCCTTTTTTGAGTACCTATCGTACCTTCTACACCCAGACTTGTAGCATTTACGATGCAGAGCCCTTTTTTGGTGCAAGCCCGACTCCTGGTCCTAATAGCGGTGGTCCAAGTGGACACTTTGAAATGGTTGGGAGCGCTCGCCTTTGGTGGAAGCTCTTTTGATGATTGACTTTGTGGAATGAGAGCTTTTCTTTGACATTTCATTGCTTGGTAGTATTTTTGGCTAGCTCCACTGCTTTTACCAAGAGTTGGCGCACACTGATCAACATTTTTTTATTTTATCACACCCTAGCACATAGGTAAATGTCAAGAGATAGTACAAGAACCATGTTCTCATACTGGCTAAAGATGCTGACACTCAGGTTTCATGAAGCCTTCATTGATTTTATCCCATCCTCGAGCATCATTAAATCAAGTCCAACCTCAAATCCCTCATCCCAGTTCCTCAAGTGAAATTACAACTCATCTCATCATAACTGCGGTCGTGTTCGTGAGGTGTTGATCATATTCTTAAGGTAGAGACTAAGCATGCAATATAGCACACAAATCTTTCAAACTAGGGAAATGTGAATAATTAAGTCAAGGACCCTAATGACTAAGGCTGGTTAACTCAAAATCTCAAGACCTCATAAACCAAGTGTTCTTGAACATCACTAGTCTTGTGTGAAAGTGAATTGTGTCAGGGATTAAACCAACTTATTAGTTAGTTTTTTTTAGTTTTTTTATTTTTTAGTTTTTTTTTATGAATGTTTTTTGTTGTTTTTTTTAAGTTTTAGAAAAAGTTTTTTTTAAAAGAAAAGTTTTTTTTCAAAAAGGTTTTTTTTTGTTTTTTTTTTGACAAACAAAGGCAAAGATTTTTTTTTTTTTTGAAAAAGATAGGTAAATAAGAAAAGACTTTTTTTTTGAAAAAGTTTTGTTTTGTTTGTAATTTTTTTTAACCCACCCCATAATTATTGTATAATATATACAAAAATACGTGAAAGTACGAGGTATGAGTAAAGTATATATGTAATATATACACGCCTATTATACAAAAATACGTGAAAGTACGAGGTATGGGTAAAGTATATATGTAATATATACACGCCCCCCTATACTTAGTTTGTGCTATGTCCTCATGGCACTAGGTGACAAAAAGACATAGCTCGTACTAAGCGTAGGAAAGCTAAAATAATAGAAAGTATAGAAGTCGATCCGCCCCCCCAATACTTAGGTTCTGGACAGCCTAAGTGTAGAAGAAGAGCAAAAATGGGGCGGACGAGGTCAAGAGGAGAAATGATGAGTAAATACACATGGCGGGCATCGGTCCCCCCTATACTTAGGCTTTGGTCAGCCTAAGTATAGGACAAGAGTAAGTGTGAGAACCGACATGATCTTGAGAATATACAAAGAAGGGAGAATATGTACAAGAGTGATGGAATCTTCTAAGATGTTGAATCTTGATGCTGCATCTTCATGAAGAGTAATAAGATGTATCTGCTCTGTGCTCACTCTGTATGAAGTTGATGACCTCGACTTGGACTAACTGCTCTTTGGAATCAACAAAATGCTTCAACAGTTGTCCATTCACCACATGAGATTGTGCACCATCTGTGAGATCAGCTATCTCTACACTTCCATTCTCGTGCACTTTCTTAACCACAAAGGGACCCGTCCATTTAGATTTGAGCTTCCCATGGAACATCTTCAACCTGGCATTGAACAACCATACCTTTTGTCCAGGGACAAAGTCTTTGCACCTAATGTGCTGATCATGCCATCTCTTTACTTTGTCCTTATAAATCAAATTGTTGTCATATGCCCTGTTTCGGATTTCCACGAGCTCGTTCAAGTTCAAGTCTCGGCAAAGCTTCCCTAGGTGACAACTCCAATTAATCTTCTTAATTGCCTATTCAGATTTATGAATCAATTCTGCGGGCAAATGGCATGGCTTGCCATAGATCATTCTAAATGGTGAAGTACCCAATGGTGTCTTGTAGGCTGTCCTATAGGCCCACAGAACTTGGTCCAGGAGCTGAGACCAGTTCTTCCTATCGGGACGAACCAATTTCTGCAAAATACTCTTCACCTCTCTGTTCGAAACCTATGCCATGCCGTTGGACTGTGGGTGATAAGGACTAGTAACTCTATGCTCAAATCCATAGTCCTTAGCTAAAGATCTCATATCTCGATTCACAAAGTGGCTACCCCCATCAGATATCAAAACTTTTGGCACCCAGAACCTAGCAATAATATGATCTCTCACAAACTTACAAACAGTCTTGCTGTCTGCGGTTCGGGTTGGGATAGCCTCCACCCACCTGGATAAATAATCAACCGCCAACAATATGTACTCATGTCCTTGGCTGTTGGGAAAGGGACCCATAAAATCTATGCCCCATGCGTCAAAAACATCACAAATAATCATCGGTTGCATGGGCATCTCATCTCTCTGTCCAACTGTCCCTCCCATCCTTTGACAGATTGGGCACGACCGTACAAAATCAATGGCATCTCTAAACAAGGTCGGCCAATATAATCCACATTGAAGTACTTTGTGAGCGGTTCTCTTTCCCGAATGGTGTCCTCCAGCCTCAAGTGAATGACAATATGTGAGGACACTCTGGTATTCCTCCTGAGGAATACACCTTCTCCAAACACAATCCGGTCCTTCGAAGAAAAGGAAAGGATCGTCCCAGTGGTATCTCCTCGAATCCGACTTCAGTCGATCAATGCTGCTCCTAGTCCAACCATGGGGAACCTGCTTGGAGACAAGATAGTTCACCATGTTGGCATACCACGGGAGGGAGTCAATAACACAAATTGACTCATCTGGGAAGGTCTCTCTAATCCGCTCATTATCAGGAGAATCCTTAAGTTCAATCCGAGAAAGGTGATCAGCCACAACATTCTTCACTCCAGGTTTATCTTTTATCTCCAAATCAAATTCCTGGAGGAGTAAAATCCACTAAGAAGACGCGCCTTCGCATCCTTCTTTTCCATTAAGTATCGAATGGCTGTGTGATCAGTATAAATTGTCACCTTAGAGCCCAAAATATATGATCTGAACTTCTCGAGGGCCCATACTACCGCGAGCATTTCCTTTTCAGTCACTGTATAATTTTTCTGTGTAGGATCTAAAACTTTGCTCGCATAGTGAATCGCAAACGGAATCCCCTATCGCCGTTGTCCTAACACAGCTCCTATAGCGAAATCTGAAGCGTCAGTCATGATCTCAAAGGGGAGAGACCAGTCAGGAGCTTGTAGGATAGGCGAAGCACAAATCTTCCTCTTCAAGAGCTCAAAGGCCTCCAGACACCTGTGATCTACAATGAACTCTATGTCTTTCCCTAAGAGCTCAGTCAGTGGGCGGGCGATCTTTGAAAAATCTTGAATGAATCTCCTATAGAATCCAACATGCCCTAAGAATGACCGCACTGACTTCACGTTGGTAGGTGGATCGAGTTTCTTGATCACCTCCACCTTGGCAGGGTCAACCTCCATTCCCCTTTTGGAGATGACATGCCCCAACACGATACCCTCTGTCACCATAAAGTAACTCTTCTCCCAGGAGAGTACCAGATTCACCTCTCTACACCTCGTGAGAACTCGGTCCAAGTGCGCTAAACATGTATCAAAAGAATCACCATGGACCGAGAAGTCATCCATGAACACTTCCAGGAAATCTCCCACCATCTCGGCAAATATGGCTATCATGCACCGCTGAAATGTGCCCGGGGCATTGCAGAGCCTGAATGGCATGCGCCTGAAAGCATAAGTGCCGAATGGACATGTGAATGTGGTCTTTTCCTGGTCCTCAGGGGCAATGGCCACCTGGTTGTAGCCTGAGTACCCGTCAAGAAAACAGAAGAACTCTTTCCCTGCAAGTCTCTCCAAGATCTGATCAATAAAAGGTAAGGGAAAGTGATCTTTCTTGGTCGCAGCATTCAGGCGCCTGTAGTCGACACAGACGCGCCACGACGTAGGTACTCGTGTCGCGATCTCTACCCCCTCCTCGTTGGTGACCATCTGAATTCCCGATTTCTTCGGGACAACATGAAGTGGGGCCACCCACTTGGAGTCAGAAATAGGGTATATGAACCCTGCCTTGCACCATTTCTCAATTTCATTCTTCACTACTTCCCGTAGATTGGGGTTAAGTCTCCTCTGAAACTCACGGGAAGGTCTCATGTTATCCTCAGTAAAAATGTGGTGCGAGCAGAGAGCGGGGTTGATGCCCACGAGATCCGACACTGTCCAGCCCATTGCTTTGCGGTTCCTCTCTAAGACTTCTAACAACCTAGACTCCTGCTCTAAAGACAAGTCTGAGCTAATGATGACAGGATATCTCTCTTTGGGTCCCGCAAGAAAGGCGTACTTGAGTGTAGGAGGTAGTGATTTCAGTTCTGGCAATGTGGTATCATCAAGCAGATCTGGCTGAACTGAATTTGAATCTGGTTCCGTGCTACATGAAGGTGGGCTAAGCTGAGTAGTACTCGCCACCAAATCAGAAGTATCGGGAGTCGGATCGTCAAAAGTATCCAAACAATCGGCAAAAGCCACGTCCGACTCGTCATCTATGTCCCATGATTGTTCCGAAGAGGATGGAACTGACAGATCCGGATGGATCTCTAAGTCATCATGAGAATAGGTTGATGCATCTCTAGCAAGATCAGACAACACCTGGCAAACTGTATCATGCACTATATCCTCTCCAGATGAAAGGGTCTCGCTCTGTCCTGAAGGAATCTGTCCCCAAATCCCAACTGTGCTAATCATACTGCAATCTGCCTCTGAAGATGAGTACTCTGTACTACTCTCTGAATCAGGTCGCTAACACTTGGTTTGCTTCATCTCAAGGTTCACTTCTCCGCCTGGAGAACGGAACTTCATCATTCCCGTACCATAATCGAAAGCTGCGCCTGCGGTCCTAAGGAAAGGTCGCCCGAGAATGATCTGAGATTCTCTCCAATGATTGGGGGTCTCCATGTCCAAGACTGTGAAGTCCACCTGATAGTTCTGCCCCTCAATCGAGATAACGACGTTCTTCACTTCTCCCTTAGGTCTCTTCATTGAACGATCTGCGAATTGGAGTAAAGCTCTAGATTTGCGAAGTGGTCCCAACTCCAATTTCTGATATAAGGCTAAGGGAAGTAAGTTGATCGAAGAATCGTTATCTAAGAGTGTGCGTGCAAACGCAATGTCGTCAATACGACTCTCCACATAGTGAGCACCCATGTCTCTCTTTTTCTTTGGCAAAGTCTGATTCTTGAGACAATAGGTTGTGGCTACTGATAAGACATGTGTCTTTATATTTCGGTTGTCTTTCTTCCTGCTAACCCTTCTAGGTGTGCATCTCACCTTAAGGTATTTTTGGAAGGCAGGATGGTTAGCCACATATTCATCAAATGGCACCTTCACTGTGATGTTTTCTTTACAAAACCGTGCCATATCGGGGTCATCTTTCTGAATCTTTTTTATGCGCTTTCCTGCCGTAAGAGCACGGGGGAAAGGGATTGAAGCTAAGGAAACAGAGGATGAAGAATCTGAATCATGAACTGAAAGATCATTCTTTGCATTAACGGAAACAGAGTTCTTCATACATGAATCTTTGTGATGCAACATGGACTCAAAATCTAAACTATCTACTACAGGTTGTGGAATAGAAGCTGAAGTGGTATCCGCCACAACCGGAGATGCAAGGTCCTCCGTAGACTCAGAAGAATATCCATGCTGACGATGCTGCGTACGTGCTCTCCTCCTCCTCTCGGCTCCCTGAGTAGAAATCCTCGAATGGTGCTGATGGGGCTCTGAAATATGATGCCTCTCTTCCTCGTCCTCTGAAGACTCCTCAGGTAGAGCTCCAGAGATGCCCCTCCTCGTGTCCCTCGCCCGGTCAGGTACGACCACGGTCCTTCCGCTCCTGAGTGACATGTGGTTAGCCTCGTCACACGAAAGAATCTCATGTTCAGATTTAGGAGATGCTGAATAGTATACCTGACCAAAGTGCTGCTGAGAACTAGAACGGTTCAGGCTATTGGGGTTAGCCTGAACTTGGGCTGGGATCGAGGTAGAGGGTGCAGTCTGCTCGTCTCGCCATCTGGACAGGCGGTTGACATCCACCCGTAAGTCCTGAACCTCGTTCCTGTAGGAACGTAGCTCGTCGAGTATCTGCTGCTGAATATCCATGGGACTAGACGATGAAGGAAGTGGATAAGACTGGGAAGAAGAACGGGAAGACTGGCCCTGCTGGCCAGTGTACTGCCTCTGCTGCTGCTGCTGGGGTTGCGGGCCCTGCTGGCCCGTCTGGTAATCGCCCTGTCGGCCATACTGCTGGTACTGCTGCCTCTGCTGCTGGGGTGGATGGAATCCAGGGCTCTGCTGTGAAGGAGGTGGTGCGGAGGTGAATGCGGTGTTGTGAAAGGTCGGGGGACGCTGATAGGTCTGTCGGTCTCCCGTACTTCCCTGCCTGGCAGGGTCCTGAGTATACCATATCCCATTCACCTCCCAAACTGGTGGAGGCTCCTCATGGACTGTCTCTGCTACTGGAGGTGGTTGCTGGAAAGAGTGGGTGTAGGATTGGTCCTGCTCCCACGGCTGGGGTTGCCCTGACACCAACTGCTCCTGAACATGGTGAACTCGGTATACGGGAGCAGAGGGTGCAGTCACGGCGGGTATCCTTATCTTAGATACCTTCTCAGTCAACTCTTCCATCTGTTTTGGAAGTTTGGAGACGCTCCGGTCTAACTCATCAATCCTCCTGTCGATCTTCTCGACTACAGTAAGCTTGTCAGCAAGAAGTCCCATGCTAGGGATCACGTCTTGAGAGAGATCGACTACAGCTGTTTTTCCCCCTCCAAGTGAGAGTGAACTGGGGGATGGTGTATAGGCCCTACTGGCCATCTGTGAGCGGCTAGTTTCAGCCATCTGCTCGAATACCCTCCAGACGGTATCCGCTCCTCGTGATGTATAGCTGCCTCCACAGGCAGCGCTCACTAAACCCTGCATCTCAGGGTTGAGACCAGTGAAGAAGGATTGGACCAAGATGTTGTCATCTAGTCTATGACAAGGACACTTTTGCAGGATATCCTTGAATCTTTCCCAAGCATTACAGAAGACTTCATTGGGTAATTGGGAAAAACTCGTAATTCGCGTCCTCATCATGTTAGTTCTACTCAATGGGTAGAACTTCTTTAGGAATAGGTCCTTGAACTGGGCATAAGTGGTGACGATGATTCCAAGATTCTTCACCCAGTAATCGGCTTTGCCACCCAAGGCAAATGGAAGGGCTTTGAGCCTAATATAATCCTGGCTAACATTGTTATGTTTGAGGTTAGCACAGATGAGCTCAAAGTCCCTTAGGAATGCATATGGTTCCTCAGAAGCATTCCCATCGAAGTGTGTCAACAGGTTCAGAAAATGCGGCTTCAATTCAAAATCAACCTCGGGTTCGGCCGGACTCAAGTAGTTATGAATTTGATATTGTCCAGAGTTATAAGCCGCATCCATTGGTAGTTGGACCCCAACATTTAACTGTCCTAACTGAGCTCTCAGTAATGCTTGTTGCTGCTCAGATGCAGCCAATCGGGCCAGTATACTTCTCATCGGGTCTTCATGGTTCTCTTCTTCCTCTTCTTTCTTCTTTGGAGGCATTTTACTCGTGTCTTCTATATGGCCTGAATCAGCAATGTGTTCTTTATTAGAAGAGGATTTATGAATCAAGATATTCTCATCGAGGCGAAGGTCTTCCTCGGTGAGGTGGGAAGAGAGAAAGGGAATGGTTTGAGAGTAACCATCCCGAGAGTGGGTGATCCTGGGCTCAAGAGGGTCATGAGTCCAGGTTGGTCCAAGTTGCGCTTGGACCTTTGAAGACATACTTTTTGAAGGGTTCAACGAGAGATTCGCAAAGTCCGAATAAATATCCCCCCAATCAGTCATCTTCGATGTCAAAAGAACCGATTAGATCACGATAGTCAATGAGGCGCTAATTCTACGGTGCACGTAAATGTGTGGAGTGAACTCACACAATACAAACGCAATTCAAACCCTCAATTTCACCAACTCAACACGTGATGGCCGTAAGAGTTCGGCCGAATTATCTGGTCAATTTTAGTTGGTGAGAATACAATCTTGGAAAGATTAACGAGCTGTTAGGTGCCCGTATTTTCCTACAGACTGGCCCGGTTCTTACGACTAGTTTGACCTACTTTCAGCCAGTATAGGAGTAAGTACGGACCGTATAAATACGGCTACCCGTTCCTTGAGGACTAATGCGTCCTCTAAACCTCCCACTCTGCTAAGGAAGTCCGGACCGTTTACCGGCTACCCGTAAATCCTCACTGAAAAGTAGCTAATCGCCTAAAAAGAAAGAACCAGTAGTAAGTAAGAAATCCAGACTTGGCTCTATCCTAGGGTCGTCTCTCTCTCACTTGCAATAAAAACAAACAATGAGGGCTTTATGCACCCGAGAACAAAGGTTCTTTTTATTCCAATTAATTAGATCGACCTGCTCAATTCAGTCCCAATTTTAGTTAGGTTATCACTTGAAATTTATGTGAACACACAAGCACGTCTACCGTTCAGTCCCAATTTCCTTTTGACCTTAAGTTGTAAAACAAGAGGGGAATCGGAAATCAGAATGCAAACGAGAAACTATGATGCATGCTCAGAAGAAGGTATACTTACAGTGAATCCCAGCACTCTTCATGCGTTATGCAAAACTGAATTTGTAAATATTACACTAAATGCATGCAGATCGAGGAAACCGCACCTAAACAGTATACTATTAGCGGGGAAGAATTGATTGGATTTGAGCTAAGTAGTACGTATCTATGTGCGTCTCATTATGAATCTTATCAGATAAGTGAATCTTCTAAGATAAGTGTGGCCTAAATTACGATGGGCACAAACAAATTTGAATCTAAACTACCTTGTGCCTAATCCTTAATTCCGCCACTCAAGTCAAGCCCCACCCTTGCCGGAGAGTGAAACAGGCTCGACACACCACAAATAATGTCCAAGTCTTTTTACATGCGCGAGCTCTCAAACAAGAGCCGCTAGAAATGAGCAACTACCTAAATAATTACAACAATTTACAAAAAATTCTCTCGAAAATAAATTGCTTTATCCTCGCACTTCAGCAGTCGGTGCTCCTCGCGTCCGTCGACCTCCGATGCACTCCAAGTCCACCGGGCCCTCGCAAGGAAAATGAGATTTATATTAGAGAGATAAACAACAAGATATATACAAAAATATGAAGAGAAATAATTGCAAAAAAATGGAATAAATACAAGTGGCTCGGGGGTCAGACTACCCGAGTAAATGGAAAACTAAATCCAAATTTTTAAATTAGTCCCTAAGCCATTTGCCTCCCCGGCAACGGCGCCATCTGACGGGTCGCTAGATACGGTAATTAATTAAGTCACGTTGTAGCACGTGTACTTAGCGATTCGGCCAGAACCGAGAGAAGATCTCCGTGAAGAGTGTCTCGGCTTTAATTTATATCCCGGGCAAGTCCGGGGTCGAACTCAGGGAGGCAAAGGAACAACTTGGGTTTAATTTGCAAATTTAAGATCTAGATATCCAAACGGTATTTTTTTAGATTTTTTTAATGCAAATAGGATGCCAATGCAAGTGAATTAAGCACCTAAGAAAACACACAACTTAGCCAAATTAATTTTAATGAGAAATTAATCCAATTTAGCCAAGTTACATTTTTCCTAGAATACTAATCCAGAGATGAAAACAAAACACATTTTTTTGGAATTTTAGGACTTAAAATGCAACAATGAAAAATGCACACTTTTTAAGGGTCTTTTTGCAATTTATCACACAAACAGATAGCAAAAATCATGAAAAAATTACTGGAAGTAAAACATGATGCAAGAAAGCTACAGTATTATTTTTGGAATTTTTTGACAAGTTATGAATTTTTTATGAGTTTTTTAGTGAAAACAGAGTGACAGTGAGTAAATAATTCCTAATTAATCCACGTTATCAAATTAATCAAAATACAAATTATCTCAAGTAGATATTTAGATGAGCAATCCAGGAGACTTGAAATTTCGTGAAAAGGATGTCTGTGGATTTATTAAAAATCAAATTCGAAAATCACTCAATAATTTATTGCAGGCACAATACAACTCCAATGGACGTGAAATTTGGACTGTAAGTTCATCACATATCAATGCTTCATATATAATTTTTGCGGAATTTTTATAGCAACTGTGTGTGAGATATTATTTTAATGGCACAGAATGGGTAAACTATGCAAAAATTCAGTGAAACAATTTTAATTAATTACCCATTACTCATAAAAATACACATAAATATCCACAAGGTATAGAATTAGTTGCTCCACACAAAGGTATTTTTCATTGAACAAAAAGATGCAAGATAGATGTCCAAATTAACAAGAGAACACAGGGGTGTTTGTGCAAATACAAAAGCTGAAATAAACAAACATTTATACACAGGGACCTATCCGTAATTACAAAAACTTAAGAAATAAAAGGTGCAATTTTTATAATAAAAAAATAAACAAATGAATCACCTTCTTCCTCCTTCGTACCCAGGTGGGGAGAAGAACCCAAAGGCCAAGGGAGGGGTCGGCGGCCGGTGGGTGGCCACGCGCGGCCGTGCGCGCGGCGGCGCGCGTCGGACGGTGGCGGAGGGAAGCTGAAGGCGGTGGAGGCGGCGAGCAGCGGCGTCGGTGGCGCGGGTGGGCGGCCTGGAAGGTGGCGAGGTCGGTTGGGGGCGGCGGCAGGCCGCGGTGGCGAGGTGGAGGGGCCGGTGGCAGGCCGCGCGGTGGCGGAAGGCTGTGGAGGCGCGGCAGTTCACGCCGGCGGCTGGAGCAGCCGTGGAGATGGAGGAGGAGGGCGGCGGCGGTGGGTGCTCCCACCGCAGCTGCTGCTTCGTTTTTTTTTAGTTTTTTTTACTGCTGTAATAAAAGACTTTTTTTTGTTTTAAAATTTTTTTATCTTTTTTTTTAATTTTCTTTAGAAATGAAATATATACACACAAAAAGGGGTAAAATGGTAGTGAGAATATCAGTTGGTGGTGGTAATGATATGGAAAAAAAAAACTATTGTGGTGATGATTTGTGGAGTAAAACAAATGAAGGATGGTGGTGGTGATATGATGGATTAAAAAAATTACAAAGATAAAAATAAAGACAAGATGAACTAAAATTACCTACGATGAACGCAGGCGCCTATGGAGTGCCCTCGTGAGCACGGTCTTCGCTCGAATCGCTGGCGTGCGATGAACTCGAGCAGCGCGCGGTTGCGGCTGCGATGTTGGCCAAAAAACCAACGGATCACACCGGAGAGAGGGCCGTCATTGCTCGACCGCGGTTGCGTCGCTGTCACCGATTCAACTAAGGGAACTAGGCTCTCCTCACATAAAGATGGATCAAAAGCAAAAATGAGGAGAATGGCATGTATATAAAGAAGAAGAAAAATGGAAGTTAGAATTAAGATGGAGTGGGATGGAGGTTAATAAAATGGTGGAGTTGAATTAGAAGTTAGAAAATATGGTGGAGTAATGGAGTTGAATGGTGGTTATTGTAGAGAATGTAAAATAATTAAATAAATAAAATGAAATAAAGTTATCTACTTTAATTACAACAAAATAAAGAAGGAAAAATAATGGTGAATTTACAAGTGAATACAACACACTATGTATATATATATATATATTTTTTTGTCTTGTTAATAAGAGATATTTACAACAGAAAAATACAATAAAATAATATAAATAAAATACAACACAAATATGATTTTTTTGTATTTTTAAAAATTAAGAAAGGTAAGATAAAAAATGAACAAAGAATGAATATATACATGGTATACAATGTACATCTAGGTCCCAAAACCCAACTTTTGCAAATGAGCTCCGATTTTAATGAAACCACTTCCGTTGGATAGATAATTTTCTAACTTGAGCTTTAAAAGTGAGTTTGGTGAATTTGGAGTTCATATGGAGCGGGAATTTAGCTTGGAAGTTGGACTTTACGGCTTTTTTCTCTTTGGGATCTAGGAGCATTTATTTGAGGTAAAATTTATTTTGTATTTTTGTATTTTTATATACATTTTTATAAACAAGTTAGAGAAAGAATTAGGCAAAAAGGAGTTGAAATGAAATTATTAAAAATCCATGAAGTTTTGAGCTATTTACAAGTATAAAACTCCTTTATTTTTGCGGCTTTTTATGTGTAATTTATTTCATACAATCTAATATACAATAATTAGTGTATTTTATTTATAAGAGTCATTTTGTTAATTTATTGATTTTATGGATAGTTATTAGGGAATTTTACTTGGGGATTTTGCTAAGATCAAGATATTAAGATGATGAATCGTGGATTCATCACAGGGGGAGCTGATGCAGCCTACATTCCCAGCAAGTTGCAACGCTCAGAATATGTTTTCTTTTATATTAATTTCAGCAAGTTGCAAGGTCAGGATATGGTCCCCCAGCAAGCCGCAACACCCAGCACCACTGTCGGGATATGTTTTCTCTTATTTGATTTCCAGCAAGTTGTAAGGTCAGGGTGTGTTTGTTTTTTCAGCAAGTTATTGAGTCATGTAAGAGTCAGTGCCCATAAGATGGCCTCTATCCCTTGCATGAAGGCAAGAAGCATTGTTACATCTCCTCTCCCTCTCTCTCCCTCTCTCTCCCCTTCGTTCTTTCTCTCTCGAACCGCTGCCTTCCCAGCCAACACCTCGTGTTCTCCAACACGCTCCACTGTCGATGTTGCCACCCTGCTTCGCCCAACTCCGCTGCAACACTGCGACGTTGTCGCCACCCTCCTTTCTGAATCTCATACCTCCAACCCGCCTAAATCCATCCCTCGATGCTACGCCACCGCCGTTTACCGCGTCTATGTGCGCCTTACCTTGCTGCCAGCAACCCCAACTGTGGCCCATCACAATCAAGGCAGAAGCATTGCGCGATCTCCTAATTGGTTGCGATAATCGTTAGACCATTCCCAATATTTTATTTCCATGTTTTCTTTTTGTTATGGACTGGCGTATGAACTCGGATTGGTGAAGAAATAGCAGATGTTGCTAGCAAACATTAGCACAAGATTTCCAAATCTATTATCTATTTCGGTAAATACTACTAGGTGATAAGCAACTCCCTATCTTTCAATTTCGACCAACTCCTTGCCTGTGATTTTGGTTACTGTTGGCATTATTTAAGTTCCAAAACATTAGAAGTCCATCCACTGCATTTTTGGTTCATTCCTGTTTGTTTATCCTACTCAGAATCTTATTTTTACTATTTTCAATCATTAAATTTCCATAGTTTCAATCATTTTGTTGCAATCTACCGATGAATCTAAGTCGCTAAGAAGTATCGTTCCAGTTTGATATTGGTATTTGAAGACTCATCATTCTTGCACGTAGTTGCATAAATTCCATCGTCCTTGCACATAGTTGCATAAGGATGGTACTGTTTTCAGGTTTTGACCCAATGATTGGATTAAGGGCGGGGTGTTTAGACTAAGGTCTCCGTGCCTGATGGTGTTGACAGTTGATTGAAATTGTTCTATGGCAGACGTCTAAGACTGACACTCTTTTTCCCTCATTTCATATATGAGTTGTCGGATTAATGAATGAGTGAATTTTTGGTGATGCTACATGAGTTAGAGCATTGACGGGCATACGAAGGGGCGTGACTATTGGAGTTGGTGTGATGGTACCTTCTCTGTGGGGAAGGCATATTAGGATCTAAAGGGCCCAATGATTTTTGATCCTGGCAGGAGAATGGCTAACTGTAGAAGAATTTGGAGGTGGAAAATTAGTGTGCACATGAAGGTCTTTATGTGGATGTTTAGGATGGGGAGATTGTTGACTGGCGATAAATTTCCATGGTTTCTTCAGGCGACGGATCCGATTTGTTGTCATTGTCAGGAGGATGTTGAGAACGCAGATCACCTCCGCTTTAAGTGCAGAAGCTCCTTGGACGCTTGAGATTTATTTGGGAATCATGTGGCCTCTATTGATGGTGTTTTAGGGATCTGAGAGTCCATAAGTGGGGACTGGCATGGCACTGAGATGGAGCAATTGAGCTATGTAGCAATGATTTGGGCTCTTTGATTAGCCACCAATGGGGTGATCTATTTCAACATGATCGTTTTTATGGTGAAAATGTTGTACCGCATGCTAAGGTACTAGTAGAAAGTTGGAGTTTTGTATTTGTATTTTTTTTCCTTGTAATTGGCTTGTAAATTCTTTGGTGATTAAATGGTGGCATTTTTTGACATACATATATACAGTGGATGCTCATTTTTTTTTTGAAAAAAAGTTTTGAAAGAATGTGATATAATGTTATTATTGGATATGAATCTTTTTTTCCCAAAATGGAAAAGGATGGCTATTCCAAATGTTTACTCAATAGCTTATAATATAAATAAGTAAATCATTTTTTTAGATTTTGTATCGGCCTTTTATTGTAGTAAAGGTTCATTTTAAATGTCTTAACTATGTCAGGCCAAAACAAACATTATCACAGATTATGTCGGGCAAGGGATCCTTAATCTCCATGCCACTAATTTTGCAATATAATCTGGACTAGGCTACAAATGCATGATTTACCTCCACACTAGCTTTTGAGAAATAAGATTGGGATCAAAACATAATTTTTGAGATTCGAGATGAACAGGATGACTGAACTACACCATTGGAAAAGCAGTCTAACAGTCATGTTTTCTCATTCAATCTTCTCACTGTAACATATATAGGCCCACCCCATTCACATCCAATTCTCTCAGCGTAGGTGATGTGAGACTAAGCACGTGACTCCATACTACATGACGTGGATCATTCACAAGATCCAATTACATAATTAACACAACCATTCACTATTCTCAACTCCTCTCCCAAGCTAGAGCATGCAAAGATTAGTTAAGACAAACTGGGAAACTCGCTACTCACATTGAATACATGATGTCTACAATCTCGACTCAACACATACTCTTCCAATTGTTGATGGCGACGATACCTTTCATTTCCAGTGATACAAATTAGTAGATAGAGCTGTAGGATTGGAGGGATGGGAGTGTGAAATAACTGACTCGTGGAGCAACTAGGAAGAAACACGGCTCGTGTGCTTTACTTTGCAAGGATCAGGACCATTGACACCACAAAGTGTCTCTTTAAATATCTCTAACCCGCAAGGCTCCTCTGTGGAATATTGTGGGATTTCCATATAAAACTCTCGTAGAAACCTCAAAAGAAGGATTGTGTCATCCAGATCACGAACAAAGGAAGGCGGCATGAATCTCTCCCTTCGAAGGGACGAACATGAAGATCTCTTTAGAGACCTCAAACTAAGGTAAACCTTAAAAACTCTATTCTATCGCTTCGACTCTCTCCCACACTTTTATTTTAGAAAAGAAGGATCTTCACCCTTGGTAGGATATCAGTCAGTTTCTCCATTTATTGAGAAAAATACATAAAAAATCTCAATTTAAGGTCCCTCTTCTCAAAAATCAAAAATTCCTAGCGTGCCACAAAACTCAAAGAAAAGGCTTAAAGCTAAGCCCTCTCAACTCTCAACTGATATGTTACAACCCCAAAAACTATTCCAAAATTGATCCGCAGTGGAGATATCCAGACAATCAACCGCATCCTTTCTTCACAACTCGCTAGCACTGTCACGGTAACAAATAAAGTGGTCAATGTCCTCAGCGCTCCATAGATGGGGGTAGGAGGCGGGAGCAATTGGGACAAATCACACCCTAAAAGTTCTCATCATCAATTTCTCATGCTTGAACATCCAAACAAAGATCTTCACCCTCACAAGAGGAGTCCTCCACATCTACATGTAATTGTTAGCCATGCCCATCCCCCAAGCTATTTTATGTAGTCCTAAAGAACCTCCTTATCAAGCTCTCGCTCTTTCGCAGCATACATCGAAAAGTAGAACATTAAGATGATCAAAAAACCATTTTAAGCAAGACAACCCCCCCCAACCAAACTAGTGACTATCCAGCCAGCCTATGTTCCATTCTCTCCACCAAATGTACCAATTTCCCCATGAATTCTGGGCATCACCAAGGGGAGACCGTGCGCTTAATGGGAAGAAGGGGCACAATCGTGTGCAACACCTCCCAATACATCAGAGCCAACTCAGCAATTGAATTGAGAGGAATAAAAAGAGAACTTCAGCTTACTAATCTACCTGCTCGAGAAATCCCCATGTGACAAAAGGCAGCCATTCTGTTGACTTGAGTTTCTCAGTCTGAGATGAATGGGGTGTCATTCGCATAATTAGAACAGCGATAGACATCTCATTTGTACGTGCCCCCTTGAGACAATGTGCCGAGCTGCTAACTAGGCTGCAACATCAAGCACATCGACCAATTACACAAAGCAATAGGGCACTCATGTCGGACACCCTAATGCGAAAAGTTACCCTCAGAATGCTCACTAATCAGCATCGCGAATGACGAGGTGGCGACATAGCTCTTTATTCAAGCACTCAGACCTCAGGAAAACCCCTCTTACATGGCAACTCCAAAGAAATGGCAATCTAAACAAGCATAAATCTGACATCAAAAAACAATCATGTGTCTGTAAATGAAGATACCTTCCAAAGAACAACTAACACATGTTTCCACTTATAATTTGAAATAGTCTCTTACATCACTGTTGTATCCGCCATCAATCTGTCAGGAATGAATGTCGTCTATAAGGAGTTAACAGTAAAAATTAGAACCCATATAAGTCAATTTAGAGACGTAGGCAGTGCAATAGGTCAGAATTCTTCAACATATATTGCCACATCATTCTTAAGCAAAAGAAAATTCAAGCATGGTTCAATCTCTCAAACCTCGAATTCTCAAGTTCCCAACATAAAACTCCATTACCATGTTCATCACCTCTCGCCCCACACCAAAACATCTTGAAGAAAAAAATACCGTGTCACGAGGGACTATTCTCATTCAAGTCAATGACCGCCTGCCACATCTCCTTCTCTAAGAGCAATGCCTTCACTCAAACTCAAGCATCTTATCCTCTTCATCCATTAAAAAGATTGTTTGTTGCTACAGCCTAGGCCTCAATAACGTCCAAATTGAAGACCTAATGTCCTCAACTGATCAATCTTGACAACCTCCACATATGCATCCTACTTCTTTCGTTGACGACGACATGCAATTTAATTTGCATACGAAAGGCCTTCAATACACCCTAAGCTGAGAAAGATTCACCATAAGGTGCCATGTAGTGGACCCGTCGTCAACATTGTCATTCCACTACGCATTCAGTCACTCCATGAACTCTAGTTCAGGAGCCAGAACTTCTCAAACTTGAAGTCCGAGGACGGGAAAACATCCTCCCACAATTCCCACATCATGTGTATGACACCTCCTTCACACTGGAAAATTGGAACAATTGTTTCAACTTCGATGACATCCAGAATCTATCAAAATATATTGTGACGAAGTATTCCACCAAGTGAACAGATGATTCCCGATATCGAGAATCTCCAATTACAGCTTAGATTCTAAAACTGACATGAACCGTGATCATACACCCTTGAGTCCACTGATATAAGTGGGGCTAGAGTAAAGTCACCACCTACCAAGCAAGGTAAATTAAAAAATCAAAACTTGGGCTGACCGTAGCAATATCCAGCCGAATGGACCAAATATTCTATTTGAGGGGGGTGACTGAATAGAATTTTCTTATTCGGTCAATGTTTGGTCCCGAGCGAATATTCTCGAAAATTCAATCCGAATATTCGGGCATTCGGCTAACTATTGCAACAGTTTGTTTTTATTCTTTTGTCTTTTATGTTTTAAAGGTCTCATTTATCTCGATATCACCGCAAATGTTAAAGCTCCATATATATATAACTTGTTAATTGGTACGGTTAGCTTGAATTCTTATTGATTGATGACCATATATGTACAAATATATAAGAATAAATATTAAACATATTTTTTATATTTAAAATAAATAAAAAATACATAACTAAATAATTCCAAATATTCTTTCGATACTGAATATTCTTTATTAAGTGACCACTCTACTAAATATTGAATACCAACTTCTGTAACATTGGCCTTGCCTCTCTCAACTCCATGCACTTAGGGATATCAGTAGGTTGGGTTTGGGGCAGGTATCGTTATCCTCAACCTGTACTCATTTATAAAATTACTACTCATGCCCGTCAATTTACTTAACGGGTAATTTTTAACAGGTACCCATATACCCGGCAGGTACCCGTGCATCCACTAGATACCCACGTATTCGACATAGAAATATCTTAGGCTATTCATAAATGCCAATAAGATTTTTAAAGTAAATTAAATAGAGGGAGATAGTGTAATATAGTGGTACACAAAGATGTGCATTATGTAGGAATTGTTAAAATTTGAGTTGATAATTTTTATTTATTGTCCAAGCTATAGACGAATACAAAGAAAGGAAGCAGAGGAGGCTTTGAATGTTATGAGACCTGGGAAAGGTGTAGGACCGGATGACATTACTTGGGGTGTATGGAGAGTTTTAGATGAGCGAGGTTTCACTTAGCTTACAAATTTATTCAATGTTATTTGGCAAAGCAAGAAAATGCCTGAAGATTGGAGAAGTATCGTGGTGCCTCTTAATAAGAAAAAAGGAGATAATCAAAATTGTTCAAATTACAGAGGTATCAAGCTGATGAGTCACACTATGAAATTTTGAGAACGTGTGATCGAAAGAAGGTTGCGGTAAGTTTCCAAAGTAAAAGAAAATCAATTCGGATCCATGCCAAATCACTCAACCACTGAAGCCATCCATTTACTGAGGAGAACAATGGAGATTTATCGAGCTAAAAGGAAAAACCTCCATATGATTTTTATTGATGGGAAGGCTTATGATTCTGTCCCACGTGAGATATTGTGGAGAGTTTTGGAGAAGAGACAAGTACATGTCCTACACATTAACTTCATAAAGGATATGTATGATAAGGCTTTATCTTGTATAAGGATCCAGTTTGGGAAGACTGACTATTTTGACATCAACATTGGTTTACATCAAGGTTCAATTTTGAGTCCATTTCTTTTTGCTTTGATTATGGTTGAGTTGAAAAGTCACATTCAGAATGAGATACCTAGGTGTATGTTATTTGATGATGATATTGTATTGATTAATGAGATTAGAAATGGAGTAAATGAGAAGCTTGAGGTTTGGAAACATGCATTGGAGACTAAAGAATGTTGTATAAGTAGGGCTACGACCAAATATATGGAGTGCACTTTTGATGGAAGCAATGATGAAGGAATCGAGGAGAATATTGGTGATGATAACATTCAAAAGAGGGATTTTTTAGATACTTGGGATCTATTTTGCAACATGATAGGGAAATTAATGGAGATGTTACTAATAGAATAAATGCATGTTGTCTAAAGTGGAGAGGAGTCTCTGATATTCTCTGTGATAAGAAAATTCCTTTAAAAATCAAAGAAATGTTCTACAAAGCAGCTGTGAGACCTGCTATAATCTATGGATCTGAATGTTAGCATGTAAACCGTAGACATGTGCAAAGAATGACAATAGCAGAAATGAAAATGCTAAGGTGGATGTGTGGACTCGCACGTAAAGATCGAATTCAGAATGATGCAATCAAAATGAAAGTTGGTGTAGCTTCAATCGGATAAGATGCGAGAAAACCGCTTAAGGTGGTCTGGCCATTTGCAAAGGAGGTCAACTGATACACAGGTTGGGAGATGCGAGTTTTGGGATGTTGAGCCAGCTAAGAGAGGCCGAGGAAGGCCCAAGAAGTGTTGAAATGAGACTATACGAAGGGATCTTAGTTTTTTGGATCTAAGCTCGAGAATGACCTAAGATAGATCTGAATGGAGGCAAAAAATCCATGTAACTAATCCTACTTAATGTGGGAAAAGGCTTTGTTTTTGTTGTTGAAAATATAACAAGGTAGTTAAATATGAATAAATGGATAAAGAGGAAAAAATTGAGTGGGAATTTTATATATGTAGACCGATACCTGGTAGATGTGAAATAGATTTGATGAGGTCGACTAAAATGCAACATATTTATATTTATATTTTATTCGACTTTGGGACAGGTTGGGGTAACCTCAAAGCAATCCCAAACCCATGCACAAACCTGCACGGATAGTAAATTTAAAACACAAACCTGTCTGAAAGTAAATGGGTCGGGTTTCGGGTCCTTAAATAGGGCAAGTTTGGGTCGGATACCCAATGAGTAGGCCCATAAACCAATGTCACCAGCATTTCAAAAATCACCTGAGATCCTTGTAAGCACAATTGTTATTACCTTAGGGCCTTGTAAAGATGCTTCCTTAAAAACATGTCACCATTACACCCCTCTTGTGACAAACTCCAACAACTAGGAGATGCTCAGGACACACCAAACTAAATCATTAGTACATTTCAATTTAGTGTCGTGTAAGAGAACATATGGTCCGCACTTAGACAAATAAAGAAATAATTTTTTTCTCCCTTATTTTTTAGTATTCTCGGATTGGTTTTTCTCGAATTGGTTTTTTTTGGTTTTATTTGTTTTAAACTCCATTTCATTTTCTTTAAAAGAAAATCGTTGGCCAACAATGGGAAAACCACACGAGAAAAATAAAATGAGGGCTTATATTGTAGTGCCAGTATTCAAGAAATCGGTCGTACGGGCCGCATATGCCTGTGCGGCATGTAGACCGAACCGATTATATGAATTGGTGCATTATGCGTCATATGCGCATATGCATCCCACATATGCTCCACATATCCCGCATGTGCCCCGCATACTACTCCAGCAATTTCAACTCCCTAATCCTCTCATTCGGGTGCTTACCCCTATAGCTTCACCTCTTCCTCCATTCAACTGTAAGAATATGCAATGCATTTGTATACAATTGCAATGCATTTGTATATATTGCAATGAATTTTGCCAATTGCCACTGTGTATATGCTATATTTGCTTATGTATTCTTTTCACGAGTATATGCAATCTATTGTCTAATAATTTAATATATGTTGATTGTGGTTGCACTCATGTATTGCAAATCTGCATGTATGTGTATTGAAGTTTTGTTATTATGAATCATCTAATATGTAAAATTTTTATGACTATTTTTTAAGATTAAATGTTAGGCAATTAATGGCATGTGCTCGACTATCTAACATGAACTATTTTTTCTTATATTTTCTTTAACTCCACATAGATACAAAAATTCATTAGTAATATTATATATAAATATTTATTTATTTTTAAATTAAGAATTAAAAACCGCACAGAATTGCATATACCTAGCATATGCCCATGCATATCACTTATTCAGTATTCGGTAACATGTCCGAACGCAGAAGCACACCGCTTTACAGAATCTTGTGTAGTACACACTGTTAGAAAATAAGAATGCAGAAGTGTACCAGAGATAAAGAGAACAAACATTGGAGAAATACTAGGATTTAGCGTGGAACCCTACTCCCTAAGGAGTGGGATGAAACCATGGGAGAACGCATCAAAGGGCTGATTTGTCTATTAACTTTCTCACTGAATAACTTTCTCATTGAATACATGAGGTATGGGGCTTCTTATATATCCTCCACAAAGTCTCCAAGTCCCACCACTGGTAGATGGACTAAACCCCTGAATGTGGTAAATAGATCTTGGAAGGATCCATTTACTCATCTTACATGATAATGACGCATACTCTAACACTCCCTCTCAAGCCGGAACATGCAATGATCAGCTTGGACAAACAGAAAGAAATCTCAACTCACAATACAAGACACTACAGACAATGTCAACTCAACGCGCACAATTGTCAGCTCATGTCGAGGACGTTGCTTCTCATGCCATGTAGGTGAGGAGGAACACTGGGTTGGAGTGTGAGTCAAACTGGGTGTGCTCTGAACTGCGCATGTCAGAGCCACTAAAACTGAATGAGTCTTCACCTGGAGAACTCTGACCCGCCACATGTAGAAGACTAAACCATGTGGACAATTGCTCCCTCTTAGAAAGGGTTGAACTGAAAAGTCATGGAAAACATCCTCGTCGAAGTCCACGGTCGCTGGAGAATGGAGTCTGAAAGGTCTCCTCATTGGAGAACTGGGTCTTTCCCATACTGGTTCAGAGAATGGGATCTCTACTCTGGAGTCCCTATGAAACCACATGAAAAATCATTGAAGGATATGGAGAAATCCTCAAGCGCATCAAGGAAGCGTGATCGTCGTATCGGATACGACAGAGAACGACTAGTCGTACTAGCTGTTCGGTGCAGCGGAATTTAAAAAATTTTATTCAATAAAACCACATGATCCAAGAACGATTCTTGGATCGTTTCATCTATAACCACAACAAGTATAATGCAATACCTCTTGACGCGTGGTTGATCAAGTCTCTAAGAAAAGAGACCTCTTGTCTCAAGTCCGATCGTCGGAGTAACGGCTTGCGAGCGCGGGGATGAGTCGCGGTGTCCTCGCAATCCAAGAAGATGATCCAAGCACGGTTGCTTCTGATCTCGTCGCACGAGATCGAACGTCTCCTTCGTGAGTGAAGTACTCCAAGTAGACGGAGAACCGCAGAGCGTCGAAGCGGCAGCGCGGTGGCGTAAGTGTCGATGATTCTCTCCACCAAGGTATGGTGGACGGCCACCAGGAAGAGAGGAAGAGGGGGCTGCCGAGTATGGATAAAGAGAGAGAGAAGTGTGCTACAATAGCATGTCAATAGAGAGCATGATATGCCTCTCTATTTATAGGGTTTTGGGATCCATAGACCTCAATCCATGGGACATATAAAATCAATGGATGAGATTGATTTATGTCAATCCAATGGTCAAGATTGTTGTTGGTAAAAGCCAACAACTTGTGATTTAATTTTGATTAAATATATTTGATAAATCAAATATATATTAATACCAAATTAAATCAATCAAATAAGGAGTAAAAATACAAAGGAGATCAACCTTCCCCATTAGAGGGAGTGGACGGCCACCAATTCCATAAGGCCCCGTTTGTTATGCAGGAATAGAGGGGAGAATGGAATCACCATTCCTCTGACGATTCCATTCCTGTGTATGTTAGACCATATTAAGGCAGGAATAACAATTACAAAGGAAATCGGATTCCCTCAAACATGGGAATTGCCATTCCTAGGTACCCCCTAGGAATTGGGATTCCATTCCTTAGAAATGCTAGTGAATGCATTCTTTAATATTTTTAATTAATACATCATTGTTATAAATATATGATTATCGACATGGATATGTGTTTCTGTTATTTGGATTTTTTTAGACACCGACATGGATATGATTTTTTTGGACAGGGATATATGGATATTGGCACGGATACTAATATATGGATGCAAAAGGTCAGATAAGTTACAAATATATACATATATGAATATTGACATGGGTATGGGATTTTTTTACGGATACGGATACATGTACAATTCAATTCTTTGGATATGGATACAAATATGATTACAAGATATTCCAGCAGATACGAATACATATATATTAAATATATCTATTATGCGGATAAAATATATCAGATATGAATTTTTCTGTGGATATGAATACGAAGGTGGATACGTTTTTTTTTATTTTTCTTCCCAGATATGGATATGGACAAGGATATGGAATTTTTCTAATTTGGATATGGATACGGATGTAATTTCTTATTTTTTTTAAGATATGGATACCGATTATATTCTAGCGGATACATATACAAACATGGATGTGGGTTTTAATTTTTTTGTGGATACATATATGGACATGGATGAGGATTTTTTTTTGCAAAAATAGATATGGACATGGAAATATTTTTTTGCAGCTATAGATTTGGATACGGATACCGTCCTTAATTTTTTTGGGATATGGATACATGTTACATTTTAATGGATATGTATACAAACATGGATATGTGTTTTTATTTTTTTCAAATACAAATACCATTTTCATTTTTTTAGGATACAGATACGGATACGGTAATAAAATATTCTAGCTACAGATATGGATATATCAAATATATCAATTATATGGAAAAAATAAAGTAGTTTTCATTTAAATTTGATTGTTGATTCCTTGTATGAAATATATCAATTATATGAAAAAATAAGTTGGAGGATACCAATTATTTTTTCTACTTAACGGAATATATCAAAAGAATGTTATATTCTTTATATTCCTTTTCCTTTCAAATATAAGAAAGGAATATGTTTCATAATAAATGTTTCAATTCCTAATATGAACCAAACAATGGAATGGAAAAACTTATTCCTTTCCATTCCATTGTTAATTCCATTCTTGTCTTGATTCCATTCCATTGTAATTCCTTTCCAACCAAACAAACGAGGCCTAAAGGAATTGGTGCCGCCACCTCCTTCTCATATGGGGAGGGCAATCTCAAGGATTTCCATGAGATTGCATCTCTCCTTGATTTTTCTCTCTACTTATTTCCAACAACTATTTGTTGGTATTTTTATTCACCAAAATAATTCTCAATTAATTTTGGGAATATTGCAATCTTGACATTGGAAAATTGTGAATCATATTCACAACCCAAAACAAAATGTAATTTACATTTTCAATTAATTAGACAATGTGTATCCAATACACATTAATAACTAATCTACAAATATAAATTATAATTAGCTCTCTAATACATTATAAATCACATTTATAATATATTATTAATAATTGGATATTACTATCCACATTATTCTTACCATAATAATTAAATCACATTTAATTATATTGGATAATTCCTCATACATCATGATAATTAAATCACATTTAATTATCAACTTTTCTTTGCTTAGATCTTATGGAATTGTTCTTAAAGCATTTAAGAACAATGCTATTTCTCCTCAGATGCTTGGAGATAAGGACAGGACGATTGTATTGTTCCACGTATAATGACTTGGATATTGAGATCACATCTCGAATCCAGATCCCATGGACCTCTCATAAATGCTTGATTAAATCAAGACCGTAAATCTAATCTTCTCATTGCATCTGAATCTCATTCAGATCAATGTCCAGTATATGGACTAAGATTAGGTCACTTCTCTAATGAGAGGAGTCGCTAAAATCCAGACCTGTTTCATCACTCCCTCGGAATGGAAGAGTCATGGTTATACAATCGGTTATGATCAAATCACCCTTCAGGTATTCCCAATACGTGTACATCCTGCATACTGGAAGACTCATGATCATCATGAAGATATAGATCACTTTTGCACTGTCATCTTCATGGTCTGATCACTAAGTTTCTCATTCTTGGTCCTTGAGATATGGTACATATTATATGCTTTCACAAAGCATATATCTTACCTTCAAATTCATATCATGCTTCTAAAGCATGATGACCATGCATGGAATTTGGTCAATCCCAATACCTCATGAGTGAGCTCATGTCTCCCGGTTCACAAGTGAACCTGTATGATCCCTTTGAGAGATCATATTACTCATATGCCCTTACATGCACACCAGCTCGCCGGTATATAGACCTTGGTTAGGTCATCAACCTATTGGTCTGCCAAATGTACATACTCAGACATATAGTAATACATCTGTCTCTGGTCAGAGGATGTTTGCATGTGATGTGACAGTATTCATCATAGGTCTTTGGTTATCTCAATCTCGTTAAGTCAACTCATTGACTCAACTAATCTGATACCTCCGAATCAATATTCCCATGCAGAGGACCTGTATCAAGAGGTCGATCAGATATCAGTCTAATGAGATAGGATTGCCATCTCCCACTCAGACTGGAGATCACTACTTGTCAATCATTGATGATGCTTGATAAGTCCTCTATCTAACTCCTTAGATATTCATCCGAACATCAGCCTCTATGATTCAATCAATGAATCAACAGCTGTATGATTATCAAGTTGGCCATGGTACATAACCCTTATTGTACAGAAGGACCTTATAGTGCATTCATTCATTCAATATCAGAAAGGGAGTGAAACATAATCAATAACTTTTATTGATAAATCATTTATTACAATAACATTTATTGTAGGAATGGTTCGCCTCGGGCTCACATTGCTAACAATCTCCTACTAGCCCTCAGAACCATTCAGGAACAATCCTTAAACCCATACTCATTACATGCTGGTCGAAAACCTTCTGTGTCAGAGGTTTGGTAAGAGGATCAGCAACGTTATCGGTAGAGGCCACCTTGGTGATGATGATGTCACCACGCTTTTGAATCTCCCGAATGATGTGGTATTTCCTTTCTACGTGCTTGCTCTTCTGATGCCATCTGGGTTCCTTCGTCTGGGCAATGGCTCCCGTGTTATCACAGAGTAGCGGGATGGGAGTATCAGAGGAAACTACGCCAAGCTCCTGGACGAACTTGCGCAACCACACCGCCTCCTTTGCAGCATCCGATGCGGCAATGTATTCGGCTTCTGTTGTTGAATCTGTTGTAGTGTCCTGCTTCTTGCTTCTCCAGCTCACAGCACAACCGTTCAACAGGAACACAAACCCTGATGTCGACTTTCAATCATCAATATCCGATTGGAAGTCAGAATCTGTATATCCCAAGACTTGGAGATCACCATCTCCATAGACCAAGATGTAATCTTGCGTCCGTCTTAGATATTTGAATATGTTCTTTACTGCATTCCAGTGTTGTTCTCCATAGCAAGAATCTTCTTAATGTATCCATGTTGTGACAATCCCAATATCCTCTTCTCTCGGTTTCTGAACAACTTCAGACCCAAGATGTAAGAGGCTTCTCCAAGATCTTTCATCTCAAAGGTATGGGACAACCAAATCTTCACACTGGTCATCATCCATGTATCATTCCCAATGATAAGGATGTCATCTACATAAAGCACGATGAACACAATAGCGCTCCCACTAAGCTTCTTGTATACACAAGGTTCATCAGGATTCTGCACAAAATCATAACTCTTTATGGTTTCGTCAAATCTGATGTTCCAGCTACGAGAAGCTTGCTTGAGCCCATAAATGGATTTCTTCAACTTGCATACTTTGCCATCCTCAGTCATGAAGCTCTGGGGCTGCTCCACGTAGATATCCTCCTCGAGGTATCCATTGAGGAAAGCCGTCTTGACGTCCATCTGCCAGATGTCGTAGTCAAGATATGCAGCTATAGCCAGCAATGTCCTGATGGATTTAAGCATAGCCACAGGAGAGAATGTCTCATCGTAGTCGATGCCTTCTCTCTGTGTGTAGCCCTTGGTTACGAGCCGTTCTTTGAAAGTCTCTACTTTCCCATCAGGTCCCCTCTTTCTCTTGAAGATCCATTTACACCCAATGGGTTTTACCCCTTTAGGTGGATCCTCTAGGGTCCATACACCATTCTTATACATGGAGTCAATTTCTGACTTCATTGCTAACATTCATCTATCCATGTCATGATTCGTGAGTGCTTCATCAAATGAAGTATGATCATTGTCAATCTCACTTGACACATGGAATCCATACCTTTCAGGTGGTGCAACCACCCTCGAACTCCTTCGAAGAGGTATGGGTGTTTCATCTTTATTTACTTCTTCAATTTCTGGTCTAGGAAGCTCAGAATCCTCAGGGGATTCTATGAGTTCCTCTACTTCACTTTTATCTTGACCTTTAAGGAAATCATCCTCCAGTCACATCTCTAGAGACAAAAACCTTTTGGGTCTCAGGGTCATAGAGTTGGTATCCAATACCATCTCTAACATACCCAATGAAGTAACACTCACGAGTGCGAGATTCCAACTTACTTGCATCCATGGTCTTCGCATGAACCAAGCAACCCCAAACCCTCAAGTGATTGACACTAGGTTTGGTTCCATACCAGAGCTCATGAGGAGTCTTAGGTACAGATTTGTTGGGAATCTTATTCATGATATATATTGCAGTCTCCACTGCATATCCCCAGAAACTAAGTGGCAAATGTGCTTTACTCATCATTGAACGGACCATATCCATGATGGTCCTGTTGCGTCTTTCAGCAACACCATTAAGTTGGGGAGTTCCAGGAGTAGTGAGATTGGAGCCAATTCCATTCTCTTTAAGGTATTCCTTGAATTCATCAGAGAGGTACTCGCCACCTCGATCAGATCGAATTCGTTTAATCTTCTTATCAGTTTGGTTCTCAACCAAAGCCTTGAATTCTTTGAACTTTTCAAAGGTTTCAGATTTATGACGTAATAGGAAGACAAACCCGTATCGCGAATGGTCATCAATAAACGTCAAATAATATCGATATTCATTTCGAGTCGCGGTACTGAAGGGACCACATACATCGGTGTGTATTAGGTCAATAATATCTAGTAACCTTGTTACGGAAAGGCATCCTAGTCATTTTACCACGAATACAATGTTCACAGGTAGGTAAAGATTGAACCTGTAGGAAATCTAAAGGTCCATCCTTTATCAATCTATTGATCCTATCAACAGATAAATGACCAAGCCTTTGATGCCAAATCATGTTTGAATGATTTTCATTATTCCTGGATCTTTTAGGGTTTTTATTTGGGTTGTAACATTCATGACATGCTCATTAATGCACAATTCATAGAGTCCACCAGAAGTCAAAATACCATCTGCAATATATTTATCATAATGATTTATGACTAACTTATTACAGAACAGGAATGAGTATCCACTTCTAACTAGCTTAGATACAGATATCAAATTCCTCCTAACTTAAGGTACATAAAGACACTCTTTAAGTACTAGGACTCTTCCACTAGATAATGATAGCCGACAAGTCCCGACGGCGACTGCTGCAACACTTGCATCAGATCCCATCTGGATGACTATTTCCCCTTCTTCAAGTTTTCTAGTTTCCTGAAACAAATGCAACAAATTGCATACATGAACAGAAGCACCAGAATCAACAACCCAACTTCCTTCTCGTCCTACGAGAAAACTGGTTTCAATGATAAAAGTAGATTTCATACATGCTGGGGCTTTACCTTTGTCGACCGACTTCAGGTAATCCGGGCAATTACGCCTCCAGTGCCCCGGCTTTTTCAGTGATGATAGACGTCGGTTTTCTTCGACCCATTAGAATGGATGCATTGGAAGACGAGCCAACACTTTGTCCTTTCTTCTTTCTCTTCTGGGCCGGTCCCTTCCGAGAACCATGCTTCCGAACGTGCTTCCCTTTGACCTGTGCAACCATTGCACTGCCAGTGGGACCATCTTTCTTCATTACGTCTTCTGCAGACTTTAATGCAGCAAGAAGCCCAGCATTTGTCAGTTCCAGCTTATTCATGTGGAATGACACGACAAAGTTATTGAAAGATTTGGGCAATGACAGCAGAATGAAATCAGATTGCATGTCTGCATACATCGTTGCCCCCAGAGTCTCCAGCTCCGATAAGTACCCAAACATTTTGAGTACATGTTCACGGACCAAGGTCCCTTCCTACATCTTGCAGCGAACAAGTTCTTTCATAACATTGTACCGTTGGGTACGGTTAATGTCACCAAACATATCTTTTAGATTCTGCATAATCTCCTGGCAAGTACTCATCTCCACATGTTGTTTCTGAAGAACATTGGAGAGGGAACCCAAGATATAGCATTTAGCCAAGACATGATCCCCATCATACTTGTCATTGAATTCGTTTTCTTCCTTAGATTTAGGGTTTTCATGCTTGTCTTCAGAGAGCACATAACTGATGCGCTCCGCCGAGAGTACAAGCTCCAAATTACGGATCCAATCCGAGTAATTCGGTCCGGTCAATTGGTTGACCTCCAGAAGCCTGCTCAGTGGGTTCATGGACTTCATTTTCTGAAATTGAGAATGCACTATATCAGAATATAATATATTCAATTTAATTTTATTTGATTAAGGCATTTTAAATCAAATTAGTCTTGCTATGTCAACTATAAAAGTTTATTCCCTTATTCACTTTCAAAGTAGGAGATATACTTACCAATATATCTCAAGCAAGAACTAAGATCTCCTCTTTATATTTGTCATATCCCAATAATATGAGAACCTATGACTCCAATAAAGAGAAGCGGGAACGCATTCCGCCTTGCAAGTCCAACTTGCATTTCCCAATTCAGTCTTTAATACCCGGGCCCACCACCCCTAAGGTGATGTTGACCCGTCATTAATTGAATCAACCGTCAACAGGAATACAACTCGCTATGCGCAATCCAACATCGCCCCAATATTATGAGGACCCGACATTGGGGTCACTACGCATACGCCCTTAATCTTTCGAGAAGCGATGAGCCCGATCCAAATGGATCATATGCAGGAGCTGTCACTTCGGACAGGCGTCTCCCACATATAATATCTGGCAACGAAACCCTTCGCCTTGACGGGAGACCATGGATGTCACTTATGTGATCCTCCATCTCTTATTCAAATTTAATTAATTACTATGAATCACATTCATATAATCAATTCTTCCAAGGAAATTATTAACTCTAATCATATTAGAGTATTCCAATTGGACATAATTAACTTAATCATATTAAATTAATTATCAATCCAATTCAATCAATCAAACTTGATTGTCTTACTTGAATATATATGGTATTATTCTCAAAGTACGTATTAATTCGTATTTTAATAATTAGAAAAATACAACTTAATCCCTCGGACATAATCCCGGCCCTACCCGCTGTCATGGCCAGTACCGGCGGGAGTGGGACGGACCGCATACGTTGCAACCCGCTACCCCAGCGATCCCCGACTAGACACCATATCCGCCTCGGGAAAGGATAATGTCAAATTGATTAATTTGTACTTGAGATGATCATCGGTTCTTCAACCGAAATTATACCATATAGTAATCAAAACAATTTTGATTATAAGGAAATTTGCTAGACAAATTCCCAATCCTATTCAAGCAAGGAGTTTAATGATTGTGTTTCCAATCATGATTTAGATCACATCTAATCAATTAATTAGTTGAGGCCAAGTCAAATAAGGAAATAATCATCTTCCAATATTTCTCAAATATTTTCCATAATTATTTCTTGAAATTAACTATTAATTTCATTAATTGACAATCACATGGTTCTAGATTAGGAATGTAATTTCAGCAGTGATCCCTACTTACTAAAATTAGCATATCTCAATCATATTAAATCCAAATTAGACAAAATCAATTTTCATGGATTGCTAATTTGATTTAGGACAGAACCCAAGTGATGTTTCACGCATTTCGAGGCAAGTCTAAACAGTAATTAACATTTTAATCACGTTCAGATCTACAGTTCCCGCAACAGTGCATACATGTTCATTAAAACAACCATATCTCGAGCATACGAAATCCGATTTACGCAAACTCAGATCCTATGGTTTCCTTATTTAATGGGGAACAAAATCCAAGTATTAAATTCGTGTTTAAACAATTTAAATAGTGTCGAATTTATTTACTAAACAGATCTGCGAAATCAAATGCGATGAAAACTTTCGCGACCTTAACGAACCCAAGTCGTCCTCGGTTAGCGAATCATATTCGAAACCGTCAACCTGGCTCTGATACCACTTGAAGGATATGGAGAAATCCTCAAGCGCATCACGGAAGCGTGATCGTCGTATCAGATACGACGAAGAACGACTAGTCGTACTAGTTGTTCGGTGCAGCGGAATTTAAAAAATTTTATTCGATGAAACCACATGATCCAAGAACGATTCTTGGATCGTTTCATCTATAACCACAACAAGTATAATGCAATACCTCTTGAAGCGTGGTTGATCGAGTCTCTAAGAAAAGAGACCTCCTGTCTCAAGTCCGATCGTCGGAGTAACGGCTTGCGAGCGCGGGGATGAGTCGCGGTGTCCTCGCAATCCAAGAAGATGATCCAAGCACGGTTGCTTCTGATCTCGTCGCACGAGATCGAACGTCTCCTTCGTGAGTAAAGCACTCCAAGTAGACGGAGAACCGCATAGCGTCGAAGCGGCAGCGCGGTGGCGTAGGCGTCGACGATTCTCTCCACCAAGGTATGGTGGACGGCCACCAAGAAGAGAGGAAGAGAGGGCTGCCGAGTATGGAGAAAGAGAGAGAGAGAAGTGTGCTACAATAGCATGTCAATAGAGAGTATGATATGCCTCTCTATTTATAGGGTTTTGGGATCCATGGATCTCAATCCATGGGACATATAAAATCAATGGATGAGATTGATTTATGTCAATCCAATGGTCAAGATTGTTGTTGGTAAAAGCCAACAACTTGTGATTTAATTTTGATTAAATATATTTGATAAATCAAATATATATTAATACCAAATTAAATCAATCAAATAAGGAGTGAAAATACAAAGAAGATCAACCTTCCCCATTAGAGGGAGTGGACGGCCACCAATTCCATAAAGGAATTGGTGCCGCCACCTCCTTCCCATATGGGGAGGGCAATCTCATGGATTTCCATGAGATTGCATCTCTCCTTGATTTTCTCTCTACTTATTTCCAACAACTATTTGTTGGTATTTTTATTCACCAAAATAATTCTCAATTAATTTTGGGAATATTGCACTCTTGACATTGGCAAATTGTGAATCATATTCACAACCCAAAACAAAATGTAATTTACATTTTCAATTAATTAGACAATGTGTATCCAATACACATTAATAATTAATCTACAAATATAAATTATAATTAGCTCTCTCTAATATATTACAAATTACATTTATAATATATTATGAATAATTGGATATTACTATCCACATTATTCTTATCCATAATAATTAAATCACATTTAATTATATTGGATAAATCCTCATACATCATGATAATTAAATCACATTTAATTATCAACTTTTCTTTGCTTAGATCTTATGGAATTGTTCTTAAACCATTTAAGAACAATGATATTTCTCCTCAGATGCTTCGAGATAAGGACAGGGCGATTGTATTGTTCCACGTATAGTGACTTGGATATTGAGATCACATCTCGGATCCAGATCCCATGGACCTCTCATAGATGCTTGATTAAATCAAGACCGTAAACCTAATCTTCTCATTGCATCTGAATCTCATTCAGATCAATGTCCAGTATATGGACTAAGATTAGGTCACTTCTCTAATGAGAGGAGTCACTAAAATCCAGACTTGTTTCATCACTCCCTCGGAATAGAAGAGTCATGGTTATACAATCGTTTATGATCAAATCACCCTTCAGGTATTCCCAATACCTGTACATCCTGCATACTGGAAGACTCATGATCATCATGAAGATATAGATCACTTTTGCATTGTCATCTTCATAGTTTGATCAGTAAGTTTCTCATTCTTGGTCCTTGGGATATGGTACAGATCATATGCTTTCACAAAGCATATATCTTACCTTCAAATTCATATCATGCTTCTAAAGCATAATGACAATGCATGGAATTTGGCCAATCCCAATACCTCATGAGTGAGCTCATGTCTCCCGGTTCACAAGTGAACATGTATGATCCCTTTGGGAGATCATATTACTCATATGCCCTTACATGCACACCAGCTCGCCGGTATATAGACCTTGGTTAGGTCATCAACCTATTGGTCTGCCAAATGTACATACTCAGACATATAATAATACATCTGTCTCTGGTCAGAGGATGTTTGCCTATGATGTGACAGTATTCATCATAGGTCTTTGGTTATCTCGGTCTCGTTAAGTCAACTCATTGACTCAACTAATCTGATACCTCCGAATCAATATCCCATGCAGAGGACCTGCATCAAGAGGTCGATCAGATATCAGTCTAATGAGATAGGATTGCCATCTCCCACTCAGACTGGAGATCACTACTTGTCAATCATTGATGATGCTTGATGAGTCCTCTATCTAACTCCTTAGATATTCATCCAAGCATCAGCCTCTATGATTCAATCAATGAATCAACAGCTGTATGATTATCAAGTTGGCCATGGTACATAACCCTTATTGTACAGAGGGACCTTATAGTGCCTTCATTCATTCAATATCAGAAAGGGAGTGAAACATAATCAATAACTTCTATTGATAAATCATTTATTACAATAACATTTATTGTAGGAATGGTTCGCCTCGGGCTCACGTCTCCAGATTGAGTTTCCACTATTGGTAAAGCGGTCATACTTTTGTAACCTAAGTTCGAACTGAATGACGCAGCTCTTTCTAAAAGGCTTTCAAGCTTGGGCTTGGGGGGTCAGAGTCAGGGGCCGAGGCAAATAAGAAGGAATAGGGATCACTGGTTCCTATAGGTCGTGGTCAACGAGAATTGATAATTGGAGACAGGCAAACAGGTCTAATGACTCTGATTCAGATGCGGCCGGGGGCATCTTCTTCATAACTACCAGGAAAGCAATAATCCAAGGAATTCGCATCGTAGTAGTCAAGTTTAGCCTAGGCATATCCACTCTAGTACAAGACAAAAGAAAGTGGTTGATGGAGAAGAAAGCGAAGAAGCGTAGTTCTTCAACCGCGCGGAGGCGGATCTTTCACTTGAAATGCGAAGGTCCCACCAGCTTTTGATTAGTATTTTCTTCTGGAATCGTATAACTGTCAAAAATGAGGGAGTTTTCATCGAAACTGTTCATTGCTAACAATCATATCCCACATGGCATAGGGAATGGGATCTCTAGTCTGGAATCCATGCGGAACTCATGAAAACTCTGAGCCGACTAGAAAAGATGGGGACCTCACAGCTCATGGCAAACATATGCACATCTGACTGAAGACTCGGAATCTGATCGTCTAGTCTGGAACTGAACATCTGTAGAGTCTGAAAAATGTGGCATGAATAATCTAAACTGGAGAATATGAAATCTGATGATCTGGCCTGTAAAAATCTACACAATACTCCCACTTTCTCCCATACTTGTCGGAAAACAATGTCATCGACAAAGTTGGGAAAAGACAAGATAATTGGGGGAAAAGATGAAATCAATAAGCCAATCCTCATTTCATGTTTTTGACTTTTCAAATCATTTTTTTGCCAAATAAGTCGTTCATTTTTTTCTATTTTTCTTGCGTACGGCTTTTCTTTTGTATACTCCTCTCTCTCTCTCTCTTTGGAATCATCCATACACATTTGTTTTTTTTTTGAAACACGGCCCAAATAGGGCCCATAAAAGCAGCTCTCCCTCCTTTTTTAATGTTGCACGCCAATTTGGGCTTTTTCTCCTCTTTTTTTAACGGATCTCATCCTCTCTCTCTTTTCAAAACAAATCTTCCTCTCGTCCCCCTTTTTTTGAACTCACAGCCCAAAAATACATCGAATTGGGCCAAAAAAACATTTTTACACGACATTCAATTTTTTTAAACCTTCTTGCCACTTGGGCCCACCCTATTTAGGGTTCCTTGATTAGGAACCCTTCATCGAAAACATGCCGCCCCCGATGGGGCTTGGTCTCTCGCGTATCTTCCTCGATCTGGAGAGAGGATGAAGAGGTCGAGTGCCACTGCTGGTCATGGCTACTAGTGCATGCCGCAGGAGGAAGCGCGTCATCACGCCAAATGGAGATCGTCGCCTGTGCAGGGGGTGGCTCCGCTTGGAGTTCGCACGAGATATTGCTTTTGTGGCCTTGCCCTTGTTGTGCGGCAGGAGGATGTTCTATCGAGGGTCCCGCTCTGCCATGCCCTTGCTGGGGATGAAGAAGGAGGTGCGATGTGCAATGTCGCCTCGACTGGAAGAGGAAACGAGGGTTGCTGAAAGGAGCAATGCCTGGATCGGGTGAGTCGCCTCTGCCTGGAACCGTGAGGGAGGAGGGACTCGCCATCTCCGGCTGGAAACCCATCTCGTTGCCATCGTCTGGAGGGAGTACTCGAGTGTCGCGCTGCCACAGGTGCCTAGGCTTGAGGGAGATCTCGTTGACATTCAATTTTTTTAAACCTTCTTGCCACTTGGGCCCACCCTATTTAGGGTTCCTTGATTAGGAACCCTTCATCGAAAACATGCCGCCCCCGATGGGGCTTGGTCTCTCGCGTATCTTCCTCGATCTGGAGAGAGGATGAAGAGGTCGAGTGCCACTGCTGGTCATGGCTACTAGTGCATGCCGCAGGAGGAAGCGCGTCATCACGCCAAATGGAGATCGTCGCCTGTGCAGGGGGTGGCTCCGCTTGGAGTTCGCACGAGATATTGCTTTTGTGGCCTTGCCCTTGTTGTGCGGCAGGAGGATGTTCTATCGAGGGTCCCGCTCTGCCTTGCCCTTGCTGGGGATGAAGAAGGAGGTGCGATGTGCAATGTCGCCTCGACTGGAAGAGGAAACGAGGGTTGCTGAAAGGAGCAATGCCTGGATCGGGTGAGTCGCCTCTGCCTGGAACCGTGAGGGAGGAGGGACTCGCCATCTCCGGCTGGAAACCCATCTCGTTGCCATCGTCTGGAGGGAGTACTCGAGTGTCGCGCTGCCACAGGTGCCTAGGCTTGAGGGAGATCTCGCCAAGGGGTCCCTTGCAAACGGAGTCGCCTGATGCCTAGCGATCGCATAACCGCCTAGAGCATTTGCAGCTGGAGAAGCCACTGGAAGAGTAGGGTGACACCACTGTGCGCCGCCAGAAGGCCCGTACGAAATCGGAGGGGCTCCGCCTGGAGCTGCCTGCGCGGACTGGAGGGTGCAGTTTCACCGCCTAGAAAATGCGGCAGATGGGGTTGCGCACAATGGGGCTACTGGAGCGTGAACTGGAAGTGATCAGGGGCACCACCGGTGGATTGTTCTTGCCCTTTGTGAACTAGGGTTCCAGAAAACCCTAGATGCCTGAAACTTGGACTTGAACATGAACTTTTTTTTTGAAGTCTAAAAGATAGGGGGAAACACTCGGTGGTGTCCGCCCCAAATTTATTTATTCAAAACAAAAGGGAATATAAATATCATGTTAGAAAATAAGAATGCGGAAGCGTATCAGAGATAAAGAGAATACACATTCGAGAAACACTGAGATTTAACATGAAACCCTACTCCCTAAGGAACGGGATGAAACCACGGGAGAACGCCTCAAAGGGTTGATTTGTATATTGACTTTCTCACTGAATACAGGAGGTCTGGGGCTTCTTATATAGCCTCCACAGAGCCTCCAAGTCCCACCATCGGTAGATGTGGGACTAAATTCCTGGATGTGGTAAATGGATTTTAGAATGATCCATTTACCCATCTTACATGATAATGACGCATACTCTAACACATACAATTACTCCTTTGTGAATGTAGCACGATTTGAATGGAAACACTAAAAATTGACCTGCTGAAATACATCATGAAAATAAAAAAAATATAATCCCAACAAGCAAATCATCAAAGTGCAAATATTCATTTTTTGAGACAATCAAGATGGTTACCCTACTCTACAAGGGAAAAGGTCTAAAAGTTGTGTTTTCTTTTTCAAACTTCTCATTGTAACATGTAATGCAATGCTCCATATGCATGCCCTATTCACATCCAACTCTCAAAATAGGCAATGTGGACACATGAATTTAATACTAAAATAGGTAAATTTTCCACAATACTCAATCACCAAATTAACTCAATCCTTTGTAATTCTCTAGATGTAAAAACTTAAGCTCAACCTTCGAAATTAAATTACTTCGTATGGCACTTTATCCGTGCCATTGGTATATTTTCCAAACCATATATAGAATAACCAACTAAAATATGATACGAACAAAACTACTCTACAAATTAATTAGGCCAACACGAGTTCTATCTTCGCTCTTGTAAATGTAAAAACATACATGGCATAGGGATCCTTTCAGATGAATATATAACAAGTGTGGAAATATAAATAATATAAAATGCAGAATCAAAAACATGAAGTAACATAATTTAACACAGAACCCTATTCCAAATTACCAGATGATACCATGACTCAGAGAAATCCACGAAGTATTGTGTATTCTATTATGTTTCTCAAGGTTTATAATTGGTGTGGGACACTTCATATATCTCCAACATATTGAAATCCCGTCAATAGGCGATACAGGACTATACATGATAGCAATGGATACTATAATACTCCCCCTTAAGCTAGAGTTTAAAAAGTTACAGCTTGTTACAAAAGGAAAATGCTCAACTCATCTTCACTCGATACATCTTCTAAAGAGCCAGCAGGCACACTCGAAGTAATAATTGATGGGAGGAAACCAGTGCAGAAAAATAGCACCGGAAGGAAACTCATGTTTAAGTGGAATCTCAATGAAGACGGTTGTAGGAAGCGAATGGTTGGCATTTTAATCTTTATGCAATCAAATAATAATAGACAATAGTAATCTGAGATAGTCTCAAGCAGTAGTTTAAAAAGTCCATCTAAAGTAGTTGATGTCGAACATCAAAAGTAGAGTGGTTATCATTGCTTCTCTCCTGTAGGGACCTCAACAACTGAGTCTCTTATATAAGGACCTCAAGAAATGGATTCCTATACATACGAACCTTGAAAGAGGAAATCTCCTTCTGAGGGCCACGAGCAAAAGATGATGGACAAGAGAAAGAACTCTGTCGAACATTGATCTCAAGTAGAAGGAAAAATATGCCCGACTCTTCCACTCCATGTTTCGCACATAGTTGTCGAAAACATAAGGTAAATTGATCATGTTGATGGAACAAGAGGGGTAAACAAAAAGGTCATCTTCTTCCTTTCTCTGAACTATCCATACTTTATTCCTCATCATTTTTTCCATCCCTCCATTTGCTCAGATTGGGCAAGTTCAGCTGAAGGAAGGGTCAAAGTGTGGACCCATGTATGGGCCATCTGGTTGGATAGAAACAATGTTATTTTCAAGGAGGAGATTTTATTCAGAAAATATACTTGAGCCAGAGTTCTTTGTAAACCTTGGTGTTTGTAATTTTGTTTATGATTTTTAAGATTTTTTCAATTGCGCCCCTCTAAGGCATTGTAATATCAGTTATACCCCTTCCTTTTTTGGAATATCAGTTCAACCCCTGACTTCTTCCATAATGATCATTTGTACCCTCCGGGTTAGTTATTGTCCATACCCATCCCAAAAATGCTAACTTTGGCGACACAAGGGCACAAGTGATCATTGTGAAAGAAGTCAGGGGATGAACTAATTTTCCAAAAAAGGGAGGGGTAAAACTGATATTCAGAGGGGCGCAACGGATAAAAACCCAAATTTTTAATATAGATTTTTTGGATGGGTCTATAAAGGAGGTCCAACGACTCCAACCCATCATTTCTCAAAAAAAATCCATCCCATCAAAAAAAAATTAAACCATGAACAATTTTTTTTGCATAATTTCTTTTTGTTAAGAGTTTTTTACATTTGTACTCGTCGTCCTTTTCTGTCCCTTCCACATTCCCATCACCGTGATCTTGAAATCGAGCCCCAGTTTGGTAGCTCGATCACTTGCAGATACCTCGAGGCTCGAGCAGAGTCGCGACATACACACAAGAGCATGCATTGCCTTGGAAGGCTCGAACATCTCCAATATTATCGAGGACCGATGCATCTCACTGAACTCGAACCGCATCCCCACTCACATCTCGTTGCTCATGAAGGGGCTCATCATTCAAACCACCATTCCTAACCATGTGTCGGCTCTAAGAGATCAAAATCCTTCATCATATGAAAGTGGATCAAGAAGAGAAGGGGGCATTTGCGATCATCCTCTGATCAAGCATCGGAATCCATATTGGAGCATGAAGATCAAGGACTCGCTTCGTCGAGCATCTCCGCTAAATACCATCTCGTAGAACCCACTATGACGAACAACAATCGTTAAGAATCCTTGGGTCATAGAACCCACTACAATGAGCAACAATCGTTGAGCATCCTTGGGCCATAGAACCCACTACAACGAACAGCAATCGTTGAGCATCCTTGGGTTGACCCCTCACACATGTCCATCGTCGTCCATTGCCGTCCATCACCATCAGTGCGGGTAAACGAAGGATGAGAGGTCGAAGAAGGAGGGAGGTGGAGGAGGAGGGAGACGGAGGAGATGAGGGGCGGTGGAGGAAAGGGCTAGAGGGGGAGGGGACGGAGGAGGGGTCGGAGGAGGGAGGCGAAGGCAGAGCAGTTGGTCGAAGAGGGAGCAAGACAGAGGAGGTGATGAGGGGCGGGGGAAGGGACAGGAGGGGGAGGGCGAAGGAGGGAGGCGAGAAGATGAGGGACGATGGAGGAAGGTGTTGGAGGGGGGCAGACGGAGGAGGGATTTAGAAGAGGTGAGGACACATCTACCCTAGCTATTCAACGTAATTAACTTTGTGTCCCAAAGTTAACGTATGTTTAAGACACGAATGGACAGCAATTAACGCAAGGGGGGCAGTGATAAAACTGCAAGAAGTCAGAGGCACAGATGATATTCCAAAAGGGAGAGGCTTTAACTGATATTGCAGAAGTTAAGAGTACATGTGTAAAAAAACCCTTTTTAAATGAGCAAATGATGCAACCTATGCGTGCAATAACCTAAATGACGAAACAAGCAATGGAACTATTGCTACAAAATGACGAACGAGATAAAAGGCGCACGACAAGCCAAAATCAGCAACAATAATTGTCAGGTTACTCGCGATTTAGCACCGATTACTATCCACAAATTTAGGGCAATCAAGTAGATAAAGATCACAGGAATTAAATAGCGATGTTGTAGTCTAGGAATCTCAATAAATCACCAAGCCAAACAAGCAATATCACAGGCCACAATACTAACTTTATATGATGGAATAACGGTGGAAAAATACGCTCATACCACAACCGGCAGGGGTCCGTAGATTGCGCTTCAGATCTGATCGGGCGTGGTAGCGGCTTGCTTCCGCGATGTCCGGGGATGTTGGGGCAAGCGTAGCGTAGCACGACAACTGGGGGGTCGCTGGAGGAGGGCTGGGGCGTCAACCAGCAGTCAGAAGAGACCACGGGGTTGAGGCTGCAGCTTGAGGGCGAGGCCGAAGGCTGGCTGGGGCTGGCGGGGCTACTGCTTGGGGAAGGGCGTCGAGCGGCGCGGGGAAGATGGCCAGGGAAGTGCGGGATGCCTGGCGGCGTGTGGGAAGATGAGCAGGTGGCGCGGGGCGAGATGGCGGGGGAGGGGCGGGTGCCTGGCGGCGTGTAGGAGGAGGGGCGAGCGGCGCTGGGAGGTGTGGAAAGGCAGGGGGAATGCGGGGGCGCCGTGGCAGGAGGCGGTGAGGAGGGCGGCACCGAGGCTCGGTGGGGGGGGCGATGGGGAGCGTGGGTTCGCGAGAGAGAGAGAGGCGGGGTCGGGTGGAGAGGCGCAGGGGTTGGCGGATGGAAGAGGGTGGCGGGGAGAAGGCGTGATCGAGAGGGAGAAGAGGAGAGGGGCGGAACCGGGAGGGAGGAGAGGAGAAGAGAGGGAGGCGGCGGGGTTAGGGCACGGGATCGAGAGGGAGGGGTCGGGGAGAGAGAACGCGGGTTGGAGAGGGAGAGAGAGAGAGAGAGAGAGAGAGAGAAGAATTAGGGATGGGGGAAAATTATTCTCAATTCAACTTCATTTCAATTACAAAATAAGGGGACCTTTTATAGAGGTCATTCCCCCTCAAACTAAATAACAGCTATTCCTAAAAACTAGGGAAAAATAAAAAGAAAATAAAAGAGGATAACAAGGCCTTTTATTATGAGCCTTTTACATAGGGAATAAATAAACAAAAATAAATACTAATTAGACCAAATAAATGTCTACTAAAATTAAGTTGCTATCGTGCTGCATCAACTCCCCCCTGCTGAAAAGAATCTCGCTCCGTCGAGATGGCGTCGTGGAAGTTCTGAAGTAGATCGGGGCGGAGTTGTTGGAGTTCGTCTTCGTCGATCCAGGTGCAATCGGTAAGAGGTCGTCCCTTCCATTTGACTAGATATCGTCGGAAGAGACCACGTCTAGTAGTCATGTCGCGGATATCTGCAATATCTTCGATTTGATCAGCATCGGTTGCGGTTGGCGGGTGGCGCATGTCATCATCAGGAACTGCTGGAGTAGTGGCATCCGTCTGTTCATCTCCATGATATAAGAAGAGATCTGATACGTTGAATACTGGCGATGTCTGGACGTCTGGCGGCAGGTCGAGTAAATAAGCATTGGTCCCAATCCTCTTGAGGACTCGGAATGGGCCAATCTTTCGTTCGCTCAATTTTTGGTGGACTCTCAAAGGGAATCTCTCTTTTTTCAGGTGGACCATCACTAACTCTCCAACTCTGAACTCGCTCTCTCTTCGGTGTAGGTTGGCTTGGGTCTGGTATTTCTGGGTCATAGATTGGAGTTTGGCTCGGATTTCAGTATGGATGTTGGTTAGGTGTTCGACCAGATCCTCAGCAGCTGCACTACTTCTCCCTTGCACGGTTGTGGGTTTTAGGTCAAGAAATTGAGGAAGTGGAAAGCCGTACACACTCTCAAAAGGGGATTTTCCGGTGGACCTATTAGTGGAACTGTTATATGCGAATTCAGCTTGGGGAAGAATTAGATCCCACTTGGACGGAGAGTCCCCTGCAAGACATCGCAACAAATTTCCTAATGACCTGTTAACTACTTCAGTTTGCCCATCTGTTTGTGGATGATAAGCGGTGCTATACTGCAAACGAGTACCAAGACGGGACCAAAGAGTGCGCCAAAAATGACTCAAAAACCGAGTATCGCGATCCGAGGTAAAAGAACGAGGGACACCATGCAAACGGACGACATCACGAAAAAACAAATCGGCGACATGAGATGCATCTGAAGTTTTCCTACATGCAATGAAATGGGCCATTTTGGAAAATCGATCTACAACCACAAAAATAGAATCAACCTTTCGCGCAGTGAGGGGCAATCCTAACACAAAATCCATGGTGATATCTTCCCAGGGTCGCAGAGGAATGGGCAGAGGTGTGTACAGTCCAGTGTTCTGCCGGTGGCCTTTAAATCTTTGACATATTTGACATTTCTGTACAAATTTCGTCACATCCTTGCGCAGTTGCGGCCAATAAAAACGCTCTTGGAGTAGAGTCAAGGTTTTGTCTCGTCCAAAATGTCCAGCTAAACCTCCGTTGTGTAGTTCTGCAATTAAGCTCTCACGAAGGGACGTGGCAGGAATGCACAGTTGGTGGCCTTTGAATAGGAAACCCTCATGAAGAACAAAAGTGGCTGTTGGGTCCTGTCCGGTACCAACACAGTCGGCATGAATTTGACCGAAGTCAGGGTCAGTAGGATAGAGGTCTTTGAGAGTTTCAAATCCGGTCGTGCTGACGGTCATTGTGGTCAGGGCATGCGCTCGCCGGCTCAACGCGTCGGCCACACGGTTCAGGGTTCCAGCTTTGTGTTTGAGGTGGAAGGTGTATTCTTGGAGGAAGTTAACCCACTTGGCATGACGCTTATTAAGAGTTTTCTGGGAATTCAAATATCTCAGGGCTTCATGATCAGAGTTAAGGAGGAATTCTCGCTGGATCAGGTAATGTCTCCAATGCTTGAGGGCTTGGACCACAGCATAAAATTCAACGTCATAAGTGGAGTACCGTGATCTGGCATCGTTCAATTTCTCGCTGTAGAAGGCGACAGGTCGTCCTTCTTGGCTTAGGACAGCGCCAATCCCGACATGTGAGGCGTCGCAATCGACCACGAAAATCTTGGTGAAGTCGGGGAGTGCTAAAACAGGAGCATGGGTCAATTGATGTTTCAGATTTTGAAAGCTCGTTTCTGCTTCAAGAGTCCAGGCGGGTGCGCCTTTCCGCGTACAATCTACCAACGGAGCTGCACAAGTGCTGAAGTTCCGTATGAAACGTCGGTAGAAAGAAGCTAATCCCAGAAAGCTGCGAATTTCCGTGAGTGTTTTGGGTACGGGCCAGCTTTGAATGGCCTGGATTTTGGAGGGATCAACCTTAAGTCCATCAGCGGTGACAATGTATCCTAGGAAGAGGACCGTGTCAGACATGAAGGAGCATTTCTTGAGGTGGACGTACAGTTTTTGGTTTCTCAGGGTTTCGAAGACTTGTCGCAAGTGAGATAGGTGGTCTTCTTTGGTCAAACTGTAGATCAGGATATCGTCGAAGTACACGACCACAAACTTGCCAATAAAGGGTCGCAAAACATGATTCATTGTCCGCATGAAGGTGCTTGGGGCATTGGACAAGCCGAAAGGCATGACTGTCCATTCATACAGGCCCTCTTTGGTTTTGAAAGCTGTCTTCCATTCATCTCCAGGTCGCAGGCGAATCTGGTGGTATCCACTGCGGAGATCCATCTTGGAGAACAATTTGGCACCCGATAACATATCAAGCATATCATCAAGGCGTGGGATGGGAAAACGATATTTGATCGTTATCTTGTTGATAGCTCGACTGTCCACGCACATTCTCCATGTGCCGTCTTTCTTCGGGGTAAGTAGAGCAGGAACCGCCACGGGGCTCATACTCTCTCGAACGTACCCACGTCGCAGCAGGTCGGTAACTTGTCGGTTCATCTCTTCATGCTCACTGGGGCTCATTCGGTAATGGGGTAGGTGAGGCAAGCTGGCTCCAGGGACTAGATCAATGTGATGTTGAATGTCTCGCAACGGGGGCAGTCCTTCAGGCAATTCTTCAGGCATGATGTCAGCGAACTCTTGGATGATGGGCTTTATCTCAGGCGGGACTTCAGGAGGAGTTGTCTCTTGGTTGGCCACTTCACGTCCCAATAACGCATAGATGGTGGGGCTCTCTTGAATTTCACGCTGGAATGCTTGGGCTTCCATCAACAACACGGAGCCCGTGGTCACAGGCTTGGCCGGTGGGGCTTTGTTACCAGTTTGGGTGGTCGCAGCTCGGAGTGTAGCCACTTGGCGAGGGCTAAGGGCTTCACGTTGGGGCCTGAGGGTGACACGAACTTTGTCAATGAGAAAGGTGTAGGTGTTCAGTTTTCCTCGGTGTTCAGTGTCTCGGTCAAATTGCCACGGTCTCCCTAGAAGGATGTGACAGACATCCATAGGGGCCACATGGCACCACACCTCGTCCTTATATGAAGGACCGATGGAGAAGTTAACGAGGCTTTGACGGTGGATCGGGAGTTGAGTACCACCACGAAACCATGCCACACTGTACGGTTTCTCGAGAGGTTGAATTGGCAGACCCAACTTGTCGACCATCTCTTGTGATACGAAGTTCTCAACACTTCCTCCATCAATGATCAGCGAACAGCGTCGTCCTCCTGAGGTGCAGGTGGTTCGGAAGATGCTGCGTCGCAGCCAGCTATCAGCATCGGAGGCAGCGGGGGTGAGCAGAATGTTGGTGGGCGCGCTGTCAGGAGCGATAAAGTTCTCGTGTTCAATTACCAGGAACGGACCGGAGTCGTCTCCATCCACTCCTAGAAGCTCGTAGTCGTCGGCTCCCATGGTGTTGGCAGTCAGCGCAGTCGGATCCTCTCCAGGGGGTTCCTGTTGGTCAAGGTCGGGGTCTTCATGTTCGTCGGTGGTGCATAGATGGACGGGTCTAGCCTTAAGGTTTGGGCACTCTGCTGCCCGATGGCCCTTTTGATAGCATCGAAAGCAAGTATCAAGTCCTACAATGGGTCGGCTTCCCAAGATGCCTTGGCCGGGGTTTCCAGGGGGTGGTCGGGTGACGGCAGGAGTTGATGGTTTGGCTGGAGTTTTACCCGTCACAACTGATGAGGAGCCCATCGGTTTGGAGTACATCATCGGAGTACTGGTACGAGGGGCGGAGTTCGCCGAGAAAGGCATCTTCCTTGTCTGGGCTTTAGCAAGCTTGGTCTCAGCCCGTTCAGCCTGCTTGTAGGCTTCGTCGACATCTCGGCAGTTGTGGAGGTAGAGTTCATCTTGGATGACTTGGCGGAGGCCTTGCATATAGCGAGTGACTTCCTGAATAGGAGTCTCCTGCAAACGGTTGCGGTGGACTAGGGATTGGAACCCTTCGGTGTATTCCTCTACGCTCATGGTGCCTTGTCTCCAGGATTGCAGTCGCGCGTACAGATCGCGTCTGTAATCTTCAGGCACGAATTTGGTTTTCAGTTTAGCTTTCATTTTGCTCCAACTACGGATTTTACTTTTTCCCTTTCGTTTGCGTTCAGACTGCAAACGATCCCACCATAGCAGAGCATGTCCCTTTAATTTTATAGTGACGAATTGGACCTTACGTTCACTAGGCATGGACTTCCACACAAAGAAGTGCTCGACGGCTTGGAGCCAGTCCAAAAAAACGTCAGGATCTCGTCCTCCGTCAAATTCTGGGACATCGAGACGGATACCTCGATCCCATCCATCGTCAGACTTGGGTCCATTTCGGGGTTGGAATTGATGTTCACCATTAGTTTGTGGGGTATAGCCATAGGTGTATTGATCTGGAGTTTTGGGGAGGAAAGGGGTGTATTCTCTGGGTTCCTCTTCTTCACTTTCTGGTGAATGATCATCGCTCACATGTCCGTCGGAAGTGGATGAACCAGAGTCACGGGACGTGCTATTCCGGGATCGTGATTTCCGGCCAGCGCATCGACCTTTGTTGGGATTTTCATCACTAATGTCTGGTCCTAGCACGCGGCTATTCAATGTAGCAATTTGTTCATGGGCGACGGTGCATCTACGATCTAGTCCGGCGATTTGGGTACTCAGTTGATTGTTCATGAGTTGTAATTGGGCAAACAAAGCTTCTAAGGTTAATTCAGGGTGTGTGGTGTAGGGGGGTTTAGAGCCACTGGGTTTGTCGGCCATGGATATCCGAGGGTTCTGCTGTCTTTGTTTGGGATTTTTTTTTTGTGGTTTTGTTTTGTGGGGTTTTTTTTTATATGCAATGAATAAATGGGATGCAGACGAAATGCAGAATCGTGAGGCTCTGATACCAAATTGATGCAACCTATGCGTGCAATAACCTAAATGACGAAACAAGCAATGGAACTATTGCTACAAAATGACGAACGAGATAAAAGGCGCACGACAAGCCAAAATCAGCAACAATAATTGTCAGGTTACTCGCGATTTAGCACCGATTACTATCCACAAATTTAGGGCAATCAAGTAGATAATAAATAGCGATGTTGTAGTCTAGGAATCTCAATAAATCACCAAGCCAAACAAGCAATATCACAGGCCACAATACTAACTTTATATGATGGAATAACGGTGGAAAAATACGCTCATACCACAACCGGCAGGGGTCCGTAGATTGCGCTTCAGATCTGATCGGGCGTGGTAGCGGCTTGCTTCCGCGATGTCCGGGGATGTTGGGGCAAGCGTAGCGTAGCACGACAACTGGGGGGTCGCTGGAGGAGGGCTGGGGCGTCAACCAGCAGTCGGAAGAGACCACGGGGTTGAGGCTGCAGCTTGAGGGCGAGGCCGAAGGCTGGCTGGGGCTGCCGGGGCTACTGCTTGGGGAAGGGCGTCGAGCGGCGCGGGGAAGATGGCCAGGGAAGTGCGGGATGCCTGGCGGCGTGTGGGAAGATGAGCAGGTGGCGCGGGGCGAGATGGCGGGGGAGGGGCAGGTGCCTGGCGGCGTGTAGGAGGAGGGGCGAGCGGCGCTGGGAGGTGTGGAAAGGCAGGGGGAATGCGGGGGCGCCGTGGCAGGAGGCGGTGAGGAGGGCGGCACCGAGGCTCGGTGGGGGGGGCGATGGGGAGCGTGGGTTCGCGAGAGAGAGAGAGAGAGGCGGGGTCGGGTGGAGAGGCGCAGGGGTTGGCGGATGGAAGAGGGTGGCGGGGAGAAGGCGTGATCGAGAGGGAGAAGAGGAGAGGGGCGGAACCGGGAGGGAGGAGAGGAGAAGAGAGGGAGGCGGCGGGGTTAGGGCACGGGATCGAGAGGGAGGGGTCGGGGAGAGAGAATGCGGGTTGGAGAGGGAGAGAGAGAGAGAGAGAAGAATTAGGGATGGGGGAAAATTATTCTCAATTCAACTTCATTTCAATTACAAAATAAGGGGACCTTTTATAGAGGTCATTCCCCCTCAAACTAAATAACAGCTATTCCTAAAAACTAAGGAAAAATAAAAAGAAAATAAAAGAGGATAACAAGGCCTTTTATAATGAGCCTTTTACATAGGGAATAAATAAACAAAAATAAATACTAATTAGACCAAATAAATGTCTACTAAAATTAAGTTGCTATCGTGCTGCATCAGCAAACATGCTCTGTTTTGGGACACTCAATAAACATATCTTTTGTGTAGTTGCAGTGTCCTTTTCGAGATTTTTACACACATTATTGCACGTTGAATCTTCCTAGTTCCAAATTACATGTAGAAACCTATATAGTGACCTTCATTTACATGTAATCCCCTCTATTATTTCCCTCCCTTAACTCAACCATTCTATTGGGTTAAGCTAACACAATTGAATTCAATAGTGGCGATTTCCCTTTAAATCACATACCCCTCCCTATCCACACCCTATCTCCTCTCCCTTCCTCCTCTAGCACATCGTCTCGTGCTCCTCCACCCGCATGCACTGCAATTTGATTGCCTTCCCTTGCTGAAACTGTTACGGATTGTTGAAATCCCTTGTAGTTACCCTTGCAGCAAGGCGCCTCTCGTTAAACATGTGTGACCCCAATTTAGTAATTATCCGGCTTTGTTAGCTGAGCACCTCACTGAAGCACAGATTTAATGCATTTGCTCTCTATGAAAAGCTGGGAGGGTAAACTGATTAGTTAATGCCCCTCACATCCATATCTACATACACGGTGAATGACAGGAACATACTGGATTGAAAAAATATTAGAAAATAAACAGCAACAACGATCAAAATCAATCTCGAGACAAATGCGAATGCACTAGGTAGCGTGTGCTTAATTCAAGTTCCTTATCGAACATCAACCAAAGTGCCCAAACTATAGTTTATATTATGTATTTTATATCTTCAGTTACACTGTTTCTCTAACTATATTGGTATTTTAAGAGTAGCCAACTTCTTTTTGTTAATGGATGTTCAACATGTATAGGCAACATAGTGGATGCACTCATTTAAGCAGTCGAAAGGGCGAGTTCTAGATCTCAAAGTATTTCATGAGTTCTATGTTTCTTTCAAAAAAAAATAATGTGTATAGAATATCAATATATGGTATCCAAACTCTTATTGCAACTAGGTGCTTTGATAGAAAATAGAGCACATGCCTCATTTTAAAATAAAGTTGGAAGAGAAAGGGAGGATTTTATTTTTGGGAAAAAGATAATTTGCTCCACCTATAGATATTACATCTTGAAGGACATTTTTCAACAACAAGCAATGTACCGTGCAACAAATCTTAACATTGAAAACTTCAAATTGTTTTTACAGGAACTAATTGTCGGGGGTGAGATCTTGAAGCATATTCTTTAAACGACGAGCACTGTGTCTTGGAACAAATCTTAACGTCGAAAACTTCAAAAAGTTTGTGTAATAAGTATCATACTTCTCTACAGAAACTATCGGGGGATTGAGTCCAACGTCCGCCTGATAATTAAATCGAAGTTTCTCTTACAGCAGTTATACTGTAATCTTGGACATTATAGGAGATGTAAAATTAATATATTTTCAATAATTTTTCACATCGATTGTCACTTCAAGAATGAGACATGATCTTCGATTTTTTCTCAGCGTTGTTGCACAATGCAACTATTTTATCATCATAATTCAAAGAATATTGCAACAAGTTTATTGATCTAACTATATGTGGGAACATGAAACTAAGGTTCAGCATTAAAAAAGAAGTATGTCTAGTAATGCATATTAGTCATTGAACGTGTTTCTCGTGATATTTTTTACTTCTTTGTTATTAATCAAAATCATGCCCAGTCATGGCACCGTATTTTATACTTCTCTTTTTGTACATTTGCAGCACTCCGCTTTGCCTTTAGAAGTTGTAATTGAATTTTTTATTTCTGGACCAATACTAAACTTGATGGACTAAGTCTATATAAATGCCACCAAATTCGAAAGAATAGACATTTACTATGATTGAATGCAAAAACAAACCTGGACAGGGGATGCTGCTGTTAGGATTCCAGCAACTCCTCCACCTAAAACACGACCATCAGGACCAGCTAAAGATACGCTAAGCCCCCCTGTCCGACTACGCTGGCCACCACTTTCAGAGTACAAAAAGGAACCAGACAAGGAAAGAATTTCAAATCGACCCTGTATCGACAAAAAATAAAAGAGAAGATCTTCAGAATAAAGGAATAAGATACTTCATTAAGAATGTCCAAACCAAATCTGAATTAACAAAGGATATTTAGGTTGACTGTTTGGATTGGATAGGTAATCAAAACCCTATTCCAAAAAGCAGACACTCTATAAATCAATCCATGTGATTAAAGAGGAAGCAAGCTCGAAAGAATGTTGTCCATGTGCGATTAGAGGACATATCAACTAACAACTAAAAATTAGCATTAATACTTTTTTGAAGGGCTACTAAATAAGATCTATAGTCAGCAAATTTTATACAACAATAAAGTTACCTGCAACAATTTAGGCATCATTTAGATGGGTACTTGAAAAATCTTATTGTCCAAATACTTGAGAAAATTTGAATTATTGGATTATGTGTGATTGTAAAGTAGTTTGTCAGAGATGAAATACCCAAACATTCAAAAATCTCTAATATAAAAATAAAATATCATGAAAAATATTTTTAAAATGTATCATATTGTACATCGCATGATGCATCTAGAATTTCCACCCCAAAATCCCAAAAAATAGCAATGCACACGGCAGTGACAAGAATTGCAGGTAAGCAAGTGAGCGCTACTTACTCACCAGGTGAACAAGGGAGAAATTGGAATACATACTTTTTAAAATTGTGTAGGTTGAGGCTTAGATGGTTAAATGATTTGAGACGCAGGCAGCCCAAAACTGTATTGGGGCCTGAAATGCCCATCCAAACGGGAGCTTAGTCATAAATATAGAAGTGGCCTGACTCATCATTTAATATGCATATACAGTAATAATAATATAATGTCCATATTTTTCAGTATTATCAATGTGATAACAACATCTGTCATATTTTCAGATAACAAACTTCACCTTCAAATTGGCAACTTTATGATACAACTCACCAATATTGTGTTCATAACCAATACATGGATGGCTCAACTCAAATCTGCATATAAACTACTCATAAGATAAAACCATAATTTTCAATTTCATCAATGTGATAGCGAATCTTTTTCATACTCGAATAAAAAGGAAATTTGGCTTCAAGCATGCAACTAAAAATGCAAGAATGAACTTTATGAAATTCAAGGAACTGCCGAATGAAAATGTCTCTATAAATGTCATGTTTTACCTCAACCATATAAAATGCTATCAAACAAGCACATCTCATTTTTTAGACGTATCTTGCCACATTTACCGGCACGTTAAAAAGTGTTTCGATGAGATGGCTCTTTAACACATACCTCATATGTTACAGTCCCACCACATGTTGCGGCCTGACGGAGTGTCACATTTGATATTGCACCATTTGCTGATAGAATGCAAACCGCCCGAGGCCCACATTGTGAGAATGACATGATCTTGGAAGATACATCCTTTGATTCAAAATTAACAAATGTGAAAGTAAGAAAAGCTTAAGTACTAGAATTAGAAAAGCCAAGCATGGACCATGAGCTAAGCAATAGGAAGATGAAATTGACAAATGAACATTGGATTGGAACGAATGAGAAATATCCCAATGAAAATAACAAGATGTTCAATAGAAGTGTATAATCATTATAACACTATTTAAATACTTCCTGGAAAGCATGTCTATTACAATTTCCAGACTATTCTTAATCAAGTTGAATTAATTGGTGAACGAACAATTTCGAAATGACGAATATTTATTTATCTACCCATCTACTTCTATCTACTTGAAACTTGAAAGTATTCACCAGATCCCAGAATGTATTTATTCGAGAAAAAATGGTGAAGCCTTCTCCCATTTTAAGTAGGGTCAGCTACATGGATTCTTGCTCAAATCCATGTTGAAAGATCCGACTATTTTTTACACTAGTTGTCGACTACCTAACGCAAACCCCACAAGGACGGATTTGAACCCTACTCTTTTGTGCGGTAGGCACACTGCACTACCACCAAACCATTGAAGAATTTATTTATTTATTTGATAGTGCCAAATATTACACATCCTTCAGGAAAATGAAAGCTAAAACAAATATTCTTGCACAATATTTTTCTTTTTTAGGCATTAATATATAGCATTCATTTTCTAGAATGAATACACCACATTCATGTAGAAACCATCAGCAAATCCAGCAGATGACCAGAAAGTGGAAAATTAGCATCATCAAAATTTATACCTGAAATTCTCATTTACAGATGTGGACTTGAAAAATGTTGTATTGCTAATTAGACAAAATATTGATTGCAAGTCATGTGTCTTCTTTTGAAAGCATTAAATATAAGAAGAACAGAAGCTTAATGAATATCAAGGAATCATCCCTGCCAATTAGAAGTATCTTCAGAAGCTATGAAACTAAAAGCTTACATAGGCATGATTAGAGCTGACACTTTGTACAAATACTTAATGCGCAAGAACAAGAAACCATATAGACCTAAAATATGAAATAGTAGTCTCAAAAATTCACCCAACTGCATCAAACTTAAGTATAGAGAGCTTTGAAAGTGCTAATACTCTCATTGAAATGGCAAACGTTTACCTCTCCAGCTTTGACTGTTATAACATGTGGAGTAAATCCAATCCCTATCGATCCTACAGGTAAAATGTAAATAAATAATTAGTACCAGCGACGAGTTAATCTGCCCATAGTAAATTATGGCACGTTACAGCCAATTTTTGCACGTATTTATGGTGGCGCACAGCAAAGATGTTGTGACTCATATAAAAGACAAAATATGGACTTAAGGCAGCAGCATTACACGGAGATTTTGCAGCAAACTATACTTAGAACTTAGAAGTGTTACAGCGTAAGCAGGGTATCTAAACCATCATATGAAGTCTTTGTCAAAAAGAATCTGTGTATGCAAACAAGTAATTTATATCGAGGAACAAAATCTCAAAGTCAAACAAAATGCCAATTTATGAAACATAAATGCAAATCTATTCCTATCAAAGTTTATTACGGCACGTGAGAAAAGATCAAAGTTTCTTCCATTCCCATCCCCATGGGAGACTCCATCTTGATATATATTATTGTTCAACTTTAACCACATATTATTTTTAACAAGCTCCTTCCTTCCAAGGGTCATTTGTACCACAGATTGCCACGATTGTATCAGACAAAAACCTGATCACACAATTATGAATCTTCCGCGAAGCGAGCAATTCTAAGAGGGCATATGTGTAACTTCACATCACCCTTGGCCAGATCTAAAACCACAACCCAGCACCCCATGGCCTGCAAGTAATTTTGTCCCCACAGAACCAACCACCAATCAAGATCCACACATCCAGTCACAATCAGCAAATATTTGAATCAATCGACACCTAGTCGCCTGCTCGCGGTCTAAAAATTCCAAATTGCTGCTACACACAACAATTCTCAGGTTTACTCTTCGCGTATATCGCCAACAGAATCCTGAATCAATTTACATAGAGTAGGCCAAACACTGCAAAGAACAAACCAAAGGAACAGAAATTACCCAGAGCGGCCAGCTGCTGCTTCTTCCCAGACCCACCAGGGCGTGGCTTAGGCTTGCTCATGCCATCAGCAGATGCGGGAGTGGCTGACCCAAACGGAGAAGCCGAGTAACCACCAGAACCAGGCGCTGAGAGGGATCCCGGTGAGAGTCCAAGAGCCATTGTCCCATCAGGTCCGTACTTCCTCGGCCTCCCGCGTTTCCGTTTCAAAGGTTCACCAATGTTCATGTTAAAACCAGGAGGAGCGTATGGCCGTGGTGGCGCCTCAGGCATAACAACAGTGCTCCCACCCTCTCCTCCTCCACCTCCTCCTCCACCTGCACCAACTCCCAGCCCTTTCTGTGCGTCTGGAGTGGCTCCTGCACTCCCTCCTCCACCTTCTCCTCCACCGCTAACACTAGATGCTGTTGATGCCGCTGCTGTTGTTGTTGCTGTTGTTGCTGCTGCTGCAGCTGCAGCTGATGTTGCACCACCACCTTGGTAAGGAGAAGATACAGGCGTCACAGGCTTGTAAATGGCAGTGCCATCAGATGCAAATGTGAGCCTCATGTTCTGCATTGAGGAAGGCTGTGAGAGTGCGGGGTTCTTCTGCAGCCCCACACCAAAGGGCTCCCTCCCAGGCACCATTCCAGGCTCAGATCTCACCTCCATGCTGCAAAACATCAAGAACGCACAAAACCCATCATGCACAAACGCAAGATCACCCCCTCAAAACTCCACAAAACGCATCAAAATAGGATCTTTCAGCTGCCACTCAATGAAATCATCACCCATAGGGTTAAAGATCAGGAGAAACCTCAAAAAGATCCTATTTTTACCGCACCTGAGCACAAATGCGAGCGGTGAAACCACGTGTTTTAAGATACCAACATGGAACAACCACAGAGCAGGTGAAAACCCACAAAACAAAACAAAATCGAAAAAATCGAAAAATCCGCAGAAAAAAACCTTTTGGACCATCAAAATACCCAAAGTTGCCAGCTTTTTACCAAACTCAGCCGAGAAATTAACGAAAAACTGTAATTTCCGTTCGAAAATAAGAAAATAATTACAAAAACCTGGGAAATAGGAGTTGGGTCTGAAAAAGACGGGAGAGAAATTCGCGGCAGCGTGAAGAAAGGGGAGTGTGAGGGGGAAAACTTTTAAAACCCTAAAAGAAAAAGGAGGTTGTTCTAAAAAATATTTTATAGCTGCGGTAGCTCCAAACCTTCTCAAGAACTGAGGGAAATCGCCCATTTCTTCCCTTCTTCCTCGCTTATTTTAATTTCCACGGACGCTTTTGGTGGGAGAAGGTGTTGAAATTTTTTTATAAAAAAGAAATTATACCAATAGAAAGTACATGTATTTATATATGATTAAAGAAAGTGCTGGCGACCAGAGCTACTTTTGTTAAGAGGGGGTAAAAGAAGGGTAATAACAACAAGTCTCTTTTTGGGGACTGGAGAGAGGAGAGTGACCGATTGGGTGTGCAGAGTTGGAAAATGGGGAAAAAGGGGTGGTGGGGATCTATTGATTGGGGGTGATTTTGCGTGGAAGGTTGCCATTATTCTCATGGCATTCAAGTTTGGTCAAAATCACTATTTAGTAAATGATGTCTGTGTTTAGGGGCCGATTCCGAAGACTTCAATTGTTTGGATTAGTGTTTGATTATGGAACAACGGCTAATTTTGTTGGATTGAGTGAAGGTCATGGCAGTGCTAGTTATAGGGTCACCTCACCTGATTTAGCTTAGACACATCTGTTTTTATGTAAGTAAAAGTAAGTGTATATATTCCATCAAAAAGAAGTACATGCAAAAAGAAAACTAAGGAGGGCTACCCAGTAGCCAATTTTAACCGGCAGTCCGATTAAGTGAGCCCTGAGCTCGTAGGAACCAAGGAGACAAAAACTCGGATTCCTTCAATTTTCCTTAATCAAGGTGATGATGTCGACGATGCAGTCGATTGTGCGAAGGGCAGAATGGGAGCCGGACAAAGTCCATATACGATTACGCTCGCACCAAATGCACCATACCATAACCGCTAGCAGCATAGTGATGAATCCGCGATTCATCATCGCAATATCTTGATCTTCGCAAAATCCCCGAGTAAAATCCCAAATAAATGTCCATAAAATCAATAAATTAACAAAACAACTCTTGTAAATAAAACACACTAATTATTGTATATTAGATTGTACAAAATAAATTACACATAAAAAGCCGCAAAAATAAAGAAGTTTTATACATGTAAATAGTCTAAAACTTCATTTATTTTTAATAATTTCATTTCAACTCCTTTTTGTCTAATTCTTTCTCTAACTTGTTTATAAAAATATATATATAAATAAAAAAATACAAAATAAATTTTACCTCAAATAAATGCTCCTAGATTCCAAAGAGAAAAAGCCGTAAAGTCCAACTTCCAAGCTAAATTCCCGCTCCGTATGAACTCCAAATTCACCAAACTCACTTTTAAAGTTCAAGTTAGAAAATTATCTATCCAACGGAAGTGGTTTCATTAAAATCGGAGCTCGTTTGCAAAAGTTGGGTTTTGGGACCTAGATGTACATTGTATATTATGTATATATTCTTTCTTTCTTCATTTTTTATTTTATCTTTCTTAATTACTAAAAATCCAAAAAAATCATTGTGGTGTTGTATTTTGATTGTACTATTTTTATTGTATTTTCCTATTGTACATAGCTACTATTAAAAAGACAAAAAAAATATAAAAAGAAAAGCAAACAAAAAAAATATGTACATGTTGTATATCTTCTTTTTGTAAATTCCCCACTCTTTTTCTTCTCTTTATTTTATTTTCTCTTTTTAGTAGCCTACTTTTATTTTCATTTATCTAATCATATTCTCTACACTAACTTCTCTTATTTCATCAACCTCCATTCAACACCATTATCCATCTAACTTCACATTCAACTCCACCACTAATTTAACCTCCCATTCTACTCCACTTCCAATCTAACCTCCATTCCTTCCATCTCTTTTATACACATCTCCATCCTCATTTTTTTTGCTATCCGCCATTCTTATAGAAAAGGGAGAGAGCTTGGAACGTGGCGTTGGTGACAGCGGCGAAACGTCTTCCTCAAGCGACGACCTCCTTCAGGCGAGATCCGCGGAGCTCCGTTCCGCGTCACGAGTTCCCCATTGAGCTCGCGTAGCTTCTCCGATTTTGATTTCGCCAATCGGATCGAAGCGACGACGGGAGTCCAGCGTAGCTGCTCCGCAAACCCGGCGGACATCAGGTAAGTATTTCTCCTCGTTTCTCTTGTTATTTTATTTTATCTAATATCGTGTTTCCTTGTTGTTTGGATCACCATCATTTTTTTATCCATCATAACCCCAGATCATTTTTTTTATTTTCATATCATCACGATCAACCCACCATCATATTTGCATTTGTTCATATTTGTCATTTTGCATTTCTTCATCCTTTTATTTAAACAAAAAAAATTAAAAGCATTTGTTCATTGTGCATTTGTTCATCTTTTTATTTAAACAAAAAAATTTAAAAGCATTTGTTCATTTTTTTATTTAAACAAAAAAAATTAAAAACATTTGTTCATTTTGCATTTGTTCATTTTCTGTTTAAACAAAACAAAAAATATTAATAAAAAAATTTAGTTTGCATAACAGAAGTAAAAAAAATCAAAAAAAAATAAAAAAAAAGTTGCAGGGAAGCAGCCGCCCACGGCCGCCGCCCCCCTGCACCGCCCATCGTCTACGCCAACGCCGGCCGCATCAACGCGCCCCCCCCCCCAAGCCGGCCAAGCACCGCCACAGCGCGGTGGAATCCGCGCCGCCGCGCGTGGTCCCCTCTCCATCCCGCCGCCTCTCCGCCGACCAGTCCAGCCGCCCCCTTCCGCCACGGCTCCTCTGTCCACGCCGCACCGCCGCCTCCTCCGCCCTACAACCTCGCGCTGCGCGCATGACTCCGCCCGGCCTCCACGCGGGCGCCCACCGCCGCTCACCGCGCGGCTCTCGCCGCCGCCGCCGCCTCCGCCCCATTTGGGTTCCTCCACGATCGAGCCCTAGCACCTGTGAAGAAGAAGGTTATTTTATTTATTGTAAAAATTGCATTTTTTATTTCGTATGTTTCCATAATTACAATTCAGTCCATGTTTGTGGTTTGTGTTGTCTTTTCAATTTCTGCTTTGCACAAAGATCCATGTGTTCGCATTTTAATTTGGACCTCATTTATGCATCTTTTTATTCAATGAAAAATGTCATTTTGTTGAGCAACTAATTGTCTACCTCTTGAATATTTATTTGTATTTTTGTTAGATACTGTTAAATAATGAAAAATGTTCAACTGAAATATTGCATATTTAATCTAAATTGGACTCTTAAATTTATATCTCACACGCAGTTGCTCTAAAAATTCCACAAAATTTATATATGATGCCTTGATATGTGATGAACTTACTGTCCAAATTTCATGTCCATTGGAGTTGTCTTGTGCCTGAAATAAATTGTAGAGTGTTTTTAGTATTTGATTTTTAATTAAATCAACGTATATCCTTTTTGCGAAATTTCAACTCTACCGGATTGCATATCTAAATATCTTTTTGAGATAATTCGCACTCTAATTAATTTGACAATGTGGATTTATTAGAAATTATTTACTCACTGTCACTCTATTTTCACTAAAAATCCATAAAAAATTCATAACTTGTCAAAAAATTCCAAAAAAAATACTGTAGCTTCCTTGCATCATGTTTTCATTCCAGTAATTTTTTCATAATTTTTGCTTACTGTTTGTGTGAAAAATTGCGAAAATACCCATAAAAAGTGTGCATTTTTCATTATTGCATTTTAACCCTGAAAATTCTAAAAAAATATGTTTTGCATTTATCATTGGATTAAGTTTACTGGTAAAATATAATTTGGCTAAATTGGACTAATTTCTCATTAAAATTAATTTGGCTAAGTTCTATGCTTTCGTAGTATCTTGATTCACCCGTATCTTGCATTTGCATTTGTTTTGCATTAAAAAAATATAAAAAATATCGCATTGGAAATCTAGACCTAAGTTTTTGAATTAAACCCGAAGTTGTTCCTTTGCCTCCCTGAGTTCGACCCCGGACTTGCCCGGGATATAAATTAAGCCGAGACACTCTTCACGGAGATCTTCTCTCGGTTCTGACCGAATCGCTAAGTACACGTGTTACAACGTGAGCAAATTGTTTATCGTATCTAGCGACACGTCAGATGGCGCCGTTGCCGGGGAGGCAAACGGCTTAGCGACTAATTTAAAAATTTGGATTTAGTTTTCCATTACTCGGGTAGTCTGACCCCCGAGCCACCTTGTATTTATTCCATTTTTTCAATTATTTCTCTTCATATTCTTGTATATATTTTGTTTTTATCTCTCTAACATAAATTTTATTTTTCTTGCGAGGGCTCGGTGAACTTGGAGTGCATCGGAGGTCGACGGACGCGACGCGCACCGACTGCTGAAGAGCAAGAAAATCAATTTATCTTCGAGAGAATTTTTATAAATTTTTGTAATTATTGTGTTGTAATAACTTAGGTAATTCGCTCTTTCCAGCGGCTCTTGTTTGAGAGCTCGCGTTTGTATCCGGACTGGACCCGCTCGTGGTCGTGTGGTTGATTGACGTAGAATAGGACTTGCACTCGCGGCTCTTAGAGCATTTTTATTACATTATCTTGATTGCTTGTGCTCGGAATATTTAGGACCACACATCACATTTAATGAGACGCACTTAGACCGCTGGGCTATTAGTCAAATTTAACTTGTTCATCACTCGCTAATAGAACTGCCTGTCTAGGAACGGTTTTCTCGTTTGCATTCATATAGTATAAAATTTCAATTCTGCCTTACATCCCGCATGTAGAGCGCGAGGATCACTGTAAGTCTTCTGAACTGGGCATGCATCATTGATTTCATTATTTGCATCGGTTTTTCTCGACTCCCTCCCCTTGGTTTTTGAAACTTAGGTTAAAAGGAAATCGGGACTGATCGTTAGGCGTGCTTTATTTGGTGGACTAATCAAGTGATAACCAAACTTAAAACCGGGACTGCTAATCAGAGTTGACAAAAAAAACTGATTAAAACTAACACTTGTTTTGGGAGAGCAAAACCCTCATTGTATGCTTGGCTAATTGTGATTGTTGAGAGGTGAGGACGCATCCCTAGGATAGTGCCCAAAACCTACTTTTGAGCCTTGCGTAATTGGATTGATATCTTGATTTATCACCTAATTAAAACTGAAAAGATAAAAGATCGGACTTTTGCGACCATCACTGTGTTGAGTAGGTGAACTCAAGGTTTGCTCTTGTGTTTGTTTGTTTGTGTGTTATTCGGTGCACTTGCACGCTTTCTTCCTCGATCCGCTTCATTCTCCCATTTTCCCTCCAAGATGTCAGAATATTGGTCATCATATCCACGACATTCTTCTTCGACCATATTTCGATCATCTCCACCCTCTCATTCCTCTTCATACCCACACCCCAACCGCGAAGTCAGAACTCCAACTGACTTCTACACTTCTTCATCCTTCTCACCTACCACACATTCTTACACCCATGAACCACAACCACTCTGTATTGACTCATCATATTCTTGTCTGCTTGCTGGAATCAAGGAACCAATCGAAGAGCAAGCGACTGCTGAGATCAATGATTGGCATAATCAGTTGACCCAACATACCTCACTTTCACCTCGAGTTGGGACAGAACAACAATTGCCATATACACATCCCGACTTAACCTTAGGGTACAACATGGCCGACCAGACAAACCGAATGGAGAGGCCAGCACCGTACGATCTTCCTGACTTGATTGACCTGAGAGATAGAGACCACATTGACCAACCTTCATATCACCCATTCGGAGAGCCGACATATACAGGGGATTGGACTCATGAGACCGATCTACAGACCCCCTGTCTACTGACTCCACCTTATGAGGCTCCGACCAATATCTGCCATACAGATGGGTCATACTCAACCCAGCATTACACGCCTGAGTCAAGATGTGTTGAGTATAAGATCTCAAGTTCTCAGCAGTATCCTCCAATTGCACCGACTTCTCTCATGAGGTGTCATGAGAACTTATTGGAGGATGACATTTGTATACCGATCAAGAGTCCAGGTAGGAATGTGGATCGTGGATTTCACGGATTGAATCTTGAAAACCCGGAAGACATCGGATTGACCACTTGTCATGTACAGCTGGAGTCCCTTCTACCTCCATCTTCTACTAACCACTTTCCCTCCAAACCAGAGTCTGTACATTCTCCTAGTCATCCTTCACCTACCAAAAATACCATAAAAATTGAAAAAGGAAAAGATCTAAAAAAATTGGATCCTACGGTTAGGGAAGCATTGGATAGAAAGTTGATTTTTGAGCTTCCCTTAATAATGGCCATTGAGCACTTTCCCGACCTTAAAAGATTTGTGAAGAGTAAATTGATGCCTAAAAGGTTGGGCAATAAGAGAACAAGGACTGAGATACATATAGTGTCTATGGCCACTGACGAGTCGCTGAATACGATGTTTAATTCAGCTTCGTTGTAGCACGTGTACTTAGCGATTCGGTCAGAACCGAGAGAAGATCTCCGTGAAGAGTGTCTCGGCTTTAATTTATATCCCGGGCAAGTCCGGGGTCGAACTCAGGGAGGCAAAGGAACAACTTGGGGTTAATTCAAAAATAAAGATTTTAGATATCCAATGCGGTTTTTTTATATTTTTTTAATGCAAATAGGATGCCAAAATGCACAATGCAAGTGAACTAATATACTAAGAAAGTATACAACTTAGCCAAATTAATTTTAATGAGAAATTAATCCAATTTAGCCAAATTATATTTTTCCTAGAATACTAATCCAGAGATGAAAACAAAACACATTTTTTTGGAATTTTAGGACTTAAAATGCAACAATGAAAAATGCACACTTTTTATGGGTTTTTTCGCAATTTATCACACAAACAGTAAGAAAAATCATGAAAAATTTACTGGAATGAAAACATGATGCAAGAAGACTACAATAAATTTTTTGGAATTTTTTGACAAGTTATGAATTTTTTATGAATTTTTTAATGAAAACAGAGTGGAAATGAGTAATTAATTCCTATTAAATCCGCTTTATTAAAATAGTCAGAGAGAGAATTATCTCGAAAAGATATTTTCATGTGCAATCCAGGAGACTTGAAATTTCGTGAAAAGGATGTCTGTGGATTTAATTAAAAATCGATTACTAAATACACTCTATAATTTATTTTAGGCACAAGACAACACCAATGGACTTGAAATTTGGACTGTAACCTTATCACTCTTCAAGGCATCACATATATTTTTTTGTGGAATTTTTGGAGCAACCGTGTGTGAGATGTAATTTTAAGAGTACAGAATGGGTAAACTATGCAAAATTTCAGTTAACCATTTTTAATTAATTACCCAACTAGCATAAAAATCCAAATAAATACTCAAAAGATACACAATTAGTTGCTCAACACAGTGGTATTTTTCATTGATCAAAAAGATGCATAAACGAGGTCCAAATTAAAGTGCGAATACAGGGATGTCTTTGCAAAATCAGAAAACAATATTTACAAGCAAACTATATACAGGGGCTTGTTTGTAATTATAAAAACATAAAGAGAAACATATGCAATATTTACAATTAAAAAAAATATTCACCTTCTTCTTCCTCCCTGTGTACACGGTGGAAGAACCCAACAGGGGAATTCGCGGCGGCGGCGCGCGCGGCCCTGCACGGTCGCGAGGGGGCGGAGATCGGCGACGGCGGTCGGGGATGAAGGGGCGGAGGGCCGGCGTGAGGTGGAAGGGGCGGCCTAGGCGGCGGAGACAAAGGGGGCGGCGGCCGGCGCTGCCTACCCGTGGAAGGAGGGGGGCGGCGGTCGGCTGCCTCCTTCGTTTTTTTTATTTTTTTTATTTTTTTTAAATTTTTTTAGTGCTGTGAAGTGAATTGATTGAATTTTTTTTTAGATTTTATCTTTTTTTTAACAGGAAACAAATGATAAAAAAAATAAGATGGATTGGTGGGTGATGATGATCTAAGCAAATGGAAAAAAATTATGGTGTTATGATGGTGGTGATGGAAGGAGTGATATGGGTTATGCTAAAAAAACTACAAAGATAAAATGATGACCACATAAAAACAAAATTACCTACGGTGGAGACGGTCGCCTAGGATGTGCTCGTGAGAGCAAGGTCTTCGCTCAAATCGCCGGCGCGCGATGAGCTCGAGCAGCGCGCGAGTGCGGCTGCGATGTTGGCCGAAAAGCCAACGGATCACACCGGAGAGAGGGCCGTCGTTGCTCGACCGCGGTTGCGTCGCTGTCACCGATTCAACTCTGGGAACTAGGCTCTCCTCACATAAAGATGGATCAAAGGCAAAATTGAGGAGAATGAGAGGTATATAAAGAGAATGGAAGGAGAGGTTATTAAAGTGGTGGAGTTGAATGGGAGGTTGATTTATTAATGGAGTTGAATGGGAAGTTGGGAAAAAAATGGTGGAATAATGGAGTTGAATTGGTGGTTATTGTAGAGAATGGAAATAAAATAATAAATAAATAAATAAATAAAGTTGTCTACTTTAAATACAATAAAATAAAAAGAGAAGATAAATGGTGGAGAATTTACAAAAGAAGACAAACAACATGTACACATTTTTTTTTCTTTTCTAATATGTAATTTTTTTGTCTTTTTAATAAGAGATATTTACAACAGAAAAATACAATAAAATAGTACAACTAAAATACAACACAAGTATGATTTTTTTGTATTTTTATTAATTAATAAAGATACAATAAAAATTAAAGAAAGAATGAATATATACATGGTATACAATGTACATCTAGGTCCCAAAACCCAACTTTTGTAAACGAGCTCCGATTTAAATGAAACCACTTCCGTTGGATAGATAATTTTCTAACTTGAACTTTAAAAGTGAGTTTCGTGAATTTGGAGTTCCTACGGAGCGGGAATTTAGCTTGGAAGTTGGACTGTCCGGCTTTTTCTCTTTGGGATCTAGGAGCATTTATTTGAGGTAAAATTTATTTTGTATTTTTGTATTTTTATATACATTATTATGAACAAGTTAGAGAAAGAATTAGCCAAAAAGGAGTTGAAATGAAATTATTAAAAATACATGAAGTTTTGGGCTATTTACAAGTATAAAACTCCTTTATTTTTGTGGCTTTTTATGTGTAATTTATTTTGTACAATCTTATATATAATAATTAGTGTATTTTATTTACAAGAGTTATTTTGTTAATTTATTGATTTTATGGACATTTATTTGAGATTTTACTCGGAGATTTTGCTAAGCTCAAGATATTGCGATGATGAATCGCGGATTCATCAGCCACATCTTTGATGATAGGGAGAAAAACCAAGAGCCGCAGAGTAAAGCGGTTACCTAGATTTGATTGTAAATCAAAGATACTACATTCACCCATGCAAGAATCGATGATGACTTACCGATTAATATCCTCCCGACCTCTGTGTTTGCCAAGCTCAAACTCGGATCTGCCAAGAAGTCAAGAGAAATCATTCAGTTGGCAGATCGGACCATTAAACAGTCGAGAGGAACCATTTCAGTCATTGTCACTTTCCAAGGTTCTCTACTGGAGATAGACTTCATGATCATTGACATTGAGCACCGAGGAGAGTTTTACCCAGTCCCCGATCATTCTTGGGAAGCCGTTCTTAGCCTTGGCTAAGGCAACTGTAGATTGTGAGACTCGGGAGATCGATTTCTCTGCATTGGGAGCACTCCGACCTCACCCGATCTTTGAGGACACACGATATTCCAAGGTAACCCGTAAAGTTGCAGACAGTCGTAACCTTCGAGAGACAGTTGAGTCCCGTCTCTCTACTACACCTGAGATACCGACTGTCCAAACGACCATTGGTTTAGAGACTTCCTACAACCACACACCGCATACTGCTTGCACCACCACCGCAACAGCTTCTAGAGAGGACTCACGACCAGAAGCTATCCTTGAGTCGGACATGACCTTTGTGGATTGCCTTGATCATTTCGATGATCCGACACAAGAACCCAACAATGTCAAGCCAACTGAGAACACCGTGCCTTATCAGAGACGTGTGCTGACCCTGCAGGAGTATTACAATGCATATGGTGACTCATCTGATGATGAACCTTAGGTCAGAACCTCACACACACCACATCTAGGACATACACCAAAGGAGACAACTGGGACCAAATTGACCAATCTTGATAAATCGGTTGCTCCATCCTCTAGTCGGTCATCTGGTAAGAAGAAGACGGGTGTTGATTCCTTGAGGTGTTCCCCCGAACTCCTTAAGACGTATCAATCTCCTCTTCCTCTTGATGCTTCAGGTTCTAGAAAACCGACTAAGAAGGTTACCTTTGATGTTTCAGAGAAGGAACTTTCTGAGGAGTCATCATCAGGTCCGGATGAGGTGATCTATATGAGTGAGCTCAGTTCGGCTGTTCTGATGCCATACTTGAGCAAGCAGCCGAGTGTCGACCCCCGTTGGACGTTCTCCACACCTCACTATTATTCTTCGGAGGACGATTCTGACAGCGACACATGTGTATACTACCCACTCCATCGCTCCCGCAAGAAGGTCCGTCACAAACCTTCTTGATCCTTGTATATTCTCCCTCCTCCTTGTACATATTTTCCTTCCTTTTTTCACCTCCCTCCCTCATGATTCGCATCACTCGCCCTAGTTCCATATCGTTTTCATTTTGTGGCTATAGGGGGGTGAGTGACTCGATTTGCTCCTTCTTTTCTTTTTATTTTCTTTTTGTATATTCTTTCCCATTCTCATCGGTCTTCCATTCTTGTGTTCTTTCCAATACTTAGGCTGACCAGAGCCTAAGTATAGGGGGGCCGATGCCCGTTGTGTATTATCCACATTTTTTTCCCTCACTTCTATTCTTTTCACCCACTTGTACTTAGTACGAGCTATGGCTTTTTGTCACCTAGTGCCATGAGGACATAGCACAAGCTAAGTATAGGGGGACATGTATATATTACATATATACTTTACTCATACCTCGTACTTTCATGTATTTTCGTATATAATATACAATAATTATGGGGTGAAGTATTTTTGTATATATTATACAATAATTATGGGGTGGGTAAAAAAACAACAAAAAAACAAAACAACAAAAAAAACTCTTTCCTAAAAAAACTCTTTCTCTTTTTTTTCCTAAAAAAAACTTTTCAAAAAAAAATCCTCTTTAAAAAAAGCTTTTTCAAAAAAAAGTCTTTTCTTATTTACCTGTTTTTTTTTCAAAAAAAAACTCTTGAAAAAAAGAGAAGCAAAACTTTTCTTAAAAAAAACTTCTTCTCCTTTGTTTCTTTAAAAAAATCAATCATAAAAAAACTAAAAAAAACTAACTAATAAGTTGGTTTAATTCCTGATACAATTCACTTTCACACAAGACTAGTATGTTCAAGAACACTTGGTTTATGAGGTCTTGAGATTTTGAGTTAACCAGCCTTAGTCATTAGGGTCCTTGACTTAATTATTCACATTTCCCTAGTTTGAAAGATTTGTGTGCTATATTGCATGCTTAGTCTCTACCTTAAGAATATGATCAGCACCTCACATACACGACTGCAATTATGATGAGATTAGTTGAAATTTCACTTGAGGAACTAGGATGAGGGATTTGAGTTTGGACTTAATTTAATGATGCTCGAGGATGGGATAAAATCAATGAAGGCTTCATAAAACCTGAGTGTCAGCATCTTTAGCCAATATGAGAACATGGTTCTTGTACTATCTCTTGACATTTACCTATGTGCCAGGGTGTGATAAAATAAAAAAATTGTTGATCAGTGTGCGCCAACTCTTGGTAAAAGCAGTGGAGCTAGCCAAAAATACTACAAAGCAATGAAATATCAAAGAAAAGCTCTCATTCCACAAAGTCAATTATCAAAAGAGCTTCCACCAAAGGCGAGCGCTCCCAACCATTTCAAAAGTGTCCATTTGGACCACCGCTATTAGGACCAGGAGTCGGGCTTGCACCAAAAAAGGGCTCTGCATCGTAAATGCTACAAGTCTGGGTGTAGAAGGTACGATAGGTACTCAAAAAAGGCACACCCCGGTGTACTCCCAGGAAAACAAGTGCAGACGGCTCCAACTTCTCTTGACGGACTCGCTGATCAACACCAAAAAAATATGCGTTGCGTAATAAGGCACTTGAGAGGATCCTTGTTCCAATGAGAGGGAGAGAAGAAATGACACAATCCTATGCCCTCCATCAACTGGCCTTCCATCTACACTTTCAAGTCTGACAACTAAAGAGACGGTGGATTGAATGCAAGAAATGATTTATTCCCTAGTGTTGAGGATCGGGTCCATAGGAGAGTCTCTTGGACTGGAACCTTGGGTGACGTTGTGACTCTACTCTTGTAACTGCGGTCAACACTTAAAGTCATATCCCTTATATATACGTATACAAAGAGAGTCTGATGATTAGGGGAATTGGGTACCTTTTGACTAGAGCTTGGTTCATCTTAGAATTTTAGGATCTCTAAAACCGAGAGTTCTTGAACGGATCAAGTCTTGTATTCACATGCACAGTCAGGGGTTAAGCCAACTTATTCATTCTTTATTTGCTCGAGGACTAGCAAAGTTTAAGTATAGGGGGGTGATGAATCCGCGATTCATCATCGCAATATCTTGATCTTAGCAAAATCCCCGAGTAAAATCCCAAATAAATGTCCATAAAATCAATAAATTAACAAAACAACTCTTGTAAATAAAACACATTAATTATTGTATATTAGATTGTACAAAATAAATTACACATAAAAAGCCGCAAAAATAAAGGAGTTTTATACATGTAAATAGTCTAAAATTTCATTTATTTTTAATAATTTCATTTCAACTCCTTTTTGTCTAATTCTTTCTCTAACTTGTTTATAAAAATGTATATAAAAAAAATACAAAATAAATTTTACCTCAAATAAATGCTCCTAGATCCCAAAGAGAAAAAGCCGTAAAGTCCAACTTCCAAGCTAAACTCCCGCTCCGTATGAACTCCAAATTCACCAAACTCACTTTTAAAGTTCAAGTTAGAAAATTATCTATCCAACGGAAGTAGTTTCATTAAAATCGGAGCTCGTTTGCAAAAGTTGGGTTTTGGGACCTAGATGTACATTGTATATTATGTACATATTCTTTCTTTCTTCATTTTTTTATTTTATCTTTCTTAATTACTAAAAATCCAAAAAAATCATTGTGGTGTTGTATTTTGATTGTACTATTTTATTGTATTTTCCTATTGTACATAGCTACTATTAAAAAGACAAAAAAATATAAAAAGAAAAGCAAACAAAAAAATATGTACATGTTGTATATCATTTTTTTGTAAATTCCCCACTCTTTTTCTTCTCTTTATTTTATTTTCTCTTTTTAGTAGCCTACTTTTATTTTCATTTATCTAATCATATTCTCTACACTAACTTCTCTTATTTCATCAACCTCCATTCAACACCATTATCCATCTAACTTCCCATTCAACTCCACCACTAATTTAACCTCCCATTCTACTCCACTTCCAATCTAACCTCCATTCCTTCCATCTCTTTTATACACATCTCCATCCTCATTTTTTTTGCTATCCGCCATTCTTATAGAAAAGGGAGAGAGCTTGGAACGTGGCGTTGGTGACAGCGGCGAAACGTCTTCCTCAAGCGACGACCTCCTTCAGGCGAGATCCGCGGAGCTCCATTCTGCGTCACGAGTTCCCCATCGAGCTCGCGTAGCTTCTCCGATTTTGAGTTCGCCAATCGGATCGAAGCGACGACGGGAGTCCAGTGTAGCTGCTCCGCAAACCCGGCGGACATCAGGTAAGTATTTCTCCTCGTTTCTCTTGTTATTTTATTTTATCTAATATCTTGTTTCCTTGTTGTTTGGATCACCATCATTTTTTTATCCATCATAACCCCAGATCATTTTTTTTATTTTCATATCATCACGATCAACCCACCATCATATTTGCATTTGTTCATATTTGTTATTTTGCATTTCTTCATCCTTTTATTTAAACAAAAAAAATTAAAAGCATTTGTTCATTGTGCATTTGTTCATCTTTTTATTTAAACAAAAAAATTTAAAAGCATTTGTTCATTTTGCATTTGTTCATCTTTTTATTTAAACAAAAAAAATTAAAAACATTTGTTCATTTTGCATTTGTTCATTTTCTGTTTAAACAAAACAAAAAATATAAATAAAAAAATTTAGTTTGCATAACAGAAGTAAAAAAATAAAAAAAATAAAAAAAAGTTGCAGGGAAGCAGCAGCCCACGGCCGCCGCCCCCATGCACCGCCCATCGTCTACGCCACCGCCGGCCGCATCAACGCGGCCCCCCAAGCCGGCCAAGCACCGCCACAGTGCGGTGGAATCCGCGCCGCCGTGCGTGGTCCCCTCTCCATCCCGCCGCCTCTCCGCCGACCAGTCCAGTCGCCCCCTTCCGCCGCGGCTCTTCCGTCCACGCCGCACCACCGCCTCCTCCGCCCTGCAACCTCACGCTGCGCGCGCGACTCCGCCCGGCCTCCACGCGGGCGCCCACTGCCGCTCGCCACGCGGCTCTCGCCGCCGCCTCCGCCCCATTTGGGTTCCTCCACGATCGAGCCCTAGCACCTGTGAAGAAGATGGTTATTTTGTTTATTGTAAAAATTGCATTTTTATTTCGTATGTTTCCATAATTACAATTCAGTCCCTGTTTGTGGTTTGTGTTGTCTTTTCAATTTCTGCTTTGCACAAAGATCTCTGTGTTCGCATTTTAATTTGGACCTCATTTATGCATCTTTTTATTCAATGAAAAATGTCATTTATTGAGCAACTAATTGTCTACTTCTTGAATATTTATTTGTATTTTTGTGAGATACTGTTAATTAATGAAAAATGTTCAACTGAAATATTGCATATTTTATCTAAATTGGACTCTTAAATTTATATCTCACACGCAATTGTTCTAAAAATTCCACAAAATTTATATATGATGCCTTGATATGTGATGAACTTACTGTCCAAATTTCACGTCCATTGGAGTTTACTTGTGCCTGAAATAAATTGTAGAGTGTTTTTAGTATTTGATTTTTAATTAAATCCACGTATATCCTTTTTGCGAAATTTCAACTCTACTGGATTGCATTTCTAAATATCTTTTTGAGATAATTCGCACTCTAATTAATTTGACAATGTGGATTTATTAGAAATTATTTACTCACTGTTACTCTATTTTCACTAAAAATCCATAAAAAATACATAACTTGTCAAAAAATTCCAAAAAATTTACGTAGCTTCCATGCATCATGTTTTCATTCCAGTAATTTTTTCATAATTTTTGCTTACTGTTTGTGTGAAAAATTGCGAAAATACCCATAAAAAGTGTGCATTTTTCATTATTGCATTTTTACCCTGAAAATTCTAAAAAAAATATGTTTTGCATTCATCATTGGATTAAGTTTACTGGAAAAATATAATTTGGCTAAATTGGACTAATTTCTCATTAAAATTAATTTGACTAAGTTGTATGCTTTCGTAGTATCTTGATTCACCCTCATCTTGCATGGGCATTTGTTTTGCATTAAAAAATAAAAAAAAATACCGCATTGGAAATCTAGACCTAAGTTTTTGAATTAAACCCGAAGTTGTTCCTTTGCCTCCCTGAGTTCGACCACGGACTTGCCCGAGGTATAAATTAAGCCAAGACACTCTTCACGGAGATCTTCTCTCGGTTCAGACCGAATCGCTAAGTACACGTGCTACAACGTGAGCAAATTAAACATCGTATCTAGCGACACGTCACATAGCCACAACAGAATGAGTGCACGAGACGCCGATGCTAGCAATCCAGGAGACCGTATCAGATAGAGAGGAGACAGGAGGCTCTGGCAGGGCAAGAGCTACACAGGAGCCCCGCCAAACGTCGGAAGAAGATGGGCATTGGAAAAAAAAGGTGCTCGTGAGATTCAAGCTCCCTTGAGCATAAGTTGCGGGTTGTGGGAATATTCAAGCCAAACGAAGCTAGTCTGTCGGTAGTGGGGAGCCGCTTTAGGATGGTCTGATAGAGCGTAAAGGTGAATCTAGGAGGAGTACGTCTGTCCCAAACGACTGGAGCCCAATGTACCGGTAGGCCCCTAGGACGAAGTAAATCAAATGCATCAGCGAAGGAGAAACCCCTAGGCGAGTGGACCCAAACATAAAGAGGGGCATCCCTACGGATGGCATCGCGGATATAGCATCTTTTCCCCAACATACTATGCCACACTCAGGAAGCAGATGAAGAGGGATGAATATCCCAGAACGAACCAGGGTGCAGGTACTTCTTGCATAAGAACTCAACCGAGATAGACGTGGTCGCGGATAAAAGCCTCCGAGCCCAGGAGGCGATCATAGCTTTGTGAAGAGAGGCAAAAAACTACAACCCCATACTCCCCTCCAACTTAGGGAGGCATATGGTCGCCCAGGAGATATCATGGCGTCGTCGTCCCCAAAGAATCAGGCCTTTTAACAACCGTATTTGGAATAAGGGCGCCCGCAATCCAATATAAGTATGAACTGGGCACACCCAGCCATAGAAAGAGCCTTGGCTCTCCATCCATTAATAAGCCTCCCAATACGATCTTCCAGTCCTCTGGAATCACTGCTTCTCCAAAAAGATGACGAAATCGGAAGGCCCGGGTAAGTGGAAGGTAGCGATTGTTGGAGAATTCCCAGTTGAAGTGTAGTTGCAAAATATGAGGAGGGCCATTTCAGTCTGAAAATTTTGCTTTTCCTTGGATTCAATTTCAGACCTGAAATCAACTCGAAACTATGCGGAATCTCTTTGACCTCTGAGAGAGAACGTAGAGTGCCCTTGCAGACGAAAAGGAGGTCGTCCGCGTAAATAAGATGAGAAGGCGCAACATTACGATCACGACCCATTGGGAAGAAGCGGCCTTCAGAAGATGCCTTATCCACCGGGGAAGAAAGAAATTCCATCGCAATAGCGAATAGTAGAGGGCTAAGGGGGTCCTCTTGCCGTAATCCACGGGTTCCCCTGAAAAATCCATGCGAAGCTCTGTTAACCAAAATGGAGAACGACGTTGTAGTGATACAAGTGGCAATCCAATTAATCCATTTGCGGCAGAATTACATGGCATTGAGAGCATCAAGAATTATGGAGTGGTCGATGGTATCAAAAGCTTTGGAAAGATCGAACTTGAAGCAAGCCTTGTTATGAGAGGACCTCCTGTCGAAGCCATTCAGAAGTTCGTTGGCAAGGCGAATATTATCACTGATGGACCGACCTTTAATGAATGCTGACTGATTGAGGGAGATAAGGTGGGGAAGGATAGTATCCAGTATGGTCGCGAGCAGTCTTGCAAAAATCTTGTAGAGCACATTACATTCAGAGATTGGACGGTAATCCCCAATGCCATATGGGGTCTGCACTTTGGGTATCAGGGTGAGGAAGGTGTGGTTCACCTCCCTGACCATATTCCACCATTGTAAAGGAAATCTAACGCAACATGTACCGCATCCTTGACCATGCTCCAGTGAATTTTGAAAAAATTCGCATTAAAACCATCCGGCCCCGAGGCCGTTGACGAGCTAATGGAGGAGACGGCATTCCAGATTTATGTGTCCTTGAATCTGATTTGTTTGGAAGGATTGGATGTTGAAAGTGACTATGGTGACTCTTTTATTCATATTTGATTAATATGAAAATGTATAAATGAAAGAAGTGGGCATAATTAACATTTTTTATGTGTTTTTTACTTGATTAAAAAATGGTAAACACTGGGTCGGATTAGTTATTCACATTTTGCTCATGTGCTAATATATGTGTACATGTGCCTAGCTATTTGCGTCCTTGAATATGCATGAACTCTGATTCCAACATAGGAATAATAAATATTTCTTGATGATAATGAAAAAATCGTATAATAACACTGCAATGGTGGAGCAAGCTGAGCATGATATGATCTACATATGTCACCATACATGTCTTGAGGAGTTATTCCAAGCATGTTGTGGTGTCGTTTTGATGAAGTTGTCTCTCGCTCGAAGATCCATGATCTTTTTGTGCCCACCAAATGAGCCCTCCTTGTGCGTTGATATTTTACCATCATTTGGCATGAATAGTAAAGGATAGATGTGTGACTGGAGAACAAGCAATCACATCATGAATTATCGAGAGAGGGGCTTGATAAGAAGGTAGTTGAGGAAGGGTTGTAGGGTGTATGTGGATGAGCGATGGAGGAGGTGAGAGAATGTGGTGAGGAAGTGTACGACCATTCTGCAAAGACAGAAAAGGATAAGGATCTACATGCAATAGAAGTCATCATGGAGGGAACGACCTCAATGGTCGTGAATAGAGGGTGTCTAATGCCAATCTATACATGCTAATGGGGACTGATGATTACGGTAATGAGGATAATGATGAAAGCGGAGGAGGGACTTATGTTTTCATGGGTAAAGAGAGATAATATTGTAAAATAAACTCAATAATGGATGGGATGGGATAATAGTTGAAATACAATCATGTAGTATTTCTCTTTTCGTTCACTTATATGCACAAGGCGAGACCTTTACTTCACTGCAAGCATATACATCTTTTGCGATGGTCAGCGGTCATCCCATATGTTAAGACAACCATTCCCTTAGATCAAAGGAGACGGTTGTGTAAACGTCTCCAGTGATTGCATCTCATTTGACCAAAGAGGATGCAAAAACGGACTGCCGTAGATGAATCCCTGGTCATCACTTTTTGTTCTTTTATTTTAGCTAATTATCTTGGCAAAGCATCATGTAAATAGGTTAAATTGAATAAGTTAACAATATGCATGCATGTGCCAATATTGCATAATTAGCATGTATTTATGCAAAAATAAAAGAATAAAGAATAAAAGAAAAAGAAGGAAGTATTTAGAATAAATACTGAGTAACCCGAACCACAAGATAGGGCCAAGCATTGGCCTGATCGCCAAGTAAAATATGTAGAGAGAGATAGGGCCACTCTAGATTGTACATATCATGGTTATGATTAAATGAATTATTTTTACCAAAATAAAAAAATATGTTTTACCTCCTTGTATATATTTCTAAAAATAAAATAAAAATGAGAAAAATAAAAATAAAAAGAAAATAAAAATTCTCTCTCACTTGTACATAGTATATGTATATATATTCCCTTCTCTATTTATTTTATACATGTGAATAAATAATATAAATAATAAAAAAATGTTTTATACTCCAAAAATTATATTGTAAATAAATAAAATATAAAATTAGGGTATTTTTGTAAAAATAATAAATTAAAAATAATTGTACAAAATTTATATGTATAACATACATGTATATAATACAATATACTGTATATAGAGTAATTTATTTTTCATAAAAATAAATAAAAATCACAGAATATCCTTTGAAAAATAATAAAAAATTTCATTTTATTCATTTTTAAAAATAAATTCATTTATTATTTTTAATCTATTTATTTTTTTCTCTTGCTATTTTGTCCTGTAGCGTCTTTTGTCCTCTTCCAGCGCCGCTTCTAATTGGTCCACGTGCGCATGTTGACCCGGGTCAACCCCCTCTTCCAGGGCTTGACCCGACCTGACTGTATGACTGGACCTCCCTCTCCCTATTTTCCCGAGCGGGTCGTGTGTCCTTTCGCCCCGAATTTTCGCCCGTGTCCTCCCCATGGATCCAGGACTCTCGTAGATCCCTAGGGAGGCGCGGATCCTTCTCGGTTCGCGTGCCCTCGCCTATTCTTTCCAACCACCTGGGAGTGCTATAAAATCTCTCATCCTCTTCCCCAGACGCTCAGCTCGTGCCTCGCTCCCTCTCGATACCCTAGCCACCTCCATCAGAGTGACAGCCGTCTGGAGCGTCGCCTGGCGTTTGATTTGGTGCAGCCATGCCGCATCTCAGCCATCGTGGCCGGAGTTCTACTGCGAGTAGCCTCCCTTGCTTGACGCCGCTCGGTCGAGGCCATTACCCTGCCGACCCCTTTGCCTGGATCCCAGGAGTTGATCCAGAACTTCAGGTGAGTTTTTTATCCTTCACCTTTATCGTCTCGATCAAATCTTTCATCTTAGCACCGTCGTCACTCTGCCAGCTCCGACCAGCCGGTCGGAGCTCCATTCCCCCATCCTAGCCACTCCGATATCATCGCACATTCGCCCTTCATCTAGCTCTGCATCCTGATCACCCTAATCTTAGCCTATTTAGCCGAGATTAGGCTCGAGGTCTCCTCCCATCGCCTTCGCCGGAGACCAACGTCCGCCCCACGTCGCTTCTTTCCTTTTTAGGCCAAATAACCCAAACCGGAGCATAGCTTCGAGTCCAAGCTATCCCCTGCAGGTTGATTCGTGCGTTGAGAGTCATCTTTCCACCCTCACCAGCGCTCACCGGAGCTGCTCCAGGCATTCACCGTCGACACGCCCATCCAGTCGTTGGAGCATCCATCCGAGCCATCCAATCAACGTGGGAGCGTATCGCCGTCACGCATGTACCCTCCGATCGTCCATCGGGGCTGGGGATCTCTTCCTTAGCTCCGATGAAGGTCGCTTGGCGTATGTTCTTCCAGATGCTCTCTGCTTCGTTGGATCGACCAAGACCTTCCAGATCATATCAAAGATGTCAATCCAGCCGTCGTGTCAGACCGTTGGATGTCAGATCTGACGATCACGTACACCCCACGTTCCCGACTGTCCTGGCACCGTCAGATCTGACGCCCGATAGCATCAGAGCCGTGCGTCCATCACAGGCTCCAGCGGTCGATACGCGTCCACCCCACGCACGCTTCACGTGCTTCGAGGGTATCTTTCCCTTTTTACCCTGCATTTATTTTTGTTTACATTTTAGTCTGTAAAATAAATTCGTATTTGAACTTATTTGCAGTTTAGTCCCTGTAGTTTCTATTAATTGCATTTTAGTCCCCCTTATCTGAAGATACGTGTGTCGTCACGTGCCCTTTGGTGTATTTGCAGATTTAGTCCTAAGATTTTCTATGTTAATGTTTGATGGTTATGTTTTCTAAAATTGCAAATATGCCCTTGTGAGTGTGTATTTGACGCATGTGCGGAATTTATTGGTGAAATTGCATGTTTTCCCCCAGATTTTTTGTGCGTGTTAATGTTTAGTATAGAAACTTAAATAATTTGCACTTAGGTCCCTACGAACTGTGCGTTGCTTTTCTAATTAAATAAATATCAAAACTACTCCAAAAATTCCCAAAAAATTAACAGTAGCTCCTGCTACTGTGTAATATTTTTGGTAATTTTCAAGACGCATTTTGATTTTATTTGCTATTTTTTAAAAATCAAAAACCATAAAAATTACCTCTGTCTAATTTAAAAAATCCATAAAAAATAGAAAAATACCTTTAAAAAATCCAAAAAAAACTTTTGAGTGTTTATTTTGTGTTGTTTTAATTTTTGTACCATTTTCATCTGATTATCTTTTATAAAACACATAAAAATTGAAAAACTAAAAATCATTAAAAATTCTATAAAAATCAAAAAATGTGTTTTCAGTTTCTGTAGCTAGATTTTATTTTATACTTTCACATAAAATTGCTGCCAGGATTTTAGAGGCATTTTAGATATTTTTAATTTCCCTCTTCATCCAAGTTGTACATTGTTTGCTATTTTTGTTTTATTTTATTTTTAAACAACAACAACAAAGCCTTTTCCCACAATTAAGTAGGGTCGGCTACATGGATTCTTCGCCTCCATTCGGATCTAACTTGAGTCAATCCCGGGCTTATATCCACAAAACTAATATCCCATCGTATGGTCTCTTTCCAACACTTCTTGGGCCGTCCTCGCCCTCTCTTAGCCGGCTCAACATCCCAACACTCGCATCTCCTAATTGATGCATCAGCTGATCTTTTTTGCAAATGTCCAAACCACCTTAAGCGAGTTTCTCGCATCTTAACCTCGATCGGAGCTACACCAACTTTCTTTCTGATTACATCATTCCGAATCTGATCTTTACGTGTGTGTCCACACATCCACCTTAACATTTTCATTTCTTCTACATTCATTCTTTGCACATGTTTATGGTTCACAGGCCAACATTCGGATCCATAAAGCATAGCAGGTCTCACGGCTGCTTTGTAAAACTTTCCTTTAATTTTTAAAGGAATTTTCTTATCACAGAGAATAGTAGAGGCTCCTCTCCACTTTATCCAGCCGACATTTATTCTATTAGTAACATCTCCATCAATTTCCCCATGATGATGTAGAATAGATCCCAGATATCTAAAGGAATCTCTCTTCTGAATGTCATCATCACCAATCTTCACTTTGATTCCTTCACCATTGCTTCCATCAACGGTGCACTCCATATATTCCGTCTTAGCCCTACTTATACGAAATCCTTTAATCTCCAACTCATGTCTCCAGACCTCAAGCTTCTCATTTACTCCATCTCTAGTCTTGTCAATTAACACAATATCATCGGCAAATAACATACACCAAGGTAACTCATCCTGAATGTGACTTATCAACTCGTCCATAATCACAGTAAAAAGAAATGGACTCAAAGCAGAACCTTGATGTAAACCAATGTTGATGTCAAAATATCCAGTCTTCCCAAACGGGGTCCTTACACAAGATAAAGCCCTATCATACAAGTCCTTTTATGAGGTTAATGTATAGGACAGGTACTTGTCTGTTCTCCAACACTCTCCACAATATCTCTCGTGGGACAGAATCATAAGCCTTCTCCAAATCAATAAAGATCATGTGGAGGTTCCTCCTTTTAGCTCTATAAATCTCCATTGTTCTCCTCAGCAAATGGATGGCTTCAATCGTTGAGCGACCTGACATGAATCCGAATTGGTTTTCTTTTACGTTGGAAACTTGCCTCAACCTTCTTTCGATCACACGTTCCCAAATTTTCATAGTGTGACTCATCATCTTGATACCTCTATAATTTGAACAATTTTGAATGTCTCCTTTATTCTTATAAAGAGGCACCACGATACTCCTCCTCTAATCTTCATGCATTTTCTTGCTTCGCCAAATAACATTGAATAGATTCGTAAGCCAAGTCAAATCACGCTCACCTAAAACTCTCCATACTTCTACAGGGATGTCATCCGATCCTACACCTTTCCCGGGTCTCATAACCTTCAAAGCCTCCTCTACTTCCTTTCTTTGTATCCGTCTATAGCTTGCACGATTCAAGTAACTTTCACTACAAGCTAGATCACCCAAAGTGATCTCTCTATTTCCTTCCCCAATGAAAAGTTTATGGAAGTACTGCTCCCACCTAGTCTTTATATCCTTCTGAGTAACAAGCACATGACCTTCCTCGTCCTTAATGCATCTTACTTGAGAAAGGTCTTTGGTCTTTCTTTCCCTTGCTTTGGCCAATCTGAATATATCCTTCTGTCCCTCCTTAGAGTCAAGATTCTTATACAAAACTTCATAAGCTTTTGACTTAGCTTCGCTTACGGTCTTCTTTGCTTCCTTCTTCGCTATTTTGTAGTTTGTGATAGTTTCCTCTGTTTTATCCTTAGACATAGCTTTAAAGCAAGCTCTTTTTATTTTTAGCTTCTCTTGCACCCCTTCACTCCACCACCAAGCCTCCTTTTGACCTGGAGCTCCTCCCTTTGACTCACCTAGCATCTCTTTGGCTACCTTTCGGATACAAGATGCTATTGCCTCCCACATCTCGTTTGCACTATCGCTACAATCCCAAGATAAGTCTTCTAAAACCTTCTCCCTGAAGCTCGCTTGCTTCAGTGGAAGATTCCACCATCTAGTTCTAGTTATCTTAGAAACCCTCCTTTTCTTTGTCATCCCTTTCATTTGTACATCCAAGACTAACAAACGATGTTGGGTTGTCAAACTCTCTCCTGGGATTACTTTGCAGTCTTTACAACACAACTGATCTCTTCTCCTCAACGCAAAGTAATCTATCTGTGTTCTAGTTGGCCCACTCTTATAAGTAATTAAATGTTCCTCCCTCTTCTCGAAGAGAGTGTTTGCTATGAAAAGATCATATGCCGATGCAAAATCCAGGATGGCTTTTCCCTCTTCATTTCTATCTCCAAAACCATGCCCTCCATGAACACTAGCATACCCTGAAGCATCTTTTTCCACATGTCCATTAAAATCTCCACCGATGCAAATCATCTCTCTTTATGGGATTCCTTGTAGACTCTTATCCAAATCCTCCCAAAAAGCTTGTTTAGTCCTTTCATCTAAACCAATTTGCGGTGCATAAACTGAGATGATATTCGGAATTTCTTCTCAAGCACCAATTTTAGCAAAATAATTCGATCCCCGAATCTTTTCACCTCAACCACACAATCCTTCAAATCCTTATGAATAACTACTCCAACAATGTTTCTACCCTTATCTTTACATGAATACCAAAGTTTAAAGCATGTCTTCTCAATCTCCCTTGCTTTCTCTCCAACCCATTTAGTCTCTTGAAGACACAGTATATGAACCTTCCTTCTTTCCATCGTATCCACTATCTCCATCAACTTTCCAGTTAAAGTGCCAATATTCCAACTACAATCCGCAAATTCCGTTGCAATCTCTTTTGGACTAACTTCTATTATTTTATTTTTAAAGATTTTTGTAGAAATCGGAAAAAGCCCATAAAATACCCAAAAACACTTGAATATTGTAAAAATATAAAAATAATTTTATTTTTAAGTTTTGAGTTTTTTATACCTTGATAAAAGTTGTTGTGTTGTGTTTGCTTTACTTTTCTTGTTCATTTTATTAATAGAAAAATATAAAAATTTTGAAAATTAAAAACCACCAAAAACATTCTGATTTCTTTTTGGATTACTTGACTACTTCGTAGGATTTTTCCCATGCTCCTTGTGTTCGACCCTAGTGGCTATACCAGGTTAAATAAATAGCAAGATCGCTTGCCTTGTTTTCATGCTTGTTTGATTTTGTTGGTGGTCTCTAGTTTCTCGTTGAGCCCGGTTCAAGTGGTTGAGGTCGCAACGACCCTTGATATCACTTAACCTTAGTCGCTCGGACCGCTCATAAACCACCTATTCATATACAGAGGAGACGGTCCAGGATCATCCTTGTCGTGTATAATGGACGAGATGGTCAACAAACGTCCCTATTAAGCAATGGTAGAAGGGATGGTGCGAAGTCGTCCCCTCTGGCATCCTTTGGAGACGGTTTGAGACCGTCGCTGCAGGTTGTCAAGTTTCAGGGACGGGAATAGAAGCCCTACATGGGCGATCTTAATCATCCCTCATGCCCCTGCGGGTCCTAAAAATGGATCAGTAAGCACACCTCGATCGGAGTTGATGAGCTGGATCGTCCCCAATAAATTTAGGAGGGACAGTGGATGGTCGTCCCCTCCAGTTCTACATGATTCAATGACGGGCACAGAAGTGTAATGAGGACAATTTAAACCATCCCCCTTTTCCCCGCACCCGCAAGAAGTGCACGAGTAAGTTATCTCTGGTTCTCCCCAGGGTAATGCTCCATAGAGACGGTGCAGAAGCGGTACAGAGATGATCTTAACCGTCCCCCTTGTTACTGCGACCCCTAAAAATGGATCACTAAGAAAACCTCGGTCGGAGGGGACGGGTGCCACGTCCCCTATAAACTTAAAAGGGACGGTTCCCAACTGTCCCCGTTAGTTCTCCCACGTATCGGATGGGCACAGAAGATCGATAGGGATGGTCTGAATCGTCCCCCTATTCCCGCGACCCCTAAAAATGGATCAGTAATCGAATCTTAAGTGGAGGGGATAGGCACGACCGTCCCCTATAAACTTAATAGGGACGGTTCCCAATCATCCCATTTAGTTCTCTCTAGGGTTTTTTTATTACAGGGACAAACACAGATGATCGATAGGGATGGTCTTAACCGTCCCCCGGTTCCCGCGCCCCTTAAAAATGGATCAGTAAGCAGACCCGGATCAAAGGTCCCTTGTAAACTTAAAAGTGATGGTTCCCAACCGTCCCCAGGTTCCCACGCCCCCCTAAAAATGGATTAGTGAGCAAACCTCAACCGTATGGAATGGGCGCACTCGTCCCCTGTAAATTTAACAGGAACAGTTCCGAACCGTCCCCATTGGTCCTCCCTGGGGTTTTGGGTTGCAGGGACCGGCACAGAAGATCGACAGGGAAGGTGTTAACCGTTCATGTTGTTCTCGCGTCTCCCAAAAATGAACCAGTAAGCTCACTTGGACCAGAGGGGACGAGTATAAGGGACGGTTGTCAGCCGTCTCCTATGAACTTCATATCAGAAAAAAATATATTTGTTGCACTCGATTCGGTGCCCTGCTACTGCAACGACTTCATAAGAAAACATTCTACAGTAAAAAGGTATTTCATCTCAATAGTATGTCAAAGTTCTTCCTGCGTAACTTTAAAATTGTTTTTATAAAATCGAAACTGCAAACTACGTTAAAGTTTTCATGTTAAAGATATATAAACTTAAATTCCAAAACACAGTCTACTCCTCCTCGCTCTCCTCTTCATCGTTCTCGAGTTGTGTAGGTGTTATGGGTGGGTCGACCTATTTTCTCGAGACGGTGAATGTAAGTCGTGATGTTCGTCATGTCAAAACGCATCTTGGCAATCTCCTTATCCTAAGTGGACATCTTCGTCATGTCACAACGCACCCTGACCAGTGATGTATCTCATAGGAGTCATCACTTTTTTCTCTTTTTATCCTTGAAGAATAAGAACTTTATTGTAAATCTTCATTAATTCCTCATCTCCGTCAATAATCCTTTACATGGTAATTAACACTAACCCTAATTTATTGTATTTAATACTAATTTTTCTTTATTTTCTATTTTATTTAAAACTCTTAAAATTAGATTAAATATTGTATATATTTTGTGGTCTTTAAAATAAATTAAAAATACAAAAAATAACAAACCCCTTAAAATAAGTATTTTTAAGTACTTAAAAATGCCTCTAAAAATATCTCTTTGTACAAATGATCCCTTTTGACTTTTTGGTCAACATGAAACTTATAGATCTCATCGAGATCTACAACTTTCATGTTTTGAATTCTTTGTTAATTAGGCCTTCTTTAATTCTTTTCGATTTCTCTTTTAAATTTCTATTTTCTAATAATTTCACTGGGCCACGTGGCCCGCTCCCCTTCCGCCACCCGCTCGCCTTTCCAATCGTTCGATCGCCCCCCTTCATCTAGATTGCTCACTTATGTGCTTCTCTCAACCATCTAATCATTGGATCAGATACGCGCCCTTCACCAGCTCCCCCATCTGGACCAACGGTCCACGATTCGTCTTCCATCTCTCAAACGCCTCCTCTCCAAGGCCATTACACATGAAACCCCGTTGCCCCCTTCCTATTATAGTGCTGCCTCCCACCCTTCTCACCACCTCATAATGCTCCCTCCACCTAGCCTTAACGCCTCTCATCTTCGCACACCCATTAACGTCTTCGACCATCACTCACAACCTTCATTTCACCCATTTCGAAATGCCCAGCCACCATTGGCAATCATCGCCTCTCCGCCTATAAATCGGCCATCTCCATCTCCTTCTACCCTTATCCACCAATCCCAAGCATTATCCCAGTTTCCCCCACCCCTTCGGTGATGACGGAGGGGCAATTCGTCGAGGCGACGGTGAATCTTCACCTTATTGTTAACCTATGGCTGCCATGGCTGTGTTGTAGCATCTTCGACGATCGTTGAGCCCCCTGGAGTGGTCGCCCAAGTTAAACAACGACCGGAGCTTCGCAAGAAGCTCATCACATGGCGATTCCTCCACCAATTCCCCATCTCTGATTAGGTACCCTCTGCCTCCTCATTCTCCGATCAGGTTCCCCATCGCCATGTCAGAATGCATCTTGGCAATCTCCTCATCCTGCACGGACATCTTTGCCATGCCAGAATGCATCCTGGCCATCTCCTCTTCTTATGCAAGCATCTTCGCCTTGACACCTCACAACTCTCTCCCTCTCGCTTCATTGCGATGATGATCCAGAGCCACTAGCACCAATTCCATACCATGTATGAATCGTCGCTCCCCATCCACCACATCGTAAACATCTAGAATGTTCTGGACCTATGGCTTGTATGAACACATCTTCAACAAATAGCAATAAGGTGCCTGCCCTCATGCTATCTAAGGAGCTGATCGTAATGAGTCTGATCATCTCCTCCTACATATTTGGTTTAAAATTGAATTAAGGACAATCATATGAACAATTATTGTATATCGTAACTAACTTACATAAATTATTGTATGTCGTAATTAACTTACATAAATTGGTGTGTATGCGTCATTGACCCATTGCACTTGTCCGTCGAGGACTCGACTCTTTGACCCACAAAAACCTATATCCGGGTGGCATCTCGGTCATTTTCCTTTTCCTAAAATTCAATAGAAATTCTAGTTCTAAGACTTTTTGTATTTTTAATCTCGAGCCTATATAACAAACTTACAAAATCGTGCTTGAATTGATTCGTATTCTTCCTCCTCGTATTATATGTCGATTTAAATCCCTCTGCACGATTTGTTTTATTTGTTGTCGATATTATCTGATATTATTCCAAATTAGTAAAATTAAGTGCTAAATAAAGAGAAAATACCTTACATACCACAAACTCAACACTAGATCACAAGTTGATTAGCTCTCTCCATTGTTCCGAAGTCACACCTGGTAGGGGCATTCTGAACTAATTTCTCGTAAGGAATATGATGGTTATAATACAACAAGAACAAATATAACATCACAACAGATGACATTGAATAATTTATTAATACATGTTACGATTTTACCCTTAACTTAATGTCTCCTTTATAACGAAGCGACATCTCTGCTGCGTAACTGAGGATCTGTACATCAATGACAAGATTTCGATCCCAAGAAAATGTAGCCTACAACAGAGCCATACAAATTAGAATATCAACCAGCTACATGCAAAAAATTTAAGGTCCTACCTCTAGATTTAATAAAATGACATCCTTTACGAACTGAGGAAGTTAGCAGAAGTCATGAGTAGTGATGGAACCTGGCTACGTGCCACCTATCCGAGGTAGCTATGGACTCCGTGGAGTACCCACCCATGACGTTGCCCCTACAATATGGACACGTAGGATCTGACCAGGTGGAAGGCGGTCCAAGATCCTACATTGTGATGTTCCCGTCGACGCTGAGAACTACCGCTACATGCATCTGAAGATTCTGCATGTGACTGGGGAATAAGTTTGGGATTTTCCCAAATCCACCTAGGACAAGGAGTCATACCTAAATAATAATAATAATAAATATGCAAACCAATTGTCAAGACACCGGCCATCATCATATAATATAATGAAAAATACAAACTTAATTCGTTATTACTTTGATTTACATGTTAATGTCGAACAATGTTATCGTAATATATTCTACTTGTATCACAAATGACATTGTCGAGTATAGAAGCCATATATTAATTGGTAGAATTCTGATATGCATCCTCACTATTTAAAATTTCTAGATCTTCGTTTACATCGGAAAAATCTCGAGGCATTGTTCTAATAGGGATAATCCATCCATAGAGAGAGTTGTCATGCACATAAAAAAATATTTCACCACACGTACAATAGCGAATGGTTTGCACATTTGCAATCGACGTGTTTTCTTTAATGAGATAAGCACATTTTTGTCTTTCCTAAATCAATATTCTTCACGATCGATATCAAACCAAATACTTTGAAATAGGACACATATTATTTCGTGTGTAAAACTGACCTCTAATAATCAATAATTTCATCGTAATACCCATATATATCATGGGAGAGTGACGGGTCTGATATTATGCTTATTAAAAGTGTGTTATGTCATGAATTGTCGTACGTTAAAATAAATATGTGTCGTTTCATTGTAGGCGGCAATCGGAATCGATCAAGAAAAAAACCACAATTATTTAGTCAATTTTTAATCGCGTGGTTTTATGTTTATTTTACCTGGGCAAGTCCCAAGGTCAACACAAGGAGGCAAAGGAACAACCTAGAATTATGTCTATCAAAGTTCGTGCGCGATTTTCGAGGAAGTCTTTTTTTGGATTTTTTATTGCAATAAAGGATGCACAATGCAATTTCGGCCTATTTCATGGACTAAAATGCAAATATCAATTAAACAATGTCCGAAAAATACGAAACTTGGCCAAGATGATAATTATGGTGAAATGAATGCACTGCAATTTTTTGGAATTTTTAGATGTAAGATGAATTTTTTATGAAATTTTAAATGCAAACAAAGTGAATTTCAATATTTAATTATAATAAATATTAAAACTAATTATTTTCAAGGGATAAAATTATCTAAGATCTATCACTAGGTAATAGATCTCAGAAAATCCTAAACCTCAAAAATGTGAGATTTAATACCTATTAAAAATCAAATATTGAAATATGCAAAATGATTTTTACAAGGCAAACTATGCATGCAAATGCAATTCTTTTTGGAAACAATGGTAATCACATTAATTCTACAATCGGTGATTTTTCGGGAATTTTTAGAGCAATGGTAAACTAACTAAAAAATTAAGAGCAAGAAATGGGCAAAGTATGCAATTTTCCACTAAACAATTAATTATTAATTAACCGTTGATCATACAAATATCCACAATATGTCAAAATATAGAGAATTAATTAGCGAACATCATGCTATTTTTGGATGATAAAAATAATGTTATGTAGCTATTCAAAACCAAGGGGAAAGATAGGGATATGACTGCAATTACAATAAATAATATAGATATAAAAATGCAGAAGATGGACCTAGGTGCAATTACTAGGAGCTTTGGGGGGTTGGTTGCAAATTTTCTAAGGGAGCACGCGCGACACGTATTCCTTGGAAGGCTGGATTTATCTGCAAATAGGGTAACCTCCAGAGGGTCTTTGCAAATTTCCCAACGGTGTGGCTGACGTTGACGGTCCCTCCCGCACGTGCTCCTCACGTGGGAGGACCTCGGACTTCACGCCCGGCCGACGAGGCGAGTTGACATTCGACGGGGCCCCGACCGTTGAGGTGGAGCTGTTGGAGTTGACCGGAGGTAGTAGGCGGAGCCGGTGGCGAAGGGGGGCCGATGTGGCACGGCGGCAAGGGTGCCCCCCGGCGGAGCGATCGGAGCTGGAGGATCCTGGCGGTCCTGGCGATTGATGACGTTGGCCGGCGACGTTGGAAACACGTTGGGGAGGCGAAGCTACTGGCATTGAACGTTGGCGTTGTCAGAGTGGTCGAAGATAGCGACGTAGTGGTTGCTTCTGACGTTGCTGAAGGGCGTTGAAGACGGATGTTGTAAGGCGGAGGGCAGGCGGAGTTGATCAAAGCAGTTGTCGGAGAAGGAGGTCGAAGTCGACCATAGGCTCGACGAGAAAAACTCGGAGCGGAGCAGCTAGGCCGGGAAGCGCTGCGACGAGAGAGGCTTCCCTCGGATCTCGCCGACTGGAGAAGGAGATGCTGTCACCGTCATCCTTTTCGCAGTGGTGAATCGGCGAATGTAGCTCGAGGGCCGCGGCGGAGTTTTTAAATAAGGGCGTTGTCGGTCCCGGAGAAGGAAGGTCGGTGATGGGGGATCTGTGATTGGATTCGATCGGATTCGAGTGAAGATGGGCTTTGACCGTCTATGGAAGGAGATCAGCTGGTGATTCGAGGAGTCATGGATGAGATTGGAATCGATTATGGCAGCATGAGAATCGCGAAGGATCGGGCAGCAAAATCTGAGGCGGAGATCTCGCGGCGAGAGGCGGCGGAGAAATCAACGGGGGTGCCAGCACGGAACCTAGAGTTGGGAAAGGCGGACGGAGGAAGGTGATGACCCCTGGGCCATCCGATCGGCCGAAGATCGGATGGCCCGGATGGGGCCACGTGGCAGCAGTGTAGGGTGAGAGGGGGAGGTGGTGCACGTGCGCGGGAGGCGGGAGGCACGTGCCCCACACGTGCGTCGATTTTATTTTTTTCATAAAAATGAATTAATAAAAACACAAAAAATGGCTGGCACGTGGCGACTCCAGGAGCTGCCACGTGTCAGTACCACAAAAATCAGAAAATAAATAGAAAGAAAAATAGAAAATAAATAGTAAACAACCTCGGATCGAAAAGGTTTCTTCATAAAAATTGCTCGTCTCAATGAGATCTACAACTTTCATGAAAACATCAAAATCAAAATCGATCAATTGCACAAAGTGATATTTTTGGGGTATCCCATGTACATAGAATACCTTGATTTTTGGGTTTTATAATTTTTTTATCATTTTTAAATCAGATAAAAATCCGAAAAAATATGGTAAAATCAGAAATAACTAATTACACATTAATCTAATTTTTTGGATTTTTATTAGTTAACTAAAAGAACAAATAAAATAAAATATGAAAATGACCAATTTTGTACAAGCAGTTAGTGAAGACTTGGACTCAATTTGCTTCTTTGATTTCAAGCTCAGTTTGGATTTGGATTTTTACGCATTTTAATAAAACTTTTATTAAAGAAGACAAACGAAAAAGACATAAAATAAAATAGGCTAATTATGTACATAAAATACTAGGTCAAAATCAGCTAAAATACAAAATGTACAAAAGAGACCCAAAACCCAACTTTCACATACGAGCTCCGATTCACTTGAATTTGGTCTTCTTTTGAAGGTAATTGGATATGCATTAGTTCAAAAGTGAGTAGGATTAAAACATACACTGGATGGGGGAAGATATGAGGGTTTTAGTTTGGAAATCCTGAAATTGGGGTTTGGGTTTTTGGTCCACTTATTTGGGTTAGTAAATTTTTTGTATTTTTTGTTTATTCTTGTGAGTGATATATACATAGTGGAGGTAGTTTTGGGTCATTCGGAGTTAGCATGAATTATTTAAAAATGGGGGAAGTTAGGCTATTTACAGGTCAATTTTGGTTGGGATTTTTGGCTTCTTATTTTATGTAAAAATTAGTGATAAAATGCAATTCTTATTAAAACATGATTGAATGCTAATTATACTGAATAAATGAAGAAATGCTGACGATTTTGAGGGATTTGAGCTTAATTAATGAGATTTAGAGTGATGAATCTGAGATTCATCACCCCCCTATACTTAAACTATGCTCGTCCCTAAGCATCAAAAAGAAATGCCATGAGGTGAAATGAGATTGGGTTCCATACCAAGACCATGAGCTGAAGGTGAAAAACTAGACTCGGCCTTTGGATTATTAGTTTGGCGGAACTTCTGTGAGACTTAGAATTTTAAAATCAACAACCTTCAAGTTCTACACATCATTGTCACAGTTTCGGCTCATAAGTCATCTTAGATCAATCCTCTTCCCAAAGCATACCCTATGAACATTAAACAATCGGCTCATGTGTGTGAGAGGTTTTAGCTCTTCCCATCCAGAATGCCGGACTACCATGCAAACCTCCTCTCTAGTAACTCGTCCTCAAGGAGTCAGGTATTTCCTTCTAAGGTCTGTCGTGTTGTGTACACAATCGAATTGGGGGGAGGGGGAGAAGTTAGAAGAAGAAAAAAAGAACTGGAGGGTGGCCAGTGTAGTCACCTCCCCTTATGAAGCTGGCCAGTGTAGCTGAGTCTCCACCAATATCTGCAGGTTTTCTTGAAGCTTGGACCTTTTTGGTCAGATATTTATTTGGTAGAATGCTTCTTTGTATTTGGAATTTTTGGTGGTTCTGCTTGGATCTTGTTGTGCCCCTACGGATATAAAATCTTTTTATTTCCGTACATTTTTTGGGATCTTAGAAAAAATTGTGCCCAGCCGTCCATCCCTTTTCCGAAGCTTTATTTCAACCCGTACTCCGGTATTTAGATTTCCACGCTACCAGAAAAGAAACTCACATAGTCTTCCAACATCCCATCTGAGTTGAGCTAAGTGCACAGTACGAGAGTACAAATTAATTCCCTATTCCAGAGTTGTACCCAGAATGAAGAGACCATGTTAGACACTAAGAGTCAAACGCTGCACATTGTCATGTAGAACTCAAAGAATTAAGTCAAAGACCTGAAGCTTCTAAAATCCTATTTCTCGATGAAGTTCCTCTGAAAATTAGGTGGATTAAGGTCAAGTTCAGACCACTCTCGGTTTCTGCTCATAATTCGGTTCAAAACCCAAAGACTTTTCATAGATGCAAATGAATGAAATTTTGGATGAAGTGCAGGTGTGTGAAAGGCAGACACATTTTTTGTGATTTTTTTTAATTTTTTTATGCAAGGGATTTTTATTTTTTTGTTGTTTTTTAATGCAAAAATAAATAAGAAGCTATTTTTTTCAAAAAAAATGGGTTAGACACAGTCAGCAAAACTCCTTTTCTTTTTCTTCTTTTTTTTCAAATTAATCACCCACCCCGTAAATACATATAGACTTACGTGAAAGTACGAGACATGGGTAAAATATATACATAGTATATATACATACCCCCCTATACTTAGCGAGTGACGTGTCCTCAGAGCACAAGAAGCGTAAAGAAGACATAGCTCGGGCTAAGCGATAGAGAGTGAAAAGAAAAAGTAAAAAGATTGATCGGAATGCCCCCCTATACTTAGGTTGTGAACAGTCTAAGTATAGAAGAAGAGTGAAAAAATGAGGTAGTCGGGATATGTGGATGAACAGAGTATATACAAATAGGTATAGGTTCCCCCTATATTTAGGCTCTGGTCAGCCTAAGTATGGAAGAATGGTGGAAATGAGGTGATCATGAAAATGGTATATACATATGGCATCGGTCCCTCCTATACTTAGACCTTGGCCTAAGTAGAGGAAGAAGCTGTACAAGGAGACTGATGTGGTCGGGAGGGAGGGTGGGTAGCCGATGATTAAGGCAGTTTTCGGCTGATCTTTTTGTGAGCCTGCGGTGGGAGATCGTAATGACAAGAAGGAGATGAAGCATATGATTCCCAACTATTATCAGAACTATCCTCAGAAAAATCATGATGGATAGTAGATGAAGCATTTGTGTCAGATGAAAGGTATCCATCATCAGAGTTATCCTCGGAGGAATAGTATTTGAAAGTGGACACACTCCAAATATTATGGTCTTTTTGTTTCTTCAGTTGTTTTCTCAGAATTCGTTCCTTCTTGGGATCATGCGATTTGTCATCGGATGAATACTCTGAAGTGCCAGTCTCAGTCAGCTCATAAGAAATAATTCCAGTGTATTTTATAATAGTAGGAACATCGGCTTTTTATGAATAATAGTGAGGAACGGGAGTTGTCCAATGAGAATCGAATTTTGGATCCTTGCGAAGATATGGTTTTAGAGCTGTCGAACAGACTTCACTCATATAGATTACCTTTTCCGGTCCTGTGGAGGGATCATCAGATGATACCTCTTCCGGAATCTCAAAGGTGACTTTCTTTTTCTTGTTTCGTGAAGGTGTCGGTCCACTTGAGTATCCAGATGAATAACCATTGGAATTCTTCTCCTTGGTCGGTGTTCGTCCTACGTGTATATTCTTAGTCTTCTGAATGTTGGTGCACTCGCGATTTGGGATGATTTGGTCAAGGTATTCAGAGTAGGTTGCCCCAGGGTGCGACCATGCATATGTCTCAGGATCATAGAAGAAACATTCATCTATTTTGAGATATGCGGGAGTTGAAATACTAGGGAGAGTCTCTGCATGTTCGTTCTCAATTAATTTGATGTTGGAGCATTCCTGTGTCGAGTTGATGTGATCAAGGTAGTCAAAATAGGTCGACCCAGGGTGTAACCATGCATAAGTCTCCGGATCATATGATTCATATACTTGGTTCTCCACGGTGAGAACAGCTGGGAATGGAGCAGGAGGGAGAGTCTCTAAACCAATAGTCTCATCAACAACTGTTATCTTGGGTATCACAGCGGGGTAGGGCTGTTCTACCGCTTCATGATTACGGTTGTCGGGGACTTCGTAGGTTGTCTCAGAAAATCATGGTTCCTCAAAGACTGGGTCAGATCGAAGTTCTTTCAATGCTGTAAAATTGATTTTCCGAGTCTCACAATCAATAATTGCCTTAGCCAATGCTAAGAATGGCTTTTCGAGAATAATTGGGGACTGGGTGAATTCTCCTTGATGCTCAATATCAATGATCGTGAATTCCACTTTGAGCGGAGCACCTTGGAATGTCATGATGACAGAAATGATTCCTCTCGGCCTCTTTATCGATCGGTCCGTCGATTGAACAATCTCTCGTATCTTCCTGATCGGTCCGAGTTTGAGTTCGTGAAATACAGAGGTCGGGAGGATATTGATCGGTGAATCGTCATCAATTTGAGCATGGGTAAAATTTGTGTCCTTGATTACACAGTCAAATCTGGGCAACCGCTTCACTATACGGCTCTTGGTTTTTCTCCTCAACACCAAGGAGAAGGCCATTGACAAGATATATCTTTCAGTCTTTGTTCTTATCCTTCCCAACTTTTTAATCATTAATTTATCCATTACAAATCCTTTAAGGTCGGGGAAGTGTTTAATGGCTTGTATAAAGGGAAGTTCAAACATCAATCTTTTTTCCAGTGCTTCCCGTACAACATGATCCAAATTCTTCAGATCTTTTTCAGTCTCAATTTTTATGAAATTTTCTGGATTTTCAATTTTTTGGGTGTTTTTGGATATTCCAATTTTTTGGTATTTTCTGTGTGGTGTAGTGATGTGGTGTGTTCCTCAGATGAGTAGGGGCTTTGGTGTTCTAGGTAAGAGTCAGAGGTATAGTCATTTCTAGAGGAATAATATGCAGAAGTGCTGCTGTCAGAATCGTCCCTAGGTTCCTGAATATCCTCAAAATTTACAACATTAGATCCAATCTTTTCCTCATTCATTTTTATGTCCGAGCTACCAGAGATTGAGATTAATCGATTGACAAACATTTGAAATCTATCATCCATTAAATCAAATTTCTTTCTTATCCTCGAAATATCATCCTCCAAAATCTTTTCATGACCAATCATGGGAGCAATCAGGGTGTGTTTTTGTATTTGAGATTCAATAATTTCCTCTTCCATTTTCCTGTATGTGCTAGGAGAAGGGTCTCTTGAAATATCTAATATATGATTGTTATTTTCTGAAAATTTCTCCTCAAAAATTATGCAAGGAGGCTGCTCATGTAATCCAGGTCTGTGGAATTGGTCTGAGTAGAGTTCAATCCTTTGATCATGATTGGTCGGATCTTCACATTGTGGAGTCAACATACATGGGTTATGTGTTTCTATGTTGTCAGTTCAGTCCTCTGTATGAGTCTCGTGTCTGAAGATGGGGTTGTCATAGTCAATCCAAGATAATGATTGTTTATTGGTGTTTAAGGGTGAGGAAGATGGAAGATGGGAAGAAGCGTTAAATTCGATCATGTGGTTATGATCTCCCATGAATGATGGATTGATATTTACCAAATATGAAGGATGAATCGTATGATCGGAATAGAGTGGATTGACATGAAGAAATGGAGACCTCAGTCGGTTGTTGGTTTGTATGATCAATACAAAGGACTGTCATTCATGAAGCAGATCAGATTTGTAGAGAGTGTTGGTGGTTGAGAGTCTCTTGTGGAAGTTGGAGGAGGTGTTGGAGTTTTGGGTCTAACCGATAGGAATTCATTTTCATAGTATAGCTCTGATGGATTCTTCGGATAAATGTTCCGCCATTTTTGAAAGAGCTGAAAGGAATGACGGTTTGGGTCTGTTTGAGACGAATTGATTTTCATGATCTGGATCTGGAGAGTTCTTGGACAAAAGTTCCATGATTTTCAAATGAGGTTTATTGGTTGACAAATCAAGGAAGGAGAGAGATGGCACAATGTACGACCTTTTGATTTTTGAAATCAGTTCACACACGCAAAATCAAACACAAATAAAACCCCAGATTCACCAACTTACACAATGAAGCTGTAAGAGTTCGATAATTTTCTTTTCAATTTTAGTTGGTGATAAATCAATCTTGGAAAGAATTTAGCGAGCTGTTAGGTGCCGGCAATTTTCATAATGACTGGCCTGAATTCTTACGACTAGTTGCACCTACTTTCAACCAGTATGGGAGTAAGTACAGACCTAGAACGGTTACCCGTTACTTGAGGACAAAGCCTTACGCAGTGTCCTCTAAACCACCCACTCTGTTAAGGAAATCCGGACCGTTTACCGGCTACCCGTTAGATCCTCACTGAGGAGTAGCTAATCATTTTTGGTAGAATCGGTAGTCAATATGAAAATATGGGTTTGGGCTCTAGCCTTAAGTGTCGTCTCTCACTCACTCAAAAAAAAAAATAAAAGAATCCAAGGTCGGGGTTGCTCTCCCGCAAAAATTCTCGATTTTATGAGATATTTAAAGTCGGCTATATTTACCAATCTCAATTTTAATTAGGCGATCACTGAAGAATTAAATGAGAGCAAATGCACGTCTATTGTTCAGTCCCAATTTTCTTTAAAAATTATGTGATAAAATAGGAGGGAGAAATTCGAGAAAAGCCGATGCACATGAAAACAATGATGTATGCTCAGTTAGAAGACTTACCGTGAATCTTCGCAGTCTCCATGTGTGATGCAATACAAGAATTGAAAGTTAGTCTATATGGATGCAAGCCGATGAAAAATCGCACCTAACAGAAAGTTCTATTAACGGGGAAGAAATGAGTTAAATTTGGCTAAAAATGAATGATCCATGTGCATCTCAATTAAAGTGAAGTGTGACCTTAAGTCCTACGAGCACAATCAAAAATTTAAATACTCTAAGAGCCGTATGTGCAGGTTTATCTTAAGCACCACTCAAGTCGGACCCCACCCTCATCGGAGAGTGAAACATGCCACGACACACCACAGAAAAAGTTCAAGGTCTTTTTACACACGCGAGAGTCCAAACGGACATTGTTGAAAATGAATAATTAATTACAGAAACTAAAAAGTTGCATAAATTAAAATCCTAGACTCTACGTTCTCTCACGACTTGACTCGGTCTTAAATTAATTGCGGCTTTTTGGAAGTCGGTGAAGATGCTTCGGTTTTCAAAAACTGCTCCACGTACGTTGGGTACCTCGCAAGAAAAATAAGAGAGAAAATGTAAGAGAGTGACTCGAAAATAAATCAGAAAGAAAATAAATGCAGTAAAAAAATAATGGAATTTACAGTGAAAAATTCGGAGGTCAGACTACCCGAATGAGGAAAACCGAACAAAACTTTTTAAGACAAAAAACTAAGCCGTTTGCCTCCCCGGCAACGGCGCCACCTGACGGATCCGATATTGCGCTTGTTAAAAGTGTGTTATGTCGTGAATTATCGTGCGTTAAAATAAATATGTGTCATTTCGTTGTAGGCGGCAATCAGAACCGGTCAAGAAAATAACCACAATTATTTAGTCAATTTTTAATCACGTGGTTTTATGTTTATTTTACTTGGGCAAGTCCCAAGGTCGAACACAAGAGGCAAAGGAATAACCTCAAATTATGTCTATCAAAGTTCATGCGCGGTTTTCAAGACGGACATTTTTGTAATTTTTAATGCAATAAAGGATGCACAATGCAATTTCGGCCTATTTTATGGACTAAAATGCAAATATTGATCAAACGATGTCCGAAATATACGAAGCTTGGCCAAGATGATAATTATGGTGAAATGAATGCAATGTAAATTTTTGAGAATTTTTGGATGTAAGATGAATTTTTTTATGAATTTTTAAATGCAAACAAAGTGAAAATAAATATTTAATTATAATAAATATTAAACCTAACTATTTTCAAGGGATAAAATTATCTAAGATCTATCACTAGGTAATAGATCTCAGAAAAATCCTAAACCTCGAAAATGTGAGACTTGATTCTACAATCCGCGATTTTTCGAGAATTTTTAGAGCAACGGTTAACTAACTATAAAATTCAGAGCAAGAAATGGACAAAGTAGTCAAATTTCCACCAAACAATTAAATATTAATTAAGCATTGATCATAAAAATGTCCACAATATATCAAAATGTAGAGAATTAATTAACGAACATCATGCTATTTTTGGATGATAAGAATAATGTCATGTAGCTATTCAAAATCAAGGGGAAAGACGGGGATATGACTACAATTACAATAAATAACACAAATATAAAAATGCAGTAGATGGACCTATGTGTAATTAGTAGGAGATTTAGGGGGTTGGTTGCAAATTTTCCAAGGGAGCACGTACAACGCACGTGCTCCTTGGAAGGATGGATAGATCTGCAAATAAGGTAACCTCCAGGGGGGTCTTCGTAAATTTCCCAGCGGTCACGTGCAGAGCACGTGACCCTGGGGTGGCTGACCCTGTGCCGCACGGCGGTGTCGCGGCGAGTGGCGGAGAGGACGGGAGCAACGGAGATGGGCTGGGACCGGCACGAGCAGGTCGGCGGAGGGCCGCGGGGCCGGTGGTGTGGCAGCCCGCGCTGGCGCTGGCAGCCGCGGCGGTGGCTGGTGGTTACAGAGGAGGCCGCGCGAAGGGCCGGCGGCGGCGCCGCACGCACGGCGGTGAGCAGCGGCGGAGCAGCCGCTTGGAGGAGAAAGGGGGGGGGGCGGCGTGCGTCCTCCTCCTCCTGTTTCTTTTTTTTTAATTTTTTTTATTTTTTTTGTTTTGTTGCAATTAAAAAAACTTCTTTTTTTGTTTTAATTTTTTTATATTTTTAATTTTTTAAGCAGGAAATATGTACACACAAAAAAGGAAGATGATGATGAGGGTGTGATAATGTGATAAAAAATGAGAAACTAACAACGGTGATAAAATGAAGATGATGATGGTGCTGTAATAAAAAAACA